>OX421955.2:0-498589 GCA_949128155.2 Xanthia icteritia | reverse complement strand
CTCTTGTAATAACATCAACGGTTTAGTTGAAAGAGTAGAAGTCCATATAATTAATAAAAACCGGCCAAGTGTGTGTCGGACTGTGCACAATGAGGGGTTCCGTAGTTGGGATGAATTTATCCCAAGAGCAAACTTAACATTTTAGTTGAAAAACATGTTCTTCCATACATTCCAACTGCAAATGTAAATTTTTACACACAATACTGAGAGATTTGCCATGTTATTGTAAAGACTTCTTATAGGTTTTCCTGTATCATTTCCTGTATTCATCTATGAAGAAAGAACCATATTCTGTTTTTTTTTTTTTCATTTTAGTCTTTTTAATTTCGTACATAAGGAAACAATTGAGATCCTCACAACAAGCCCTTTCTTTTGATATGTCAAACGGTACAGTTAGCAATTTCTTTTTTTAAATTTTCCAACTTGCGCCTGAAAAGTGACCCGCATATTGAAAAATCAATTTAATTAATTTACTCGCCCGTGTTTGGTGTCACAGAAATTCATACGTTAGTCAAATTTAAACGAAATTGGTCCAGTATATTCGGAGTAAATTGGCTGTGACAGACGGACAGACAGACACACGAGTGATCCTATAAGGGTTACGCTTTTTTCATTTTGAGGTACGGAACCCTAATATACAGATTCCTTCCACATATGGTTACCTCACATGTTATGCCTGCTTGAATCTCTCATTCTCTTATTTACATGAAACCCAAAAAAAAATAGTCCAGAAACTTAAATACAATAATAAAAAAATGTTTCATTTTCCAATACTAAATTCGTATAAGCCACACATGAGAATAACAGAGCCAGTGAAAATTTTATGACCAGGCGCACAGGAGTGTGAGCGGCGTTTAGACCATTAAATATAGCAAAGCGGCGCAAGTTTGCACGCCGCGGGCTTCGTCCGTAAGTGTAATACTTATGAGTATTTTGGGTTCCCAATGTTTGCTAATAACGTGTACTAGACGGGCATAAGCGATGGGAGGCTCTCGCCTACATCAATACTGGATATTATTAGGTTGTTAGGATCCTGTTGATATCAAGACTTTCCTTTTTTAACTTCTAAGAAATATAAGTACCCACTATTTTGTAAAGGTTTATAAAATCAGAAACAGTATGTGTGGTATAGTATTTCGAACCATATAAATAATACTTGGCTAACAATTAAAAACTTATCGTTTTAATTCAATTGTGTGGTAACCATTATGTGATACTTTCTTCTTTCTAATATTGTAGACTCTGCACAGTTCGCATACTGTCAGATACTAGGAACGAAGAGAGAAAACCAGCGCTGGGGCTCTGTCTCGCATAGGGATGCAGCATTCTGCTGAGTGATGGCCATTTGCATGGATGTGACGCATATTTTCCCCCAAATTGTTATTTTCGTGTTTTGTTCTTTCTTTGCGTCATGTGTACCGCAAATAAACGTATTCTCTTTTTTTCTTTCGTATGGACGAGAGGACTACCAAGTTAATCGGTGTATTTATTGGTTTTTGATCTTGTGGTTCCTGAGGAATGCAGTTTCAAGTATATGAAATCAATAAGACGCCATCTACTAAATATTAGAAACTCCACAAACACAACCAGGTACTTACAAGGAATTAACAAGTCATGGACAAGTGTGCTTCCAAGTCAATCGGGGTTTACTGGTTTATGAGGCATTGTTCGAGTTTGAAGGGAGCTGCGAGTCGGTAGCGATAATACACCATCCAATGAATATTGGACACTCTGCAAACACTGGCAGGTACTAGGAATGTAGAGGTAATGGACAGGTGTGCTTTCCAATCGTTGTATTGGTTCCTCTGTTGTTTAGGTTTGAAGGGAGTAGAGTGCGGTTGGTAGTCTGTTGGTTTAGGTTCAGAAGGTGCGAATTGACTTCCAGTGAATTGATTGAATTCAGCTTTCTTGAGGAAATTGCAACAAGCTGAGTTTGGTGTATATCTATATATTTTGGTTGTTTGAGCTTGGTCTGTGTTTGTTTGAGCAGCACGCTAATCTCGGGAACTACCAGTCGGATTTGAAAAAATCTTTTTGAATTTGAGAGCCTAATTCTTGAGTAAGGTTATTTAATGTCACGCTATAACCCTTAAGAGCCGAGCAAAAAGAAAACAAGTCAGAAAGAACGCTAAGCCAAAACGAAGTAATAACGCAGACGGACGATGCGATGCGAAGTCGCGGGCAGCTTGTATTATAATAAAGAGATCAATAATTAAATTCTTCTTTCAAGGAAACTATCGATCTTAAAGCGAGGTTTTTACTGAAAGCTTCTATGAAAATCTATCAGCTCTTCTCTTAGGTCATTATTAAACTCACCACATAAGACCAGTAGCTAAAGAATTGATTTGTGAACATTAAAACATGTTTTTTTTTGGTCCAGTCGAGAGTTTCAAAGAGAGAATGAAAAAACGAAATTACAAAAAAAAAAAGTCTTCGAAACATGGTATATTTGCAGTTAAAACGATCAATGAGTAAGTGAGTTCTTTCTTTCTTTCTTTCTTTCTTTCTATCTGTTGGATAAGTTTCGTGACGGCGACGTGATGATAGTGATACACATGGACACATCAAGTTTACAGTATTGGAATGAAAACGGTAAAATTGCTACTGTTGTGGCAGTTTTGGGCAGGTCAGATCGTTAATACAGTTATGTCTACCCCTTTTGAGAATACCAGCGTGTTTTTGTGTTATGTTATTAATTACACTCATTTGAAAGCAATTTTCTTTTAAGTTATATTAATAAAAAGTTTAATGATATCTGGTTAACGAAAACAAGATTTCTTTTAAAGATTCTTCATGGATTCGATCTCATGGTCGGTCAAAGTGTCATTCGGGTTGCTATCAAGTGATTTTCAGTAATAGATGGATGTCTGTTTGCATGGGACTTGTAACTGGCGAAATGTTCCGTACTATACCTACAAATACACACCTCTGCCTAACCCTTCAAGGAATATCGTATGTAATACTGTATCGTATATAATGCTACTTTTAATGGGTTTGGAGATCAATCTGACAGGCTCTGGGACATTTCACAAATACAAACAATGCCTACTAGATTATTAATTGAAGTAAAGCATATCAAAGTAATGATTGCACACTCGCACGCTTCGGGTTGATTTTATCCTGTATCGAGCTCGTTTCTAAGATTTTTTTAAGAATAATAATATGTCGTTTTGGAGTCTTATAAATGGAAGAATAGATCCATATTTGTAGCCTGTAGGGTTTATAAGTATACGAGTTGTGTGCTCGATCAGATTACCCGTCGACAACTCCTAAGGAGCCAATTCCCACGTTTCTTACTTAAAAAATGACGCATTTCCATACAAATCCCTTTAGGTGATGAATTTTTAAAATCCTTCCTTGTTGCTCACCTTCGAAGGAACTCTTGGCCAAAATATCATGCTTCTAGACCCAGCGGCGTAGGCCGTGCCTGTGTCTGTCATGGAATGAATTTAAGATTTAAATTGAGTAGCTTGTCTTTATTAATAAACTAGCTTTCGCCCACGGCTTGGCCCGCGCGGAGGTCGGAAATTATCCCACGGGAACGTACTACCTGGATAAAAAGGATGTCCTATATGTTAATCCAGGTTATAAACTATATGTGTGCCAAATTTCATCCCAATCCGTTCAACCGTTATTGCGTGATTGAGTAACAAACATCCAAACACACAAACATACAAACCATATTATATATCCTTATATATATAGATATATAACTAACTAATATTATAAAAGCGTAAGTGAGTTTGTTTGTTACGCTTTCACGCTAAAACGGCTTAACGGATTTTGATGAAATTTGGCACATGGGTAGACCATGACCCGGAAAAGGACTTGGAATCCTTTTATCTCGATATTTTCATGGGATGAAGACTTATGCGGGTGAAACCGCGGGGCGCAGCTAGTTTAAAATATTAGTACGGTCACGTTTAGTCAATATTCCTACGTGAATATTTAGTGTAAAATCCTATTTCGGTCCTATGAAATCTAGGCGACATAACAGGCTTTAAGAGTAAATGTTGCTATAACCATAAGAATAATATTACTAAGACAATATAATAATGGAAGATTATACCTACCAACAGCACTTATTCCGTTACCTAAGCGACATATCTACTTCAAAGGTACATTAGGGAGTTCACAGCTTACATATTTAGGCAGTATATGTACATAAGTTGAAGTTAGAAAGTAATAACATAACTCGCATACATATCGCGAACAAAGGAACGCTTCTAACTTCACTGTCGCAGTTTCTATAGCTATAACAATAAGTTGTTGTCATGGCTACTATGACTGTCGTCGAGTGTTTTGTAGTAGTAAAAACAACTAAAGAAATAAATGATTTAAAAATTGGGAGAAGTCAAGCTGAACTATAATAATTTTAATCAATTTAAGCAATTCCAGATCATGTTTGATAGCTTTTCTCAAAGCCATGCCTGCTCTATTGATCTGTGTATAATATCATATATTTTCGTAAGTTAGTATATTTACTATTTTTTTAAACAAATGGAATAAATTCGCTTCTATTGGCGTATTATAATAAGATATTTCCCAGCTGTGAGATAATCCAGTACGGTTGTACTCCGTCGTAAGATTACCGCTCTTCTAAGACACCGGCCACATACACATACATACACACATAACGTATACAGATGTATTAAAGTTTTTGTAATTATCTTCTTTTTGTTGCATTAAAAAAAAAACTATACTTTCTTTTTCCTCCAGTAGGTCTATGTCATTTCATCCCTGGCTTCAATATTACCGACAAGTACTCAGTACTAAAGATTGCTTTTGAATTGTCTCTTCTGAATTCGACATTTATTTCTACACGCTATTGGCACATCAATGTTTGTCTTACATCTTCTAAAATTCGCCTTAATTTTCAAGTATAGTACAACAGTTCAGCTGTACAATAAAACGCACATAATTCACTCGCTCGGTGTACATAAACAAGTGCTAACTGAATGGTAACGCGCTGAGGGCTGAGTTTACAGCCTCTTATCACAGAGATCAGCTCGGAGCAGAGAGGAGGGGCCACAACAAATAAAGACGTACCATACGGGAGGTGGAGTTGAGATTGATCGGTCATCTGTGACGGTTTGAGATTGTGCTGATTGTAGCAAGAACTCTCACGCGGACAAAGTCGCGGGCAGAAGGTATTCATTTATACAATATGTAAAAAACAAAAAGTAATAAAAAAACTTATTATTATTGAAAGTGTTTAGTACCAAAATTACCCCAATCCATTAAAAGTGAGTAAATTTTGAACAGGGGTCATAAGTTATGACTTGTAGACACTCACTAAACGACGGCCGCCCAGTGCCTCAAGTACTAACCCGATAATATTCCCCATTGAAAAAATATGTGGCGATTTTTTTTTCTGTTTTTCTGAAAATTAACACATAAATAGACTCTCAGTACGACACTTAACAGCAACCTCACATACCGAGACAGACAGGGTTTTTGTACATGTTGTATTGTGTAGTTAGGATTATTACAATTACATTTTATTTTAATGCTATGAAACATAACTTGACATAACATCACGCCTGCAATTCCTGAAGTGTTAGGCAAACCTATATATCGCACCCACATAAAATTTTCTCCAGTTGTTTTGCTAGAGAAAATCATTGCATTTTGAAATTAAACCGGTGTTTGTAAAATAATTCGTGTCTACTACCGGCTACATTCAGTGTTAGAATACGAAACTGCTCGGAACACTACGTTAAATTCCATTCGACGCTCTTTTATTTATATTATTGCTTATCATGTTTACTACGATATTTTCTCTGGTTCACCCTCGTACTGTCCGATACATTATTGACTAGGACAAGCCACTCGAGGTAATATCATGTGTAAGTACCGCCATTGCAGCTCGTTGTGGATAATGGACGAAACACATGTATGCCTCGGACATTGTCGGGTAACATCGGGCACTGTCGGGCACCGCCGGGAAATGTCGGGTGATGTCGACCTTTTAATTTTGGATGATCAACAGTTTGCTACTGTCATCCACTATCACGACTCTTACGAAGAGGCTAGGATTATGATGATGCTATTTATCTATTATTATTATTATTTTTTTTTTTCTCTGCATAGTATGAAATTATAACTTTTTTGCCAATTTACACTCTCCGTCAATTTACCGTGGTATAGCCAGTTCATACATCTGTCAAATAATGACAGTTGTGATTTTAGTATAATTGGAAATTCTAATGGGTAGTAGCTTAACAATTATTTTACCTGACTTTACAAAACCTTTACCTTTCACCACATCAAGAAAAAGATTGAGGGTCGTCAAACACTTATGTTACAAATTATTGGTCGATTATAATAGTGTTTCGAGTTTTCGATTTACAAACTTGAACAAATAGGCCAGTCGATAGTTTGCGGGTGTCGTAATTCTTATTTAGTGATTATGACTCGGTACTGTTGTAAACTTCTATTATCTCGTGACTTAACTCCAGATATTAATACATTATCTATTGATGAGATTGGTACTGAGTATGTCTTTCATTGACTTGAATGTGCCCTGGCGGCTGAGAGTATATCATGCTCACTCTAATGTCTCACTGGTGGTGGCGCGTGTGTTGGATCATTTAGCTCCCTTCAAAATGGTTGAGCTGAATGGTGCTAATCCATGCGTCATGTTCGTGAACGGGCGCCGTCAGTAGGGACTGGTCATCTCTTAGCTGCCACGGCGATTTTAATTTAATTTATATTTTTATTTCTAACGGACGCTTTTAATGTTTTGCATCGTTCTCACATGTATAACTTCAACTTGAATGATGTATCCAATATTATGTAACCATTATATTTTATTTAAAAGAGTGTCCGTGGAGTTTCTTGCCCGTTCTTCTCCATAGGTACCTACTACGCTTTGGAATGGGCGACTAGCTTCATATTTCTGACTGACCGACCCCTTGACTATTCAAAAGTGCCTGTAATTGGTTTATTTGAAATAAATGCTTTGAGTTTGAGTTTGAGTTTGAATTACAGACTGTTCACATAATTACCCAAAGTAACACTTTAATTTTGGTATCAGCTTTATCTCGGTGTTTCGCGTGTTAAGGTTGTAAATGTAAGGTGGAGAATGTTGATTTGAATTGTAATGCTATAACGGAGGTTAACGAAGTTTGAAATACAATTACCAAAAAGATTAACGACCTATCTCACGCTGATCTATATCGCGATGGACTTTCCATACAGAATACTTTTTAATGTAGTATAATATTTTTTCAACATTACTTATTTAAAAGCAGCCAAAGATCGGCCTCCATAAAATACAGCATAACGGTGTAACCTTCACCCGGCTTACCTCGAATCCTTGGCAACAGTCCGTTTTGATCTGCGCCGCCTGCGACTTCCATTGAACTTACCTTACTTTTGATGTTTATAGCAAATATACGCGCACACTACGACTTAACAATTCACGTAAATTCGGGAAACTCGCTCTTTGTACCCGACCGGAGCCAGAATAACTGGCCAAGTGCGAGTCCAACTCGCGCATTTATATACGGTTCCGTACCACCGAAACTATTATGGTGTAGGTCTTTCTTTTCTTACTTTGTTTAGATTAGTCAGATGTTCACACAGCGATGATCAGTATGATACTTTACTGTAGGTGGGTATAATTTTGGCATCATAATATGGCAGTTTCATAGGTAATATATTCGATTTAAACCGTATGAACGGTGGGATGTTGACGTGTGATCCCAACTTTTTACCGTAAAATATCGTACAGGACAGCGCCGTGTGGACGGGGCCTTTGGGTGCGGAAACTTAAAAAATTGCCCAAGAGCCCAACTTTATATCATGGAGGATTAGGTGCAGAGCGCTGAGCTTTCACTAGAGGAGCCGTTTTATGTGGCCAGTAGCGATAACAAGTGTACGTAAGTGGCGCCCTCCATCGATCGCGGCGATAATATTAAATTTACTTTAGCTCGTAAAGTACACGCTTCCATCGATCTGAATGATGAGAGATATTGTGTGGTGATACGAGGATTGAAAACGATGCTCCAATATAATGAACATGTTAATTTCTTTTGTTTTATGACAAAACGTGGTTTGTTTTGGTTCTCGTGAAACGTTCCCAGGGCTTCAGCACTTATTGCTATTCGATGAATATAACTTGGTTTCAGAAACTTCATCGATATATCGAGTAATGTTTTTATCTGTGGGACTATGTTTGAAAAGTAATGTAAATATTACACAAACTGGAGTAGATTCATTTTGTAGAACATCATCAATCACGAGCTCGGCGTAAATTGTGTTTGGAGTAATAACGACACTCAGATCCTCAACGTCTAAAGTATTTTTACTTCAATATAGTTACCTACACACCTATTATTATACTAGATATCATGACCCCTCTGGTGGATGCTGTGCGAGTGCCTGCTTCAGAAATACACACAGTCATGTAACACTCAGGCTTTTACGTCCATAACGAGGTCAAAACTTGTTGCATGTCTGTCTGTCTGTCACACGCTCTTACGCATATACATATAATAATATTGTGAGTGATTCTACTAGATTAGACTTAATAAAATCATTAAACATAGCCTTAACTTTATCAAATGAAATCAAAAAGAGAAGATCACTCATCCTCCAAAGAAAAGCGAGGATCCTTCGAGACGGGTTTTGTGTCTGGTAGGCTACTGCCCAACGATTAATGTCAGGACGTTGTATATATGCTAGTCAAATCAGGATTTTGCGTGACGTCAGTGTGGTGCGTAGTTCGCCACAGTGTGATTCTTGGTGATAGATACAGTAGGTCTTAATATTTATGTAGTCAAAATCAGCAGCTTTTTCATTTAATAATACTTAACAGAGTAAATAAAAATTTTACTTTATTATCCATGTTCAAAATTCCCGTGACCACGTGAGTATGTAGCAAGTTTCATAAAATTGTAGGTAGTCAGTGAGGTAGGTCGGCTTCCTCTTAATAATTCACGGACAGGACCCCGAGGGTTCCACATTAGTGGATACTATTCCCTCTCGTGTAACTACCCTCTCAAAGAGGTTTATAAATATGTATATATTATACTTAAACGGACCAAATCGATTTGATGTTTTTATAAAGGAATCTGAGCGCTTAGAACAGATTATTTTTTGTATCTAAATTTAAGTTTAAAGTTCAACAAGTGGACATAATGTGACGTATTGGTTTAGTATATTATTATGGCAGTGCCGAATATGATAATTATAATATTATACTATTATTTGAATATAATATTTGCATGTTTTAATTCACATAAAAATATTATATTCTGTTCTATTCATAAGTACTTATCGAAAATACAATCACAGTTTTAGGTAAATACGTCTCTTGTTACTCTTTCACGTGTACATTTAAATCCTACTCCAATCAGACTGTTATATCAAGTCTTTTATTAGATCAAATAAGATAATTATTTTAATTCCTGCCTTTCACTCAGGAAACTCGATCTCTTTCAATTACGTCAACTCTGCGTGTCTTCGTCTGGCTGTAGGAGCAGAACCTTTTGTTTGCAAACTCCTTGTTTAATAATATTTAAATTATTGTTCACGACAATTATGGTCTAAAGTTGTATGAGTACGAGGGGAACGAGTGGCTCTTGGCGTCCAATGAGGCGGAGCGTACGAATAGAAGCTGTAGAGCGCCTTTATGGTTTGTTGTTTGAAGCTGTCTAGCCGTTTCCTGACTATTTTGGTGTTGGTCTGAATACCAATATTTTACATGGAGCGACTGCCTGCCTGCGCTTATTATTTTTTGCAGTAAAACTTTTTTTATTTATTTAACAGTTTATGTACACACATATAAAGAGACAAGGAAAAGGAACAGAAAAATACGTACAAAGGTGATGTTTATTTCTAAAGAAATCTCTTCCAGCATAGCTGCGATAGAAAAGTGGATAAAAAGAGATGTAGACAACGTGTGTAAGAGTAGAAGAGAAAATAAAATACATAAAATAAAAAAAAATAACTATTCACTAACTTTGTATAACTTACTCAAATATAAATGACTTCAAGCTAGACTACTTCACTTGTCTATAGTTGACAGAACAGTTTTCTAGTACAGTTTAATTGTTTTCATTGTTTCCATTGAGCGACAATTTGAATCACGATTTAGGTATGTGCCCTACACCTGCTCTATAAGTGTTGTGGGTGTTTTATTTCTAGTTTTTCAACAATCTTTGTCAATCTGAAAATGCATCCGACACTACAGGCACTAAAACTACTAAGTCGATATACACACTTAAAAAGAATTCAATAAGTAAACTTCTAAATATTGAACAAGTCAATTCCTTCTGTTTTTGCACGCGCTCTATATCTCATTCATACTGTGAGGTGTCCCGGGCCGCGGGGCGAGGTTGGAGCTTTGAATTGTCATCCACTTCAGTTTTTTTGTTTTGGTTCCATTATAATTATACCTCTCCAGATTTCGGACTAATTTTAATTATATTTAGGGATTAAAAGCAACAAAGAAATATACAAACGCCAGATTTTTATTATAGAAGATGATAAGTATACAACTCACTGTGTTTTTGTAGCATTTCAACAAATACGTAGATAGAAAGCAACTGAAATTAGTAGAAACCACACCTTTTGGAAAATGTCTTACAATTTCGTCTTGAAATCTTGACGTAAAGTAACATTCCCGCGTATGCTGTTAGTCAGATGATGTTTTCATGTGAATTTGAGCGGAGGAAATTAATATGTCCCGCGTATTTGACGATAACTAAGTGACATACGACGTATAATCCTGGAGTAGGTAGATACGTAAAATAGAAGCTATAATTATTTGATGCGAGCAAGGAAATGCAAACTTCATGAAAAAAATATTTAAAAGAATTTATTCATGCAGTTCCTTGATTGACCACGATTGATGGCATTCATATTTTTTATTGCCTTTTAAGATTATAACATTAATTATTTATAATTAAATAAATTATAAATAAATAATAATAATAATAAATTATAAATTATTTATAATTGGAATTACGGGTAATATCGTACCTATCTGCTAGCTCATAAATATTTTGTGAAAGCACATTTTTTTTTAATAGTTATTTAGTCAATTTTAGGCATGTATTTACAAATTAAGTTGTCAATTTTTCATTAAAGTGCTTTTGAACATTATTATTATTATTTAGTGTAACATATCCAGTGCTACCATTCCCAGACACCTGCAGTCATTCTCCTAATTACTAGTAGTAAAACAAATCCTAATCCTAGTACAGCGGGGCAATAAAAGGCACTAATGGCAGTATTGATTGGTGCCATATTATAGCCCGGCCGTCATTGCGCATTGCTAAGTAGTGCTAAGTGGACATAAAGAGAGTTTTATGATTATGTGTGTGTTTTAGCACTTTGGGTATTGTGATTAGTGCTTTTATGATAATTATGTGAGATTTTCTATTATGGTTCAGTGGTTACTGAGCGTGACGCATTTAGTTTGATAAATTTTGGAAAATTTTATTTGTGTGGCTTTATACGTTCTCATCTGAAATCGAATGCCTAATATAATATACTCAGATCAGTACAGTAGTGAGAAAATAAATTACAACTGTTTTTTTACAAATAATATGACAAAACAAGTAAGACAGTAATGAGAATGACATAGAATTAAGATATTATACTTGTCAATACATAAGGTCTCTTGAGAATTGTTCTCCGCTCTTGTACCTGCGTGATTCACATGTTTACCAGTTGTACCGATACCAACTACTAACATATTATAGGTGACCAACAGAAGGTTTACTATCTCTTTCACTGTTTTATAAAATTTTGTCATTATTGTGTAAATGAAATGACACAAAGTCAAGTCTGTATTTCTGTTGCGTTCTTTTGCCGCATAAACGACAAAAATTAACATTGCTTATTTCAAGAGAGATTGCTCGCATTTCTGAAGGTTTTAGGTCATACGGAGGCATTTCATACATTTTACGCGTCTGTACCTTTTGTACTATAGAGGTATGAGGAACAGGGTGGCAAGCTCCTCATCCTCCATAGAGGGAGGACCCCGAGCATTCAGGTGTTGTGTCTGGTGGGCTACTGCCAGACGACTGTCGGGTGTCTGTATATGCCAATCGCGTGGATTACTTTGCTTGCGCGATACAGAATTGTCGCGACGTCATGTGTGAAGCATAGTTCGCATTTGACGTTGTACATACCGCCACAATATCATGGTTTAAGTGGAGTGGACCTTTTGATCTTATATGCTAGTGGACTAAACCTAGTGTAGGTACTAGTAGTGTGGGTCGATAAAATCTGTTTGTTAACAAACTAGAGCTGACAGTATTAACACAACTCTCTATTAGTGTACTAGCTATATGTAGGAGATAAAGGTGTGGGAAATACAGACTGCAGTTACATACGTGATAGAAGTATATAATAAAAAAAAGTGCTAAGAATGCAACTATTACCTATGACTGTGTGACGTTTCTAATCACATTTGGCTTTCATCTGTCATACCTTTTTGGTCTCCTGGTATATATGTATATATATATATATGTTTTCAACACACTTGCTCGTAAAGTGGCGCTTATTGAACCGCTTTTAGGTTCATAATGCAGTGTTTTAAAAACGCGTGTTATTGGACTAGTGCGTTAATGTGCGCCACAAATAACTAGTCTGGATTTGGTCGCGACTCGCCAAAAGCAATAACGTTGAACTTGCCTGGGACATAAACGCGATTTCTCTGTCACTGAATAAATACTCACTAAATAGGATACACGTATTGTCACATCCATTCTTAAATCCTATGCGTGTTTTTCGGCTAAGATTTTCAAGATACTGTTGGAGCTAGCCCGCGTTTAAAGATGCGGTCCGTTTTTCCTTATTACATAATATCGTAGGTCTATAGGTAACATGGGGACCCCTCAAGTTTTAGAATATATTTCAATGGATTTGTTTTTTATTTGAAAGTTTCTCAATATAAATAATACTGATGAAACACTATTAAAAAAATCGTAATATCGATAGCACCAAAACCTAAAGATCATACTACCGCATCACTAAACCATAGACAATTACTAGCGGCCATTGTTGATTGGCAAAAATTAAAACGCGACATGGCAGTATGGAATTAGTAAGTACTATCATGGCAGCATGGAATTTTTGTTTAATAGAAATTGATTTTGAATGCATAGAACATATATGAACTATCCTATACTATTCCTATAAAAATATGTCATTTTCACGTTTAATAAAATGTATCTTAAACTTAACATAACATCAGAAGCACTATGTAACCTTTACGTCATTATACCTTAGGGGACCGGACTGCTTCTCCTTAACACAGGTTTTTATAACCTAGCTAGGAGAGCAGTGCTCACCCACACGTTTGTAGATATAGTAATTATTTTGTAAAACTGTTTTTAATTATTTTTTTGTAACGTGTACTACAATGCTTTGTCTTTGAATAAATAAATAAATATTGAATGAGCATTCTCTATGTTCACACGAGCATAGATTTGCGCTTTTTAAATCTCATCAAAGTGACTTCTTGCCTTCTATGTTCTATGTTATGGGGTTTGGTTTCCGCACTTAGTCCTTCTGGTGGATCATTGTGCGTGGGTACTTCTGGCCTTTTTTATGCCTACTGAGTAAATAAATAAAATATGATTAATTAACATAATATTTCATCAAATTATATATTTTTCACTACATATTAATTTTAATTAGCGTATTCAAAATATTATTTTCTGTTAATTATATTTTTTTATATGCTGTCCAGTGCCTTTATTTAGCGCGCCATTTTCCATAAATATTTGTTATCGTTTTCGTCGTATACTTATTATCAAAAATACGAAACTTAAAGTATTGTTACTAACCGACGCGCGACGTAGAAAAGTTTTTAAAAGAAGCTCCGTATATAGTCAGTACCTGGCAACAAAGGTCAGTTGAACATTATAAATCTAAATGTATCATCTATATTGCTACGTTATTGTAGCATAAGTTCTTACAACAAGTCTGTTTTATCCTCGCAAGTTTGTTGAAAAACGTCGTATGAAACGCGTCATTACCTACTCGGCTACATTTTTTTAAAGTTATTTATTTATTCAAAAACAAAGCATTGCAGTACAAGTAAAAAAAAAAACAGATTTATGAAAACCTGTGTTAAGGAGAAGCAGTCCGGTCCCCTAACGTATAATGACGTAAATGTTACATACTGCTTTTTTTTTTTTTACTGCGTCATCTCGCAGCTGACTACTAAGGTCATGGCTGTTTAACCGGACTTTCCTGTGGCTGCCTTCAGCTTTTACGCTAAAAGACTCCAGCCAGGAGTATAAACTATTCTAAATTAAAACTAGGCGAGCGCTCGCTAAGGGCACCCCCTGCGGGGTACGGACTTCGGCTCAGGGCGTCGCTGGGGGGAGGACAGCATGATGGGACAAGCTGGATCAAGGATAGATCATTATTATTATCAGGGGAATTTAAAGCTACGCGCTCAGCTGCGGCGCGGGCTGGCGCTTCATCGAGCAAGGGTCGGGGGGAGTATTATTTATTCGGGAGGGTCGCGATCGCGGAGGACCTCTGCGGCGAGGCAGGAACGACGGGTGTCGAGTGTATTTGTGCACTGTACTGGTGGCTCTACTACTCTCCTGGAGGTATGTGGTGGGGTCATCGGTGTCTGAGAGGATATGCCTAGGACGGCGAAAACGTCTGAGGGTCGAGGGGGTGTAATTGGCCGCTTCGACAACCAGTGGGTTGCGGTGCAAGGCGGCGGAGTCAAAGTAACGCTTGGACATGTGTTTTAGAAACTGATTAATGGTTGGGATTTTTAGATCGAGATGGAGGTTCTCTTTCCTGACAAACCAGGGCGCTCCCGTGACTTTGCGAAGGAATCGGTTTTGGGTTGACTGAATCCTATGGATATTATGGGGTTTTGCATGTGCACAGACTGTACCATGATGGGGCGAATGCACGCTGTGTAGATGCGCAATTTGCCTTTAAGAGATAATTTGCTGCGTGCGTTGAGGACGAAAAAGTGTCTACTGAGAGCAAAAGCGAACAGACTTGATGTGCTCTGCGAAGAAGAGATGATGATCTAGGACAACACCAAGGTATTTGGCTCGCTTCTCCCAAGGGATCGGCATGCCGAACTTGGTGATTTGTTAGGGGGGAGGGCTAGCTCGTTGTTTAGTATATAAAACCGCCTGACTTTTGTCGGGATTTACCTCGATTCTCTACTTTCTAAAGCAACCGCCAAGGATATTGACAGCCCGTTGTAGATACTGGATCATCTGGGTTGGATTATAGCCCCTGTAGTATATGGCCGTATCGTCTGCGAACAGACTTACATAGTGTCTCTGATGTTAACATTTATACACATTATCGCTTCTGTGCGCTCTGGACCCTATTTTCCAAAATAACCTCAATAACCAAACTCGTAAGCTAAAGCTGCAAAAACTCCCTACCAGGACATTAAATCTGAAAGAAGATGAAATAGTTAAATAATTACCCATGCATATGCCATGTTGGATTAAATTAAGGCATTGCATTCTTGGTGGCATTGTTGTATTGGTGTAAATATGTAAAATACATACGAAGTCCTACCGATTCTGATAAATGTTATCTTATTGACTAATGCACCGTGCATTAGTCACTAAGATAACATCTATTATATTAAAAAAAGAATCCTTTTGCTTACCAATGGTAGCATTTTTTATACCAAACTAATAAATAAATAGATAAATACATTCTAATACATGGATTCTGTGATAGGTACTTCTGTATGGCAGGGCCTTCTATGTGGAGCTATGGGATCTTTGCTCCATTATCAGGTAAAGATACAAGTCTTAATTCTAAATAATAACTGTCCACAAATTTTAGGAATCGGCCGTAAACACACAACATAATTATAGGGTTTATGAGCTTATCGTAAACTCACGCATTAAGTTCCACACTGCATCAAAGTCAAAGTCAAATAATTTATTTCAATTAGGCACAAAAAAGGCACTTTTGAACGTCAACATTTACAGAAAAATAATAATTGATTCTATTCGCCCCTTCCAAAAGGTAGTTTTCGTATGGAGAAGAATGGGCAAGAAACTCCACCGTTACTCTTTTAAAATGTTTTCACAATATCTTGTATACAATTATATAATTATATGTGAAGACGATGCACCTAGAATAAGATTACTATACCACGTTAGGTAAAAATAATAAAAGATTAAGGAATAACAGATAAATTAATCATGTGATAGATGCATGGTGCTCACATATTTACAAACATTGTAAAATTATACGATATTCCTAACATTTTTACAAGTAATAGGTACTAATAAGTCAGTGTGTGAGTTCAAGTAATCACAGAATGTAAAACCATTATTTAAAAAAAATTAAAATACTATACAATTAAATTAGCAACCAGTCAGATTTTGTCTAGATTCTAAATTGTCCTATGGAGCAGGACCAGCATGTTTCCAAGCATTTTTATCTTGGATATAATCCTCTAACTTGTAATATGCTTGTTTGCAAAGTGTATTTTTTATATGAGTTTAAAATTTTCTTTCATTTAATTCTAATATATCACAAGGTATTCTGTTGTAACATTTAACACAGTACCCCATAAAAGATGTATGTACTCATCTGAAATAAGTGAACGTTTACGTTTACGGAGACATCTACGACTGGTACCTATTCTCTGTCATGGAAACCTTCAAAAGTATGCAATCCAATCTTCCTGATCTGAATACAAATACAGAACAAACTTAAGGAAAAACTACAAAGAAGTTGGCTCTTATGTTGACTTTGTGGACTAATAAAACAAATACTGTATTGAAGTTACCCTAAAGTTTATAACTAAGTTTAATAAAAGTGAGAGTGATTTAATTCTTCCTTTCACAGGACAACACATACAGCAGCTCAACTTAGAGCTGGCATCAATCGAGACAGACACAATGTGGAGTTAGTTGTTGTTGATTATGCTTTTATGCTGATTAACAATAGGTAAACCTAGTGAATATAAGTATGCGGAACTACTCTGTACAGAAAACAGAGCTTGTTCCTTATCTTAAGGATCTCTAAAATAAGTGACATTCCATGGGTTGCCAGCGATGAAGATAATATATTTAAAAAAATATTTACAATATTTTTTATCCCTAAAAAAAATGCGATATTAGACAGTGCGTACTAGGAATACTACTTATACATATATTTCAGATCACCGTGAAGTAAAATGTACGACGGCGACTGGCGACTTGTTTCGAGAAGTCACCCACACTTAACTACTGCTTTGTAGCAGAGATAGAAAGATGCAGATATACACATGTTATTAAAATAATCTGTATCTAAATAACTCGCCAATCTACGACTTAAGTTATCTCAAACACGTATGTATCGTTCACGACTGTGTGTGTGCTATCGCAGGTCGTTAGCAGTGCATTTCTTGAATGTTCTTATTTCCTGGTACCACAGTGAGTGTTAGCAGATAAGACTCTTATCTGATACTGTTTACAGCATCACTGGGATGCGGCCCAGAAGTAAGAACATTTTAGATTGTATAAACTTAACTTCGGGATTTAATATTGAGAGAAAATCTTTGAAAACATTTATTTAGAAAAGTATTAAGACGTTTTCCTTTTAACCCTCGATGTAAAAGGGTGTATTTAGTTTGAAGCCTTTTTGTGAAGAGTAAGTATTTGCTGTATTGGCCTTTCTGTTCCGAACCTACCTTAGATGTATTCAAAGTTAAACGCGAAGTTTTGAATTTGCAAACGGAGAAATCTTTGCTGATTTTATGTTTACAAGATTTTGACTGTTCATTTACAATATTGCGCCTCTGTAAACTGACTGACAATGTAAACAGCTCCTGATTGCTGGCTCTGTAAGTCTACTGACTTACAGAGTTTGGCTTTTCCACATAGTTATGGTAGCTTCTAATAGACATAACACACTGTGTAGCTTCAAAGAAAGTGCAAAGATAAATTCATATTGGAGAGTATGCTATATACCTACGTCTTTTCTACTTCACAGAGAACATAGCTCCACAGAGTATAAACTCAAAATAATATTTTCATGTAAATAGTAAATTACTTTTCTTAAATCTATATCTTCGTATAATTTATATGTATTACATATATATAAATACAACTTTTTGAAGAGACGGCCTCTTCAAAAAGTTTTTTTTATTACTTCAGAAAGTTTTATTTAGAACTTCGTACAATAAAGTAAAATATTTGCTAATCCAGTCATTGCATCAACCTTGAAAATGTTCTTCGTAAATCGTGTTCAATTTTTCTCGCTTCCACAAAGTCTTGGCAGAATATCCCCGTATCATGGTAATGCCAGAGACGTGACTCCCCCTGCGAGTGGGTAACCCCGTGCATGTCGCTAGTGGGTGGCTTACCCCGTGCATGAACTTGATGCTTGTGCATGAACGTCGCCGTGTTATCACGTATCACGTGAACTCGGGCTTTATTTCTTTGAATAGACTAACCAGACGGAGAATTATTAAAGAACATCTCTTTTAGCAAAGCTCTAAACCATGGTGTATCCCGCCGATATTAAGAAAGAGAGTTGGTTATTAAACATGTTCGCACCTGCTATGTGCCAATTTCTAGAAATTATCTTGTTGGAATAGTTAAAAAAAACAGTTAGAAGTAGTTCCGTTAGTCTACGTTTGCCAAGAGATCTTTTAAACAAAACTTGATAGTAGCTACTATAATTTATATGCTCATTTAGCTTTAATATTGAATCAAAATTTAAAAAATCAACTGTTTGCGCGTCCCTTTTTGTGTGGGAACTTATCTAAATGCAACTTTGACTACCCACATTCCGTTCCACGTCGCTTCAACTCACTGTCATAACCACCATTTCTCTTCAAACTTTAAAGCCCTAAGTACCACGTAGAGTACATTCTAGTAAACCTAATATGAGCTCCATATTTTACAGTAAAATACGCTGGTACATGATGTGCAATTCTTATGAAGCACCTGGTGACCGGCTGTTACTCGCAAACTGCCGAAACTACTAACTTTGGAACTGCAATGTTCGCTTGACCTCGAACATTACATTAACTGTACTAGAATCGATTCTGTTAGAAGAGCGTAAGTTATGGTCTAGATTTAAATAATGGTGTACTTTTGTACCCAAGAACTCAGCGTGGCGTTGTATATTAAGGTAGACATTGTTGACGTAGTTTCGCAGGTTTGAATCCTGCATGGACCACATCATTT
Organism: Xanthia icteritia; assembly: GCA_949128155.2. Taxonomy (NCBI): domain Eukaryota; kingdom Metazoa; phylum Arthropoda; class Insecta; order Lepidoptera; family Noctuidae; genus Xanthia; species Xanthia icteritia. The sequence continues at coordinate 479,429 of OX421955.2, read as the reverse complement.
GTGTACTCTACATACGTATGTATTATGCTATGTAGTGGTTTCAGTTTGAACAACTGTAATCCTCAACATGTAATATTAGTAGATAGTCTTGTCAGAGGGATTTTATGTCAAAATAATTATTATGTTGTTATTATGTTACTTCTGCCTCGTGGCGTGGGATTCGGCTTACCGCGTCTTGGCATGCATATTCAGTAGCCGCTCTGCATTCTGCCAAACCGGATGCGTAACAACCTAAAGAATCTTCATCACTTGAACTCGAAGACGACATTATTTCACGACGCGGCACCAGCGGCTCTGCATCATTTTTTACCGACATGTGCGGTAGGTGCAGGCGTTGCGGTATTTTTTCGGCATTAGAGCATGCTGTCATCGCACCGCTCGCGCTTCTGCGCCGAGAAATCAGAATTGACAAGTCAAAGTCAAATCATTTATTTCAAGTAACACAATTTGAGACATGAAATAAAAATTTAAAGATGATTGTGATTTTATGTGAGTGATGTACTTCTGATATTTAATTTTTATATAGTATGATTGTGGTGTGCATTTGAATTTTGATTGGTAGCATAGTTCTTAAGTACCTATACTAACAAAAATATAGATCATTCTGTCTGAATTAAATAAATAAATGAATATTTACAAGAAAATAGAATTGATTCTAGTTGCCCCTTCCAATAGGTAGTTTCGTATGGAGAAGAATGGGCAAGAAACTCAATAGTTAGGTATCTGGCGTAGCCACCTACTGGGCCCAACTCGTATTACATGTATTTACCATCGACTCTAAAAGAAGAAGATTGAAGTATCTACTCTTTTAAAATGTTTTATAATATTTAGAGTTTTAATACTAAATATTTTTACGTGTCTTGACATTTCTCGGGACCCGACTTTTAAAAGACGTACGAGGGGCCGAAGCCAACTCGCAGAGGCCCGTTAGACGTTTTAATTAAATGAGGTACGAACCGACGATAATCCCTGTTCGCACTATGCAAGTGCACCCAAGGACAACACTCGGTTAGTGTCGGTCAGGACTATTGCAGGACGTGGAAACACAGATATTGGATTATGGGTTTGGGTGGCTAAACTGAACTGGTTATCTAGGACTATGGAAAGACTACGGCCCCTGTCTGACTAATGTTTTATATAAAATACACAAATAAAATGGCAGGGGGTGACATACACTCACAATTGTGTCGTAGCGACAAGGGGGCAACATGTTCTGAAGTGCTTATGAGGATTGGACAAGTATTACATGGCTATCAGGACAATCCCGGAAATACGGTCAAGAACCCTACCAGCATCTTACTGGAATACTTCTTTCCTCCGAGCACGTTTACTCTTGCGAATCTCCACTCAAGCCGGCTAATAAAGGCAATAAAGAGGAGCGAGGGTAGGAGCTGTGTTTTTCGTCAGTGTTCACTCTGGGCGGTCAATAAAGGCAAGTTAGAGATGAGGAACAAATCGAGCAAACCCCACCACGACGTCAACGTATATTATTATTATCATGTGTGAAGACGATGTATCTGGAAGAAAATTTGTGTATGTAGGTGTGATTTATTCCATGAACGCGTAATAAATTATGAGCGTGGTAATATTTACATCTGTTAGTTTTTAGTTACCTGACTAACATAACAATTTGTTTAGACAATGTTCCCCAACATTAAATTTATTTATGCGTACATTATCCGTGTCCTATATTTCTATTTTGGATCACCAATAACAGCAGAAATATCTTCCTCTCCTGAAGACTGTTGCGCAAATCTATTTCTAGGATAGGAATATTACTTTCTAATACTCGTATTTTCCGTCGAGTATCATGGTGTATGTGTGTGTGTGTGTGTTCGGGTGTGCACACAATTCATGTCATCCGTCTCGTAAGGGTGTGTGCACACGGGCGCGTCGCCGAGACAAATTAGTGCGAGGCAGTCCACTTACGTTACTCACGCTCGCCGCGCGCTGTCGTATATTTATTGGATATTTTCTCACACTTTGCTCGACAGATGGGATATAATATATTTCGCGTCTGTAGTGTCACTTAGGCGTTTTTTTTTACTACTGATATTAGTACTTATGTTGGATTGTGACACAATTTTTAGGGTTCCGTACCTTAAAAGGAAAAACGGAACCCTTATAGGATCACTCGTGTGTCAGGCAGCTGTTCGTCTGTCTCAGCCAATTTGCTCCGAATCTACTGAAGCAATTTAATTGAAAAGTACGTAGGTAACGTAAATAAATGAATTTTTAATAGGGGGTTTTCGGAGGTAAAATTGAAAATTAAAAATAAAAAGTTTTGCATACTGTACCGTGTGACATTTCAAAAGGGTTTGTTGTGAGGACCTGAAATATATTTTTTTTTTATAATTTTAATATAAATAATTTTATATATATTTAAGAAAATTGATAATTCCCCCCCTTATCTCCGAAACAACAGCACCAAAAATTTTGAAAAAAAATACTGAGAATGGTTCTTTACTCATAGATTACAGGAAAACGTATAAGAAGTCTAAGGTCTGAAAAAAACATGGTAAATCTCTCAATATGGTGCGTACAATGTTAAGTTAGTTTTTGGGATTAATTCATCACAACTACGAAACCCTTCATTGTGCGAGGTCCGACACGTACTTGGCCGGTTTTTTATGTTCGTTGTTGTGTTCTAAAAATACTCGTATCAGTCTGTTTCTTTACAGAACGTGTCAGTGAACGTGTAAGACCATGAATATCGTGATAAACAATAGAATAGACAAAAAGTAGTTTTTTCTGCACGTAGTCTAAAAGTAATAACTACTTTTCACAACTAAATTATATCTAAGTTATTCTGTCTATGACTTTGCCATTACTATTTTTTGAATCCTATCTATATGTCCTATCTATATTATGTCCTATTATATCCTAACTATATAATATTACTAGCTTTTGCCCGCGGTTTCGCCCGCGTGAATTTTGGAAAATATCCCATAGGAACGTGCTAGTGAAGTGGCTCCTGCCCAATAAACACACTTCACACTCTTCACTAACACACCCCATCATCACATTCATGTTTACAATTGTATATTCGTTTCTCCGTAGTTCCCATTTTATTTTATTTTCAATTTATTTTTAGGTTTTAATTTAACTTGAATGATAAGTTAGTCGAAAATATTAATTGCTTTTATTTTAATATTGTATCGCCTTAAATATGAAACAAGGGTAGGGACTGGTGCCCTTAATACAAGTTATCCCGATAACTTAGCAAGGGTACTAGTTGCGACAACTAAAGTCTAACTGTACTATATTTAAGTCTAACAACTATGTATTGTTAATAGCTGTACTGTTGATGCGAATAAATACTTATTATTATTATTATTAATCTAGGTGTCCAAACGACTCCTGTCGGAGGCTCTAGGTGGGGGACGTTGTTTCGAGAGGTTCCTGTTCCAAATAAGGCGGGAGGAAACGCCCGGGTGTCATTATTGCGTGAATCGCCCGGAGGACTTGGTGGAGCATACTGTGGAGGTCTGCCCGGCTTGGGCAGAGCATTGCCGTGTCCTCATGGAGCCGATCGGTGGCGGTGATCACTCACATCCGGCCCCGGTCCAGGTCATGGTACGGAGCGAGAGGGCATGGGAGGCCGTCACCTCCTTCGAAGCAGTAATGCTCGCGAAGCAGGAGGCGAAACGCGTGGGAGAGAGGAAAATTTCACGCCCTCACGCCCATAGCCACCGCAGGAGATGCCTTGGGCGTCGGGAATCGCAAACCGATTTCCAGCCACCGTAGGCGCGGGCTTGCTGGCGGTGAGCAATAGGTAGCTCGTCGTCCCATAAGGACAAGAACCGGGTCGATGACGCGTTGTGTTCCACGCACGCCTCAAAAAGATATCAGCAAAACTGACGGGGTCCGCTAGGATCGATGCCTGCCGGGGTCCGCTAGGACCGATGCCTGTCGGGGTCGCGGGAAAGTTCGAAAGGGCCCCTCGACCGTGGCCCCTGGCAACGTACAGGCAACTGAAGGAATACGGGTGGGTTTTAGTTAGTACTCGTAAGAGTCCGACACGCCCCGCTCCAAATTATTTGACAATTACGCACCTAAATGAAGGCACAACCTATGAATTTTTGATCCCAGATTGAAGAACAAAATTAAGTTTGCAGTAAATTTTTGGATTTTCCTCTTTTCTTGTTCTGTTTCTCGCCAAACTTCATGCTGCTGGGCCAACGGGACGTACCAAATAGACTGGTTTATTTGTGAGTGTCAAAATATGTAGCTTAAATGGCCGTATTTTCTTATTGCGTTGACTTGGAATTTTGATTTTCGTTACAGCTCCAAGAGACCATAGATTTAAGTTTTTCATATCTATTTCAACTTGATGATGAGCCTCCACGCATTCCGAAGAAAAAGGGTCTTGCCAGATAACGAACTCATCCTTAAAGTGTTTAAATTTTTCACTTTGAGGTACAGAACTCTATAACAGATTTATTATCTGCCTGTTACCTTTCATGCCGTAACGGCTGAATGGTTTAGATGCAAGGCATACGGATAGGCCCTGACTTGGGTTAGGACATAGAATATTCTGAATCCCGGCAGCACGTTCCTGTGGGATACTTTCCGACATCCACGCGGACGAAGCCGCGGGCAATAGCTAGTATATATTATAAATTCGAAAGTGAGTTTGTTTGTTTGTTACGCTTTCACGCTAAAACAGCTGAACGGATTTGGATGATATTCACACAGGTAGACCATGACCAGAAATAGGACATAGGATACTTTTTAACTCAAACTCAAACTCAAACTCAAAGCATTTATTTCAAATAAACCAATTACAGGCACTTTTGAATTGTCAAGGGGTCGGTCAGTCAGAAATATGAAGCTAGTCGCCCATTCCAAAGCGTAGTAGGTACCTATGGAGAAGAACGGGCAAGAAACTCCACGGACACTCTTTTAAATAAAATAAAATGGTTACATAATATTGGTTACATCATTCATATTGAAGTTATACATGTGAGAACGATGCAAAACATTAAAAGCGTCCGTTAGAAATAAAAATATAAATTAAATTAAAATCGCCGTGGCAGCTAAGAGATGACCAGTCCCTACTGACGGCGCGGCGGCGCCCGTTCACGAACATGACGCATGGATTTATCCCAATATTGCCACGGAATCGAGACTTATGCAATTAGTAATTTATAATATTTTCCTATACTTTATACTTTCATCGTTGCAGCGTGCATCCCTGCAACAATGATAGTATAAACTTATTCGAATCTTGTCTCTAATCTTGTTACTTGTTGGTTCTTTCGTCATTGTGTACAAAAAGCCCACAATCCATACAAACATTATTTTAGTTGATTGGGGCGCGTTGTTCGGGTGGTGAGTGGCTTAGTAATATTTATTTCTAAGTATATGGTACATTGAGATCTTAAATTAAACATTGATTCACATATACTACCATTGTTGGTGTAGAAAAATTAAATAAGCTAAGTGCATGCAAATCGTAGACATTACAATATTATATTATTATATTATTGCTTTTGTTTCTCATTCATTCATTATTTTATACTTTGAAGTTGACTCTATTGGGTGCCTATGTTAGACTCAGTCGGTACAAAGACTGTCGTATTCATTAAATTAATTTGTTTTTTCTAGAACTGTGTTGGTTAGCAGTAGGCCACAATTTTCAGAGGACAAACTGATTAAGCTGAACCCAAAGGTAAAGGCAAATCGGAGTATACATACAACATGTAAAATAAACTCTGTTCGATCCGTGAGTGTTTTTAGGTATCGTACTGAAAGTGTATGTGGTCATTTTCAGGAAAACAAAAAAAATAATCCTCTCTGCTTAGTGCTCGATGTCTCATCAATAAATACAATGTTCTTTACGTCAAGTGGATGACGGCTAATCACTGCTGACCAGCAATGCAAGCCCTGCCTTCTGTTATAACAAGTTAGTCAGTAAGATTGGAAGCGTGGCTAATTATTCTTAAAACACTAAAACTAATATTCTTTATTTATTCTTAAAACTAGTGAAGCAGTATCAATATGTGACTCTACCTTATACAGACTTCCTTTGAACCAGATAATCATAAATAAAATCTAAATTCAAGAGTACCGAGAATAATGTCCTCATGTTATAAAACCGCTAGTTTTAATGACTCAAATGCGAGGACTTACAAAGAGAGTACATTACGTAGTGTACCCGCATGTGTGAGTTTTTAAGGACCTTTTGTCACAGCGTAGGGAAGTGCAGAAGACCCATTGTCATAATCACACAAAACTCTGTGGTCATAATAACATTGTTATATTAGTGTTGTCCTACTGCAGAGCAAAGGCCTCTTCTCAAACAGATAAATATTAGTATTCTGAACCCTTGGTCACTTTAGTTAAGTCCAAACAGTAACAGGCAAGCGGGTTGGTGACTATATTTTAGTGTTACCTTTATTAGCAAACAGAAGACCACTGCTGCCCACCCTCTTCATTATTCTAATTCGTCGTGAGTGTTTTTAAAAATTTATTTTTAAAACAAACAACATACACTTTGACGCAAACAAAGCGGGTCGGTTATAAAAAATGCGATCGCTTTTAAAATATTTGAGCAATCGAGTCCAGTCTGCTCTGGATCTCAGGTTCATCTTCACCGACAAGAACGATGTCATCGGCAAACAGCATGCACCAGGGTGCTTCTTTCTGTATGTCCGACGTCAGAGCGTCCATAATCAACAAGAATAGGTAAGGACTTAAAGCCGACTCTTGGTGCAAGTCTACAGCCACACTGAACTCGTCGGTATTGCCAGCAGCCGACCGGACGTACATACGAGATTGACTGCACATAGCACGAATTAACTCTACATACTTCCAAGGCAAACCTTTGTCTTTCAAGGCCCACCATAATACATCCCGAGGTACCCTATCATACGCTTTCTCCAGATCAATTAACACCATGTTCAAGTTCTTGTGTGCACGTTTGTACTTCTCGCTTCGCACAATATTGGCGGAGTGCAAAGGTGGCGTCCATTATTCCTCGACCTGAACTAAAATCCAAACTGGTTTGGGGTAATCCCACTTTCCTCTCGCAGTCTTTTCTCTATTACTTTCTCCCATACCTTCATACTATGTGACACGAGCTTTAAAAAAAAAAAAAAAAAAAATTATGTTCACATATACGATGAAAAGCACATGAACATTTAACTAAATAACAAAACAGAAGGAAATGGAAGTGGAAACAATTGTATTAATAGGCGGCTTGTGTCACACAGAGGTCTTGAGACTCCGAGCTGGTTAAAAGTCTCGTACGGAATTGACGAAAAGGGTTCGAGAAGATGTCGATGCTATTGGTTCGTGTAGCGATTTTATTGTAATTTCCCATTAGGCGATTCATGGGTGCGGTGCTACCAAGGTTAGTAAGACTTGTATAAGAGTTGTGGCAAAGGTAATGGTCTCGCGACCAGATCGAATAGTTTTCTGTCGAGGTACAGCTATACTTAATTCCGCCAAAAGATCGGGAACATTTAGTAAACCGTTAGCAATTTTGTAAAGAAGGAGAACTATTCTTGTGGGATCCCCCCTTCATGCAACAACTTATTAAATAATAAAGTCAGCCACATACATCCATCTTCTTTTAAACACTTCCTAACTTCTACTGGTATATCATCTGGCCCGATGGTCTTTCCATTTTTCATACTTTGAACTGCCTTTTTCAGTTTATTCATGCTAATTTCCCATAATATTTACTTGTACTTCTTTGAGCACACTATTCCATTAATTCTCTTCGTTCATTAGCTTTTCAAAATAAATTTTCCATCCTTCTTTTATTTCAACCTCTTTGGATAGAATCTTACCGACGTCATCTTTTATACAATTAATGTGAATTATATCTCTCGTTCTCCTTTCTCTTGCTTTTGTAATCCGGTATAGTTCCTTCTGGCATCTAGGGCTGTCCAGTGGGTCATACAACTTCTTCTGCACCTTAGACCTTGAAACTGCTACCGCCTTTTTTTCTTTCTCTTTCATTCTTTATAAATCTTTTTCTTATCATCTAATTCAACATAATTCAAACTAATTCCTGTTTTCTACACCCTGCCATTCTTTAATCGTCTGACAATATTTGAAGATGGGCGTAGTCAGAGTTATACAGCGAGAACTGTTGGTGTGTCGCTATCAACCGTTCAAAAAGTGCTCCAGCGATTTGAAGACACTGGATCCATTATTTGCAGACCAGGAACAGGCCGAACAAGGTGCTCGACAGCGCGGGACGATCGAAATATGGTGTCAACAATGCTGAGAAATCTATTTCAAACGACTGTTGAAGTAAAAAATCACCTTCTAAGTAAAGTGAGGCGGGGCGTCTTGCTGAAGCAAACTTGAAGCCATTTAGACCTACAAATGGTCCAAAACTCGAAAGACAGCATCGAAATTCAAGGCGAGAGTTACGCTAGAGAACACATGAATATTGGACTCTGGATGACTTGTCAAGAGTAATGTTTTCGGACGAGTCGAGGTTCATGCTATACACGCACGATGGGAGCCAAAGACTCTAGCTCTCTTCGAAATGGTTGAGCTGAATATGGTGCTAATCCATGCATCAAGTGCATGCATATTTTGGGCAGAAAAAGAAATTTTTATAGAGATTACTATGGGATTTACTATTGAAACCAAATAAACACAGTCGTACAAAGTCTTGAACGGACGGAAGGGACATCTGTCAGAATCAATAGATAGATATCACAAAAAAAAGGTTGCGTTTAGAATAGTTCTAACATCAAGATCGTGAACGGGTGGCGTCCGTAGGGACTGGTCATTTCTTAGCTAACGACTTATTTTAATTTAATTTAATTGCTTTTTTTATTTTTTATTACGGACGCTTTTAACGTTCTGCATCGTTATCACATGTGTAACTTCAACATGAATGATGTAACCAATATTTTGTAACCATATTTTGATTTAAAAGAGTGTCCGTGGAGTTTCTTGCCCATTCTTCTCCATAGGTACTTACTACGCTCTGGAATGGGCAACTAGTTTCATCTTTCTGACCGACCCCTTGACAATTCAAAAGAGCCTCTAATTGGTTTATTTGAAATAAATGCTTTGAGTTTGAGTTTGAGTCTACATAAGACCAGGAGAGCGCTATAACCAAGCTTGCATTGAAGAGATAGTTCCATACGGCGGAGGCTCCATAAATGTGTGGGCTGGAATTTCTTCCGAAAGTCGCACCGTCCTAATGATGATAGAAAATGGCACTTTAACTGGAGAAAGATACTCGAATGAAATCTTAAATTAGTATGTTGGCCCATTTTTAATAAACATCGAGAAAGCCATCTTTATGCAATACTAGCTGCCCGCCCCGGCTTCGCACGGGTAGCACTAAGTACTTATCTATGGCGCACCTACCTATCTACCTACCTACCTACCTTACCTACCTACCTACCTACCCTACCTACCCACCCTACCTACCTACCTACCCTGCCTACTATCCTACCATCACCTACCTATCCTAAGAACCTTGTCCTGAGAATAACGAACACAACAAAAAAATAATGAGTGAAATCGGTCTAGCCGTTCATGCGTGATGCCGTGACCAAGGGAAATAGGGATTCATTTTTATATATATATAATATATTATATATAGATAACGCTCGGCCCCATACAGCTCGAATAGTGTTTGACCACTTTGAAGATGTCGCTATCACACGCATAGAGTGGCCAGCACGCAGCCAAGACTTGAACCCCATCGAGCATGCCTGGGACGAACTGGGATGACGTGTACGCCAGCGAAATTCCCCTCCATCACATTTCGTGAACTAAAAGAAGCACTGATAGAAGAGAGTATTCCTCAGCATCGGCTCAGAAATCTGGTGGAAAGCATGCCAAACCGTATAACACCTGCATTAACAGCTCGTGGTGGCAATTCAAAATACTAAAATATGTAAAAATTGCATATGAATTTGATACCGTAGCACATTTTTCAAAATTTGGTGAAAATGGTAATTTTTAACCGACTTCGACTCGAGGAGATTATCAATTCGGATGTTTATAAATTATTTAGTTATGTATGTTTGGGCATAACTTCGTCATACATAGACGGATTTGCAAAATTCTTTTTTATTTGAAAGGGTCCGAGGTGGTCCCATTGTCATCAGGTCAGGATATAATGATGGGATCCTGGAGAAATCGAGGGATCTCTTCAAATATTATAGGCAAACCTATAGCGATTTGGGTATTTTTTGGCCACCGGAACTACTCAGTAATAAGTATTTCACGGGTTGCGATTCGATTACTTTAATATCGTTGCCAAGAAATATATGCTTGGTTATAATGCATATGGAGAAGTGGAGCTAATGATGAAGTACCTGGAGAACTCCTCAACGCTTAACATCCCTGCATCGGGAAAAGCAATATTTTGTAAAAGGTGATGAACAGTTGACATTAGGCTATTGTAACTGACCCACTAAAAACTTTTTTACAAAATAAAACAACCGACTTCCAAAAAAGCACTACAAAGTGAAAAATAACTTAAATGAGGAAGTCAGTGTCTTTGGTTTTGTATTTTCGTTATTTGCCATCTTTGATAAGTGCAGTGCTATTCTGTAACCATCTCACCTTGAAAACTTAGGTGAAGTGAGCTTGAAGAGAGCTGTCTTTCCGCCTGCTGATAGGGACTGACAGCTCACTCCGAGCTCACTTCACCTAAGTTTTCACAATAGACCGGCAGACCTCCTTGGTTGCCATGTGTTGAAGTAAAAAATTCGTTCCATTTTTAAATAACACGTCAGATAAGAGTTTTCATACTAATTTATTTGGCCGCTAAACACGACAGATATGGATTTTTATACAAACATTACCAGTCGGGCGCTCGCGTTCGGCCAGTACAGCAATTTCGCTTTTATCTTGAAGAAGATTGTCAAAATAATGCTCGAATTTCTAAGCATGTTTCAGAAAATGAACATTTATTGGCACGTGAACAATGTGAACAATTTTCGTCGTCATTGATTCTGGATTTTATAATTAATTTACATAGGTTGAATTTCCACGCATTATTTGAGAAAAGCATTACATAAGTCTTGGCCGCAACCAGGCATTCATGAACTCACGTATGTGTAGGCTTCGCCTCGGTCCACATTTTCACGTACGTCCATCAATGCCCCTTTTGCAGGCCGCGGCAGTGATGTACTATTCTGTAGGTAAATTAATTTTAACAACCATTACAGTTTACGTTATATTGATACTACCAAAATTCAGAGCATAGCAGTTTCAATTTGTCCTCAATAAATTGAAGCTGCCCTAAGCTTCGATAGTAATATTGATTGATGTTGTCCATAAAAACACAACAGTCTCTGTAGGGCGATTAAAAATAACAGCAACACGTAATATGCGTTTGTTCTAAACGTATTTAGTGATTTGTGGTGCAAACTAGCTTGAATATTATATTATTATTATTATTATTTGTGGTATATTTATTTATAATTAACATTTTTTTTTTTTAATTCTACCAATATTTGGAGCATAACTGTTTCAATTAGTCGTCAATTGATCCTGCCAAAGCTCTGACAGATTATATTGAATGATCGTCACTAAAACAAAACACTCTCTGTAGGACAATTAAATGCGTTTTATGTATTTTAATTCAGCTAAAATCGCAGTTTTAGAAATCGCCCGATTCTGCTAACGTTTACTTTTTACCGATGTGGGATCGTGACTCTCGCCGACCGACAGCTTCCGTGTGATCCTTACTTTACTGTCAATCTTCATTTACTTCCGAAAATCTACGGAAACCTTTTCGCAGCTATTTTCGACACTTGGCTTTCGCAAACGGCTTTACCCGTGTGCTATTTGGAAACTGTTGCTTAGATCGAGAATGTTACATAGAATACCTCACTGTCATAAAATAATAGCCAATGGTGTTATTTTTGTGCGAAACAAGTAAATTGGTTACAAATAAACATAATAATTAGTAGGATAGCAATAGAGTAGATGCTTTACTGATCAGTAGTCAGGCTTACAATATTGGATTCTCCAGTAGTTTGGGCAACGATAGTCAGTTGGCAGTTTTTTTATTTTCATATTCATTTAAATTCAGTCACATCTGGGTGGACTATCAGTCGACGGACATATGATACAAAAGGACTAGGGCATAATGATGACAAGGAGTAGATTTTCTGCACTAATCTATTTCATCCAAACATCTTTGTGTTACATTATATCTGAATGAGTATTAGGGGGGACCTTTTATGGAGCCCACGATCCCAGGCGAGGGGGGAGACGTGCGGGGATCGGGGAAGCAAGCGACCGGCCATGGGACTATGAGACTTATGCTAATTCAAGGCGCTAATTGTGCGCGATTAATTTGATATCACGCCTTTCGGGACAGAATAAATATCTGTTAAATAGACAGGACGGATCGACTGATATGGTCGTAATGATATTCATTTTGAGCCATCCATGAATGTATCTTGTGTAAACAGATTTTGAATCGTAAATAATGTTTAATTGGTAGCTGATTTACGTTTTGTTTAATTATTGCGTAAACGATTTATTTTATAATATACCTACAGTAATTCTGTTATGTATTTACTGAATTTATTACTGGGCTATATGCACAGTAATACATTATAATTCAACAAAAATAAACTGAGTGGTCTTGATCGAAGGTTCTTAAATATATCTTTGAGACTTATGGCAACTTGGTAAAGACTACCAAAGAAACTTCTATAGAAAGAAAGAAAAAGTATTTATTGGGTCAAGCACAGGAGATCTTAATTTAATCTAAACACACACTCATTAAAAATAAAAATAGAAGATACAAACAAAGTAAAAATTAAAATAAAAGTAGAAAGTCCTGTGCGAGGCCAAAAGGCTCCTATCTCAGCATGAAGCTGCGACATTTAATAATAAATGTCGCAGTGTTGTGCAAATGTCGCATATATTCTGATAGATATCCACAGTGATGTCACGGATAGAAAGATACATAAATAAATACTAAATAAAAATAAATTAAATAGATGTATGAAATACAATAAAAAATAAAACATATGTAGTCCGCGTGTCTGCACTCGACATAACATCAGTTACTTAATTGTCTATGCCTTTAGTGTCTGTGGCATCGTTGTGACAAGTAGAGAGACGCAGACGCCGACAGCGGCCACAAATTGTTTTAAACATTACGGCTGTTTATTGCTCCATCATAAAAGTGAATAGTAGGATGACAAGAGTTTTGTGGCAGTCAGTTAACGGCATATGGAGAAGTACAGATAAACTAATATTATGAGTGCCAAAGAGTAGGGTAGCCAGGTGAAGCTTTCTGTGTGCTGACATTCTCATCAAATTACCCTTATTTAAAAAAGGAGTGATGTGTAATTGTGGTGGGACATTGTAGCAGAATCTTGCGCAAGCATTCTGCACCCGCTGGATAAGTTTTTCGCTACTACAGAGAATGCACGCCCCATACACAGTGTCAGCGTAGTTCAGCTTGGATAGAACAAGTGACTCACACAGCATGACACGCATCTCCACACTTATGTAGGGACGGACACGATACAAGAGCTTGAGTCGGTAGAAGCAGTTGTGCGCGGCCTCCAGTATGTGAGTTTCGAAATGCAGCTGCCCGTCAAATACTACCCCAAGATTACGAGCTTCCAGAACCCTTTCCACACCACAACCATTAATCCTGAGGTCCAGGTTGCTAGCAAGCAATTTGTTCATGAAATTCCTAGATCCCACCACAATATACTTGGACTTACTAGGGTTCAGGACCAAAGAGTTTCTTCTGGACCAAGCAGAGACCCTTTCTAAATAATCATTTATTATTTTTTACAGTTTCAGCAGTATTCTGGGAGCGGAAGGAGAGGTACAACTACAAATCATCAGCATAAAGGTGGAACTTGGTGTTGATCAGACAGTTGGCGATGTCAGCACTGTACAGAATGAAGAGAAGCGGGCCAAGGGCTATCTATTTAATATAAATATTTAAATCATTAAAAAAATCCATTTCCATTTACGAAAGTTTGTATGTAATTACGTCATTGTTGCCGATGGGAAACCCAACCGGGCACCAATTTTTGACAAATTAAATTATAACAATTTTATTAAACTATGTCATACCTCCAAAAACAGAATACATACATACATTAAGTTTATGTAAGTGCATGGGGAACGCTTGAGTGCCGATAATACAGTGATAACGTTTGATTAATTCCACAACCATTAATAAGTATTAACTGTAGTTATGTGTGTACCGACGCGTGGTGCGTCATTAGGTTAATCATTCATTGCTTAGTAAATAATTAGAGATTATTGTAGGACGACGGTAGGCGAATTCATACTAGCAATAATTGAAAACTGACTCGAAACTGACTGATTGACTAAATTTTAATATTAGTGGTTGGAATACAAAGAAACAAGTACTGAAACAATCAATCAATCCTTACAGATACTAAAAAAACCAACCACTACATAATTCTATAGACCACCGTTAGCTAGAAAGTTTATTAAATCGTTCTCATTTCTGATAACATTAAAATATCGCGGGAATATTGAGAGCCGCCAAGTCAAATGAAGCTCTTTCAAATAGAAAAGTTCATTGAAATAACTGACAAGTTTCTTTTTATCGTCTTATTATTCTTGATTCTTACTTTTAACATCTAATAATAAATGAATAGGTAAATGTTTTCAATTCGAATGTTGATAACGCGGGTGTTTATGAATTAACAGACACTTTAAAAAAAGAAACGATAATAGCCTCAATAATACAATGAACGGTCACCACATCTAGTAGAAGGATTATGTATGCTGCTAAATAGTATAACACTAGCTTCTTCTTGTCCGGGAGTTTGTCCGCGTAGAAATCAAATATTTATATAAATTAATATTAATCTTTGCCACTCGGCAATTAGTGTAGCTTTCCATCATTCCATCAGTGAAAGAACTACTTCCAGGGATTACCAGTTCTTACAAACAAATCATTTTACCTCTTAAAATATTAGTTTATTAAGTTTATAATTTTGATTGCCACCACTACGTGCTACGTTAACTTGAGAACAACTTGTATTATTGGTAGCGACGGTAGCTCATGTCTATACGACATGTACACCACGTACAGCACAACAAGTCTTGTTATTTGACACGATAATCCTCGCCTTACAAGTGGGCGTCGATATCTGCTTGATATTATCTATCGCCTTTGAAAACATCTCAACGTTTGAAAAGAAGCCAGAGGAGCAATTCCCGTATTTTTAAGACTGCTCGCATTCTTATCTCAGGCAATCTGTCAAAAATACTTCTAATTTACCTACATTTTAGTAAATTATTATTTTACGTTGATGGTCGCTGAGGCGGAATTGTGACTAGATTTTGAACAATTTTTTGTAAGTGAATTGACCTTCTGTTCATTTCTATGGATCACAATGATTTTCTGGTAATATTAAAACCACACAACAGCATCCTACAGATGACTGTGCCACAGCACATGTGTACAGCAGCGTGTCTCCATATGCATGAAATGATAATCTCGCGGTATCTCTCTGCGAGCGCCCGTGGGTGAGTGAGTGTGTGTGTTCCCGCGAACACTTCACTCACTGACTTGTGATGCTTTCACCAACTTGAGGAGGATTACGACGCGGTGGATTTTATTTACTGTGTTTTATCAATAATGGAGATTTTCTTGGGAAGTTTTTCCGATGTCTGACTTAACAGGTTACGTCTTTATAAAACGTTGGCGTTATCTACTATGCATGCCAGTCTATAGTAAATTGTATTAAGGTTATGGCGTTTAAATATTACCCAAAGATTTAAAACCTTATAGAACTGTTCATCGAGTTTTTTTTTAATAATTGTGAAAGTCTTTTTTTATTCCTGCGTTTTTCTCTACCAACGTCAAGTGCTTGTTAAAATTGCTTTTAATAATTATTTATCGATCAGGATTTAGTTAATGACCCTACGCACACCATATACGCATGGATTTAAAAGTTCATCAGTAATGATGTTCAAACACGCGAGTCCTTGTCTACTCAGAAGTATAAAACCAATGGTTTTGTTATAACCAATAATATCAGTTGTTAGTGTAACCATCACAATATCTACATAGACACCCAAGCTTTGAATAACACGCGAACTCTATATGTTAATGACAAGAGACGGATCATTTGACACGATAACAGACAATCTTCCCTTAAATACGAATCACTGCTTATAAATACAAGTGCTAATTGAAGAACAGAGACAAAGTTAATTATGAGTTAATTAGCATGTTGACTGAGACAACGTTATGTTCAAGAAGTGAATTAATGAACGCTTTGAATAAAAACATAATCAAAGAGACACTGCCAACAACGGACACACGGAATAAGTTTAATTTAAATGTTTACTAGCCGTGCCCGCGACTCTGTTCGTGACTTCGGGGAGGACGGTACCATAGCTATTAATCCAGGATTGTAGGAAAATACAGGAACGATGGGATACTAAGAACATCATGTCCTAGTTTACTCTTTATACGTTTGAGGAGCTGCAGGATGCTACCGATAATGTAAACCTATGTAGTTCTAGACTGACACAATTTAAATAAAATAAAATCCACTTAATAAAAATCTTAAATTCTCTGACAGACAACGCACAGCCTTAACCGCTGGCTCTAGAAGCATGACATTTTGCACAAGAGTTCCTTGTACAGTGAAAGTGAGAACTAAGGTAGGATTTATGAAAATGAATTCCATAAATGGGTTAAATAGGGTATACAATAATTTCTGCCGAAGGGAAATCTCATCAGGCAAACGGCTTGCAAAACAATAAAAAGCAACCTTAGGAGATGAATCCAGGACACGTTCTAGTAATGTCTCAAATATTGTCTGTAATTGTCAAGCCGTCAGCATTATTAAGCTCTTGTGCATTACTCTAGTTGTTATGTTATTGCTTCGTGTTAGCTTAATAATGCTACAACAGCTTAACATTTACCATCATTATACATACATTAAAACTTTTGCGTTTTTGATGCTTGCTGGACAACATGTTGATAATTATTTGAAGTGTGAAATAGCAAGTAAGTGTGAAGTGCCAAAAGTTTAGATATAACAATACCCCGGTCAGGGAGCACTCGGTACAATAACGTAACTGACAGAGTTATTGGTTTCTTTGACTTCTTTTCTGGTCTTTCCTGAGAAAATTGCAAATTAAAGATCAACAACTACCTGCCTTATTAAGAGGAGCGAACATCCTTTGGAATACTTAGCAGTTTTCATATCCTGCAGGAAATATTATTTTGCTATTTGTTTCCCGATCTCAATATGAATTATGTGAAAGTATACGTAAAACATTATTTTTGTAGGTAACGATATCACAAAATGCTACAATTTAAAATACTCCACTTAAAAACGTCGTCAAAATTTCGGTCACAATTTTAATAAAGCATGAAGCTCATTTTAATTAAATACCGTTGTAAAGTAATTAGTGCAAGTTAACAGCGTTAACATAATAACTGCGCCGCCATAACTTTGTTAACAAGATAACTGGTTCCGGCGGCTTTCATAATGACGCATTTAAATAAATTATTTATCAAAAACACGACAAATGTTACCTCTAATTAATGATCCAACGTCACGTCACATCACGTTAAACTAAGTGGTCACTCTTTGGTTACACTCAATAGTAAAATAAAATAGACACTATTATTATAATAATACTCAGTTAATAATACACGTACCGTCTAGAAGGAACAGCAACCTGAAGATGAGGTGACAAATCCTTTTCATCTTGATCATTTGATGGCACTTACAGAACTACTTAGTACAAACAACTGGACATTAAACTACAGTATTGTCAAACTAGAGAGGTATTTAGGGATCACAATTATTAATTATTATTCACTAACCAACGTTAATAATTTGGCAAGAACTTAATTATTATTATTATTGAACTGTCGGTTCAGTCACAACGCGCGTCTGTGTGCGGGCATCGTAGTGCGTAGCGTGCGTCCGGCGCGCGGTCTCAGCGGCTACTGAGGCTTCCCGCTACGGCGCTACGGAGCTACGGCGTAGCGCTACGAGATTGCTCATTATTCCGGAGTGAGTCAGCCAACGTATTCACTACATTATTTCGTTTAATAAAGTTCCCGCGGCGTGTATGCAGATGCGTTTACATAATGTTATGGAATTTTAGGGCGTTTGTACCGAGAGCAGAGCGAGCAGAGCGCGGAGAGTAGAGTTAGTGCAAAATTAAACGCACGCCGTGACACCCGACACAAACGTCGACGCGGATTAAAACAGGATAAGCGTAATCAAATTTATTTGAACGTGAGTGCTCCTGAATTATTGAATCACCGAGACTTCTCGCGAGCTCTTTCCGTACTATATACAACGTGGGTATAGCTGCGTACAGAACTGTAGCTGCATTTAGTCTTATTTCGATATTTAAAACGAAGAAATAGGAATCTGTAGAACACTAACTGTTGATCTAGCGAGTGCTTGTGTGCGAAACATGACATCCTGAGTTCGATTTCCAGGTCGGACAAACTGTTATTAAGTTTTTCCGTTAGGAATCTCTCAGTAGTAACCCGGAGTCTGGATTTGTGCCCGGTTTTTAGCAATAGACTTGCCATCTATAACTGAAGACTTAAAGATAACTGGCGAAATGTGGAAGATCTATCTAAAGAAAATGACAGGCGGTAAATCTCCCGGTCACGATGGGCTTAGTGTGGAGCATCTGCAGCATGCGGGGGTTCACCTACCGAGGGTGCTGGCCATGTTTTTTACGATATGCATGAGTCACTCATACTTACCACATGATTTAATGAACACCATCGTAGTGCCTATTGTGAAAAACAGGACTGGGGATATCTCGGACAGGGGGAATTACCAGCCCATATCTCTAGCAACGATAATTGTTAAAGTGCTGGACGGTGTGCTTGATTCTTGCCTGGATGAATATATTCAATTACATGACGCGCAGTTCGGGTTTAGAACCGGGCTATCCACGGAAGCTGCCATCGTAGGTCTCAAGCATACTGTCCAATACTGTATGGACCGCAGGACACCGGTATATGCGTTGTTTCCTTGACCTCTCCAAAGCTTTTGATCTTGTTTCATACGATGTGCTCTGGAGAAAGTTGGAGAACGCGGGTGTACCGGTGGGGGAGCTCAATATGCTTAAATATTGGTATTCTCACCAAACTAATTTTGTGAGGTGGTATAATACGCTCTCTGAGGCATATGTGCTGGAAAGCAGGGTGAGACAGAGAGGTTCGACGTCAGTCAAGCTTTTCAACCTATACATAAATGATCTCATCCTCGAGCTCAGTAGTAAGCGTGTTGGTTGCTCGATAGATGGCGTTTGCGTCAACAACATTAGCTACGCAGACGGCATGGTGCTGCTGACCCCGACGGTGAGAGGTCTCGGAGAGTTGTTAAGAGTGTGCGAGGCCTATTTTAGTTGGTGCACGTGGCCTTATATACAATGTCCAGAAAACTGAGTATATGGTCTTTAGGGCCGCTGATGGATGCCCCGAGTATTCACATAAGATCACTCTAAATGGAATGTGCATAAATCATGTCACGAAATTTAAATACCTGGGGCATTTAATTACCGAAGGTTTTGAAGACGATCAGGATATTGAGAGGGAGCGCAGGGCTTTAGCGGTCAGAGGTAACATGCTGGCCCGCAGATTCTACCGCTGCTCTAAACAAGTGAAGGTAACGTTGTTTAAGGCGTATTGTCAAAGCTTTTATACGGGGAATCTGTGGGTCAGCCACACCAAAAGGTCGCTGGATGTCCTGCGCGTCCAGTATAATAACATCTTTAGGATGATGTTAGGGCTGCCTCGCTTCTGTAGTGCATCGGGGATGTTTGTGCTGTACCGCACTGATGGCGTTCATGCCGTCATCCGCAAGAAAACGGTATCCCTGATCCGCAGAATGCGTGGCAGATGCAACGAAATTCTGAAGACTGTAGCGGACAGCTGGGTTTCTTCACTGTTGTGAAGAACCTTTGTCAAAAGAGTAATTTTAATTAGTAATTATTTATTATTTTTAGTAATTTTAATATTTTAGTTGTAATTTTAATTTTAATCGAATTGTATGTATTTATTTATCTGAATTAAATGAATTTTATATATTTATTTATACACCTTGCTTAGCCGTTCCAAGAGTAGAGGCAAGATGCTATGTTTAGCGGTAGTTTTCAAATATTTTCCGATTCTGCCTGCCAGAATTTTTAAAGCTGCGGTTTTTTTCCGGTTTAGAGCAACGCAACTCTTAGGAACAGTTGAAAGTACATTAGCTGCATCAAGGCGAATCATTTTAACACACTTTTAAACAACGATGGAGACTCAAATTAAGTTTGTAATTTCATTTTCTAATTAACCTGCGTGTCCAAAGAACGGACCGTGTGGGAGAATTGTATACATGGCATAAATATACATTAGATATTAACAAAAAGCAATTAATCACTTTATTAGTAAATTATCAAGCTACAATATCTGATCTCCTAAATCAAGCAATTAGAAAACCAAAAAAGAAAAAAATTTTGGTAAATAATAATTTCTATATCACCTTCAATATTTTCGATTGGTCGCAACACTCCCGGCACATCGCCTCAGTTGTCTGCTAGCGACAGAAGTGATCAGGCGTGTGCGAGTGTATTTACTGTGACCAAAAATAATCATCGCATTGTTGCCGCGTTTATTAAATTTGTAACCGTAAGTTCTGTATTTTCTGCCTACAACACTTTAACATTTATTTAAAAATAATTGTTAAAGTTTCACCTCATTAAAAAAAACGAAAGTTTGACCCGTACATGAGGTCAGCTTTGGAGTGGAGCAGATAAAAACGGGCCCCTCTATCTGGCAGAATCTTGATGCTGCGAAATTTATTTGGCATAACACACTGGGCATAATCTTCTTTAAACGAATATTTTAAAGGCTAAAAAAATATTTAGTAAAATTATTGTTTGGCCGAATGTTTATATTATGTCCGAATTTACAATGACAGAAACGAATCGCTGCAAAACCAACTTCACGTAGTCTTGGCTGCCCTACCACTACAGTGCAATTTAAGCCCGCGTAAGCGCGGAGGGGCGAGGCGAGCCGCGAGCTGAAGAGCAGATGGTCTTAATGCTCACCGCCGTAGCTGAGGCTGGCCGGCGACCCACCGGCCAGCAAGCCGAAGCTAAGGTATAAGGTCTGCGACGATAAGCTCGCGTGGGACCGCTGGAGCCCCACAGCGCCGGAACCGTGACAGAAACCATGCCTGCTGCATGCTGCAGGCTCGCTTGCATGCTGAATGCTTGCTGCATGGATGGTGTTTGCTTGTTTGTGTGAACTTTCTGCGATTTGATAGTTCTGCTTTTTAATTATTATGAATATGAAATGTATGCCTAAAGATGATTTTGACTTACAATATGATGAGTTTTGAATGTATGATAAATGAGTGTATGCAAAACGATTTTCTGCGAAATGAAGCTTATGCTATCCGCTGTTATGCAAAATAATATTATGACATAAAAAGTTCTGCTATAAAGACCCGATAAAAACTCGCTGAATTATTCGTTTACATGTAACTGACGACAAAGCAGTCATTTTCTCATGAACTAGTTTCTAAATAACCTAGTGTCAGTACCATACAAGTGGATGAGATGTGTTCGAGTGAATTAGATTACTTTAGATTTCAAGCAGAGTTTAAGTAATGTTGATCGAAACTTAGCTTTACATTAAGCTTTACAAATAAGACTTGACTTGTATTTAATTGTATTGTATGTATTTTGTAGTTTGACGGCACGGTTGGCGCAGTGGTTAAGCGATTGACCGCTGAAATGCGTGTCGCGGGTTCGATTCCCGCACGGAGCAAATATTTGTATGACCTAGAAGTAGTTGTTCCGGGTCTGGCTCTTTGTGTATGTGAGTATAAATGTTTGTAAACGCACCCACGATACAGGAGAAATTCCTAGTGTGGGGCAACGTTTTTTTTTATTAAAAAAAATTAATGGCTCACGACTAGACTTTTAAACTGTAATTATGTCTTTTGAATTTAAACAAAATTAGTGTAATTGTTGTAACTTGTTTCTAATTAACCAGCCTCTTACGTGCTGAAAAACTGAAATTTCTTGTTTCCCCTGTAGTGTAAGGTACTCATTTTTACATAACAAATTGAATAAAATATCATAAAAATTGCATCCGAACATTTTTTTAACAAAAAAAAAAATATAATTATAACAAAATTATTATTATATAACAGCAATTATTTGAAAACTACAAAACATTGTAATCCTGAGGCCATCATTCGTCTGTCCAAAGCAGACGCACTATTATCTCATTAGAAAAAAGATGATTCACGTTCAAGAGCACGACCTTTAGATAAAAACTTTATCCGAGGACTATCTGACAACTCAGAACAAAAACGATCGTTAGCCGTAATCCTTGGCGACGAATTATTTTTAGCGTTTACGACTAATTTGTACTAGGTAGCTATTAGTTGAGGTATTTTGGCTAAGAATAGTCCGGCAACCGGCCTATCGTTTCCCTTGTGGGTCGTTAGAGGTCGACACTAGTACCCTACTCTATAGATAGTGTAAAGATAGAGTGTAAACCTTGGGAACTGTGTGTGCGTGAGTGACAAACAATCAATAAGGAATTGTTTTATTCTGACCAACATAATAATATTGTTGAGTTTTGTCGCGAGGTTAGCTTTTAGATATGTAAAGTATGAAGTTTAAAATTGCTTTCATTTTTTTTAGATAAAAACCGATGTTTTAAACGTGTTTATAGTTCATGAGATAACTATGACTGAAGTAGGTGTTATAAAAACTTGGAAGAATATTACTGGTATGATATAAATTCAGTACTTTATTTAGCGTTTACACACACAAAACTCACACATGTATGTACACACTAGAAGTAACTAATAGTCAAACAACTAACTATTCAGGATAGAAAAACCCATTCAATATTATTTTGCAGATACATATCAATTATGAAAGGTACATGAGTTGTAGTAAGAACTGCAATATTGCCCCACCGCGCCGTGTGTTAGTAGTGCGATACATCACGCGGTCGGAAGCGTGCGCATTACCAACGACGTGTATTTATTACTGACGGCTGATGCAACCGGTGCGCTACCAGCTTCTTATGTGAGCCTAGTACCTTGAGTGTGGTCGCAAAAGAAAAACAGGTATTCTCAACCGCTTTATGAATCCATACGAACACTTCAGGACAAATTGTCGTTTTGGGATTTACCTTGGAAATAAATAGAAGTTTAGCCTGATTTACTTACACAATACAAGTTTCTGGAACGTTCAAGATCATTAACTATAACTGTATGCCATTAAGTAGATACGTGCAATAATTGCCGTTCAGCACTTGCAAGCAAATGTTTTCTTACATTATGTGCGTGTAACCATGAAATTGTACGAAATAATTAAACGTAAGTCCTGCCATACAATAATTGCATGCGTCTTACGGCCACTTTCAATATATTTTTTCTTAGGTATGTTCCTAGGTGAGTCAAGTCCACTTGCCGGTGGTCACACATCAGCCGTTGAGTTTAACTTTTTTCTCTCATTGTTGTTGAATGGACAAGGTCTGACAACCAGTCTTACCAAGGGTATCGTATAAATACTGGTACTACGCTACATTCGGTAAGACTGGAAGCCGACCCCAACATAGTTGGGAAAAGGCAGGCATATAATGATAATGATTATGGCGATGATGATTGTTGAATGGTAAATAAATAGTACTATTCATACGAGGTTCATTGTGTTCATGAGTCACATCAATCCCTGGCTACCGAACTACTTATGGACGTACGTTTATTATACAGGTCAATAAATGGTTGGTTTTACCATTTTATTAAAATACCACTATATTAGTTAGTTTGAGTGTCGGTTGAAACGTTTCAAAGAAGAAAAAACGCAAAAAGAAGTTAGGTACCTACTAAAACTATTAGTTAAGAGAAGACTCAGTGGGAGTAAGAGCATTTACGACTGTTCTACGGTGCAAACACTTAACTAATTAAGCGCTATTAAAGCGAGTTGAGTTTTAAAGTATGAAGGTTGTTAGTCAACGACAACAATATGTTTAAACTGTGTAAATAAGTCTTGGTATAAGTTGTTGATTGTAATTTTGGGTATTTGTGCAAATGGCACCTTCACACTTTTTGTAAATTGTCATATTTCAACAGTATCCATTGAATTTCCTCCCCATTCTTCTCCATAGGAACCTACTATGCTAGAATGGACAACTAGCTTCATCTTTCTGACTCCCTTGATAATTCAAAAGTGCCTGAAAATTGTTTAATTGAAATATTATATACTTCGAGTTTGAGTTTGAACATTCAAAACAACAGTCTACGAGAAACTCGCTTTGGTATTTTGTGCGTACATAATGTTTGCCCTCGGTTGTACACTGACAGGTACAGAGAGCAGCACCCACTAAACTATTTATTCCACGTACTTGCTCATTATTATTTGGCAACTCATACAAATTTAAGGACTGGATATTATAACCAGAGAGATAAAATTAATTGCATTGTGAGCCATGGTCGGTTGTTGTCAGTGTCAGCATAACTCGCCTATCAGCCGCGATACATGAAGTCCTGGTACACAGATACGGAATTCATTTATATTTTCACGTCTTTCTTTCGGGTTTACCCAATTAATTAAAAAACCTTTAGCTAGCCCTTTCTATTTTTATTAATTTTCTTCAATGTAACAGACACACCGGTACTGTGTAACAAAAGGTGCTCACTTACAACATTCATGTAACGTTGCTTTTTAGGGTTCCGTACAGGAAGGGTGCAACACGGAACTCTATTACTAAGCCTCCGCTATCCGTCTGTCTGTCAGAGGGCTGTATCTCATAAACCGTAATATGTGGACAGTTGTTATTTTCACAAATTGTGTATTTCTATTGCCGCTATAACAACAAATAATAAAAACAAAATAAACAGTGGTACGGAACCCTTCTGAGAGTCAGACTCGCACTTGGCAAGTTTTATTGTATTTTTAACATACTTCAAAAAAAGAGGAAGTTATTTGTTTCGCTGACGGCAGCTGGACCTAATGGGAGTCGTTATTGCCTGCTGCAGGCCAGAACCAAAGGAATAAAATGTGCTGTAACAGCGCTCGTCAACACCATCCACAGCCCGACCTCGCCCACTGCTGGGCACAGGCCTCTCTTTTCTTGTGTCATCCAAATTTTGCCCGAGATGGCATCATCAATGTCGACTGCCGACGTCGCCGCCGGACGATCGGCATCCTGTCTTCCAGTCCTCAGACGCCATTCGGTCACAGCCTTACTCCGCCTGTCATCATTGCGCCTTACCCGGTGCCCTGCCATATCATCATATCATATCCTTCAAATTGGATCATGGCAAGGCTGCTTGATGTATTAAATAATGTAAATACTGTTTATTGTGTATGTCAGAAATAGTACCTTTTCCGTCGAACTTTTCCTTAAAGTGCTTTCATACATTTATCATAAAAAGAATTAACTAGTAGGTGCACAGCTACACACATGTATCTTATTCTTTATGCTACGCGTGTAGAGAACAAAGCGCTGTCTTTTCCACTACACAACTTTAAACATGATTAAATTATAAAACTGTCAGTCGACCAATGAGCGCAGCCCGACTAACTTTTGTAAAAACTTGCAGTACTCAAGTACACGGAGTACACAAGTACTGCTGAGAAAGAGCCACAACACATTGAGATTCATCGCATCACCCGCGAACGCGATGCCCGATTCATACCACAAAGTACCAACTACAGAGTTTGCATTCTTTTTCAACGGCTCACAACTTTACCCGCGCCTGCAAGAGAGAGAGGTAATGTTTTTTTTTATTGTGTTAGAGAGAAATGGGGGATGGAGCGAGTCTGTAATCGTGGCAGATTAGTTTCTGTTGATATTTTCACAGGTTTATTGTTTAGTGTTCAGTATTTAGTTCAGTGTGATTGTGAGTAGCTTCGTGACTCGAAACAAGCAAACAAACAACTGCCTCATTTGAACTTTCAGCTATTTTTAGGGTTTCTTACCTCAAAATGAAAAAAAAATACCATTAAGCAAGATAGTGGAACTGTCTGTCGATTAATACCCATCATTCACCTACCTTACTGTACTTTGGACTATCTATTTATCTCTATATAGGAATCCACGTATGGATATAAAATTAAACAAAGTCATCGTTTTCACGACCAAACAGTTCAGAATAGTTCACATAGAACGCGGAAAAAACGGCGTGAAACTTAAATAGATTTAGTTGTTGTCTCTTTATCCTTTATTTAGTTTTGTGCACAGAGGAATATCTACAGCGTGGAAATAATGCGGTCTGCACCACTGTGCAAGTGTGCTCGGTTCGGACATTTTGATATTGTGCTGAACTTTTTGGCGTAGTAGTAAACAAGTGTGGACATAGGAGCACAGTGGTACGAGTGGTATTATGTAAAAGTGTCAGTATGGATTGAGGAGCCATGTCTCATATTTAAACGGGGGTACTACCAACATTTAGTAAAAAAAAAAACTTAAAAAGTTACAGGACGTTTAAGGTAGCTCCTCAATTCAGACAACTGAATTGAAAGCCACCTAGACCGTCAGAATTGAGGAGGCACATAAAATGTGTTGTATTAGCGAAATTTTATAGTTTTTCCAATTTTTTTTTTGTAGAGATTTCGCAGAAGTACTACTAAATCCTACCAAATTTAAAAAAAATATCAATTCGGACGTCTGAATTGAAGGGCCACCTTAAACGTCCTGTAACATTTTAAGGGTTTTACTACAAATTCCAGGATCGGGCCTACAAAATCAGGTAATTTACTACAAAATATTGCTAGTACTCGTGTTTAAATATTTATTATTATTATTTATTTATTTATACCACAATTATAACACCTTTACAGATTCATCCAAGGCGATGTTATAAATTACAAGGTCTGTAACACTTTTTTTCAAAAAATAAAATAAAAATAACCTATAAGCAAAATGCCAAAGAATTATAAACATACTAAGTAATATGACAATTGTTATAAACATGGCAACTTTTATAATATTCCTCTTTCAATTATTATTTGTGCCATTTGCATGAATTTCGGCAGGTTTTGCCCAAATATATCCTCCGACACCGTAATATCATTAATAATACGTGCGGCTCGTAACATAGGGGTAAACTTGAGTAGGTTAGTCCTAGCCGCTGGCACGTCTAACAGAGCGGGGCGGCGGCGCGCACCTACGCACCCGTCCGGCGCGCGCAGCCGCAGCGCTGCCAGCACCTCCGGGTGGTGTAGCAACCCTAGCAGTACGCGAGCCACGTATTTGACCAGCGTGACGTCTCTTCTTACTGCCGGCCTGGTGTACCCAACCATGCCCAGGACGAACAGACTCGGGTACATCAGAGAATGAATATGAGACATGGCTCCTCAATTCATACGGACACTATGTAAAATAGATCTGGATATGAGTCTGTAATGTTCACTGTGGTGCACTGGCTACTTCATAAATATGTATTATAATAAAGATATAATGATAATCACGCTTGCCACACAGAACAGCTTACTTGCTTTCTTGATTATAGAACAATAATATAGTACACACGATAAAGTTCTCATCCCGCGTGCCGGCCAAGTGCACGTCGAACCACGCACAATGAAGAATTATATAGTTAGGATGAATTTATCCTGAGCGGGCTGGGGCTGCTTTGAAGCGGCTCCTGCCTAATCTAGGGGGTCCAAACGCCTCCTGCCAGAGGCTATACGCGGGGGTCGTGCGGCCAATGGCCCTTTACGGGGCACCGGTTTGGGCGCGTTCATTGAGGCGGCGGCCAGCCAGAGGGTCATGGCCACCCGGCTGGTCCGGGGATACCGCACGGTCTCCGGTGAGGCGGCGAGCCTCCTTGCCGGATTACCGCCATGGGATCTGGAGGCAAAAGTCCTCGCGCACATAATTTGGGAGTGGCGCGAGGAGGCAAAACGCCGGGGCGTAACTCCGCTGCCGCGAGAAATCGCGGCACAGCGGACAGAGCTCCGGCGGGATCTCATGGCGTCATGGAGAGTGCACTTGTCGCAACCCAATGCTGGGCACGCCACTATTGCGGCGATAAGTCCCCTCTTTGAGGAGTGGCTAGAGAGGCGCCACGGCGTCCTCACCTTCCGCCTGACGCAGGTCCTCACCGGACATGGTTGTTTCGGGAGGTTCCTGTTTCGTATCAGGCGGGAGGGAACGCCCGGGTATCATCACTGCGTGTATCGCCCAGAGGATACGGTGGAGCATACGGTGGAGGTCTGCCCGGCTTGGGCAGAGCATCGCCGTGTCTTCGTGGAGGCGATCGGTGGCGAGGATCTCTCGCGTCCGGCCCTGGTCCAGGCCATGGTACGGAGCGAGAGGGCATGGGAGGCCGTCACCTCCTTCTGCGAAGCAGTAATGCTCGCGAAGGAGGAGGCAGAACGCGTGAGGGAGAGGCAAATTTCGCGCCCTCACACCTTTAGCCGCCGCAGGAGACGCCCTGGGCGTCGGGAATTGCAGGCCGATTCCCGGCCACCGTAGGCGTGGGCTTGCGGACGGTGAGCAATGGGTAGCTCGCCGTCCGATAAGGACCAGGCCAGGGTCGACGGCGCGTTGTGTTCCACGCGCGGCTCAAAGAGATGTCAGCAGAAGTGAAGGCGTCCGTTAGGACCGATGCCTGCCGGGGTTGCGGGAAAGTCCGAAAGGAATACCGTGGCCCCTGGCAACGTACAGGCAATGGAAGGAATCTCTCCGATACATTCCAACTGCAAATGTAAGTTTGTACGCACAATATTGGGATATTTACCATGTTATTTTAAGACTATAGACTGTTTTCCTGTAATAATCTATGTGTATAGAACTATTTTTTGTATTGTTCCAAATTTTTTGGCTTTTAGGTTTCGGAGATAAGGGGGAATGGTCAATTTTTGTAAATTTTCATAAATAACTATAAATAAATTTATAGCCGGGTAACGGGTGTAAGAGAAACGCAGGTGCTTAAGAATCACACTATAATCACACAGATCACACAAGTTGCAATCAAACAGAGCTTTTGAGTTAAAGCGAAAGCGAATTTTGAAGAAATTGACAAAATGTGGGTGGCCGGTTAAATGTGCCCATGAGTGTTTATTATATTGTTATTAATTTAGAGTAAATGACACACAGCATTTACATTCGCTTGCTGGTGGGTAGCTTACTTAACAAACTTACATTACTATGAGAACTTACTGGAGGTTGCGCGGGCGCCCTCAGACGGTCTGAGGGCGCCTGAATGTAAATGCTGTGTGTCATTTACTCTAAATTAATAACAATATATTATACATATTTATTTTAAAATCGGCACATGATTTGGGCCACTGAGAAACACATTAAATCTCAATTTTATGGTCTGACAGCTCGACACGTAACCCTAATTAATAACAAAATATCCTGTTTCTTGAAAATTGTAAAACAATATTGAACCTCTTAGAATCCCCTTCCATTTATACTTTATGGGAAACATGCTAGCCCTGCAAATTCTAAGAACTTAAACCAAATCAGAAATCGTCAATATGTGACATTCAAAGTTAGTGCAAACAAGCGTGCTCTTCCATGAATATAATGAAAGTAAGGTAACTAACAAATCGAAATCTAGAGTCATGCTTGAAACTTAAAACAACAACTTATGAGTCAGATTTAACAAAACTTTCAAAAGGCATGCAAAGCCAATGCTTTGATGTAACTATCTATTATCCAGTAACTGCTATTGTATTATTGGATTAATTATTTTATTACTCTAGCAGCTAGCTATAATACTATAATTATGTTCTGTGCTAAAACATTTGTATATTTTATAATAAAATGTATATATGTACATTGCAACGGATAGCTGGTCGTTCTCAAAAGATTGACCATCCCTGGACCCAAGGGATCGCACATTATTGCAGCCAGCATCTGGTAAACATTTAGTCGGGCTCAGGCAATTTAAACGGACCCTTTTAAAACAATTGAGTAGTTGTACACAAAAACAGCCATATACCTATTCTGTGAAACTGTGGGATGTTGGGCTGACCGTGGTGGTTTTAGGAATGTAGGGGATTGAGAAATGAAGCAGAGGGACTTGATTTGAGACCACGGTAAGGCGCGGACGTAATATCCTAGGCGAGGTATATTAGCAGACTTGGTGAATACCAAAGAGGCCATGTCCAGTGGCTGTCGTAAGATAGCTTAGTATAGCCTAGTATTATTTATTAAGTTAAATATAGTTGGGTTGAAGCCCGGATTAGACTAATGTAGTATTTAACGTAGTATATGTGTGTTTTGTGGGTGAGTTTTTCATTATAATAATAATTATCCTAGGCTGGTGATGTAATAAACGTATTTCTTTCTTCTTTGTTCTTTCTTCTTTCTTTTCTTTCTTTCTTTAATTAAAGTACTCGTAACTAAACAGACAGAGACGTGTTGCTGGGGAATTTGTTGCGCCACTTTTTCTCCCTAGCTCAAATACTAGAAAGTGGTGAAGGGTGGGCGCTTTGGGGGCTGTCTACAGGCCTTCAAGAGTGTTGATCTACAACTCTATTCATTAATGATTCTCGAATTATGATTCTCTAGTACCTAAATCTTGAATTTTGTATTCTCTGCCTCAGACCAATAATAGGGCTTTAAGAGAGATTATACAAAACTCTATTAAATAAATAATTATTTTTCTATTAGCTAGTAATTCTTGATTGTATTCTTTATCTCAGACCAATAAACCGATCCGAATGACTTGTTGTTCGAAGGGTAAACTTCCAGGGGTTCGGGCGACCACATCTATCTTATATTCAGTCCAAGGACTGATAGAAACCATGTATCCTAAACTAGCCACTCCGTTGTTTGTACAAGGACTGTCGCACGGTTGCCGAAAGGAAAGCCGCTTCGTCACGTTTATCAGTTCGAAAAAACTGCTAGGGAACATGTCTCCAAAAGAGTGTGATGCCGACGCAATGCTGCTGAGAAGCCGCTTGCGTCACTTTATGGAAGTGTTGCTCTGAGTACTCCGAGTGCAGATGTGAGGTATCGTGTGAGTAATGACTCACCAAATACCTGTTACGCTGACGTTAGGGTTACTCACAGGTTAATATACTTATACACTTTGGATCCCTTTATTATTTATTAGCTTTCTAAAACCACGTCCAATGTGATGTCATATCTATTAATTCCTGTCTTATTTACAATATAATTCAATCCTTTCCTTGCCTTATTAATGGGAAAAGGTATCGGACTTCTTATTTGGGAATTCCTTTCTTATATCGGTGGGAGAGTGTCCAGTCTGGAGATGAGCTCCACAGGGCCGTAAGGGGTAGAGTGCGGCCTTTCCCCCTGAGGGAGATTCGTCTTAAACACTAATATTAATATAATTAGGAAAATGAAAATTTTACAAGTTGACGTAATATATACTGATTTTAGCAGAGCCTTTGATCGCGTCCCTCATAATATACTTCTGCATAAATTATCTGCTTACGGCATCGCTGGCTCCTTTCTCAATTGTTTCAAATCATATCTTGATGGTCGTTCCTTCTTTGTTGCTCTCAATGGCTACCAATCGAACTCCTACAAGGTTACATCTGGTGTCCCGCAGGGATCACGTGTCGGCCCAGTTTTATTCAACATATTTGGTAATGATTTCGCCAATGAGTTGAAGTATTCTGAGTGCTACATGTATGCGGACGACTTAAAATTCTGCAGAGTGATTGAATCAAACCTCGATGTTTAGTTGCTACAAAGAGACATTAACATGGTAGTCAAGTGGTGTGATGATAATGATATGAGCTTAAATACCAGCTACCATGTGAAATTCACCAGGAAAACAAAATTAACACAATCTACTTATCACATTGGCAGCAGCGTAGTGGAACAGATAAGAGACTTGGGAGTTTTGTTCGATAGGCAGTTAACATTTGTACCTCACATTGAAAATGTCGTTAAAAAAGCATCTAGAATGCTAGGATTTGTCATAAGAAATGTAACCGGTTTTCGTCGCAATAAGACTAAAATTATATTATATAATTGTTTGGTACGTAGCTCGTTGGAATACTGCAGCACTGTATGGAGACCGCACTATGCTTCGCACACACTAAGGTTGGAAAGGGTACAAAAACGGTTTCTGTGGCACTTAGCATACACCTCAAAAGGAGAGATTTATTGGACTCGTTATTTTTATTTAAAATTCTGAGACGAAAAATTGACTGTCCCCAATTGCTGAGTAGGATCAAAGTCCGTGTACCCACAAAAAGCCCACGAGCTCCTATAACCCCCTTATGTCCTCCTCTTCGCAGAACTGTCCTCGGTACTAATTCTCCAATCCCCCGGTTATGTAAGCTCTTAAATAGACACAGTGACCTTATCGACATACACTCGGACTCACTTGGCAGGTTCCGAAGTATTATGCACAAACACTTTACAAAATATTTTAGTTTTGATATAAATGTTGATCATAAAAGTAATAATTTTGATTTTGTTTTTAGTTTTAATTATGTTTGAATTCAATTTTGATTTTGGTTTTTAATTTAATTTTTAACTTTATTTTGATTTTGTTTGCATTATAATTTATATAATGATTTTAATAATGCTTTAAAGGACATTGACCAAGTGACTAAGGAACCTAGTATCGGTATGAAACATGCAGTGACTCAAAGATTTATGATTTAATTTAAAGGATGATTTTATGGCTTTTAAATGTAATTTACCATTTTACCATAATTCTCGGCATTAAACGGCAATTAGGTCTCAAAATCTAGGTTTAGAATCGAATCTCTCAATTTTTAGTCACACTGTATGCTGGTAAATTCAAAAAACAAATTAGTCAAAATGACGTTTGAGAATTTTCAATGGTCATCAATTCCGACTGATAAAGGTTGATGTAGAGGGTTTAGAGATAAATAAAAACTCGAGAATTCACATGCAACACATCATTAACATTTAGCAATTTGTACATCTTGAACGGAACATCTAAAGTATCAAAGCATGGCTTCCACGAAAATGTAGTCTGATACGAAATAAGTCGCTTTTCACGACGCTTACCTTCCGTTGTGTTCTAATTAATTTGTAAACTATTGAACAATTACATATATTCATATAACTTTCACGTAAATGGTACCTATACCCATGGTTACAACGATAAGATAAAATGACTGAATATTTTTGAAATAAGGAATATTTAGAAAACCAAAAGGTACGATAGCAAATAAATAATCACGCGACAATAGTACTTATTTCATTGAAAACTCGTTAGGTACCACTAACCCTTTTTTTAAGATGCAAAATGTTCCAGGTTTTGAGGCTTCTTTTGAGTTATTGTTATACTTAACAAGAGAAAGGCTGAACCAATAAAGCGTAATGCAGGTTACAAAATATTGGATATAATATTGTTCATATTTAAATTATACGTGTGAGAACGATGCAAAACGTCTCCGTCGTTGACGTCGTCGTCGTCATTTGATGTAAAAGCGTACGTAATAAAAAAAAAAAAATGCAATTCAAAAATAAAAATAAACCGTGGCAGCTAAGAGATGACAGTCCCTACTGATGGTGCCCGTTCACGAACACGACGGATGAATCAGCACCATTTAGCTCAACCATTTTGAAGGGAACTTAATGATCCACCACACACACGCCACCATCAGCGAGACTTTTGAGTGAGCGTGACATAGGTACTCTCATGCCGTCAGGGCACATTCTAGTCAATGAAAGACGTACCCGGTAAATGGTAGCTTTTAGTAGGTAGGTACTTACATAGTATGCACACGTGTGCTATAAGCTAAGTGTACCTATATTATGAAGATATTTACAAAAAAATCAAATACAAGCGGTACTCGAACCCGCGACCTCTGGCAAATCATGCCGATGCCGTGCCTAGGCTGGACGGATTTAAGCGAGGTCATAAATGAACCAGACTGGAGCGGGCCGGGGCTGCCTTGAAGCGGCTCCTGCCCAATCTAGGGGGTCCAAACGCCTCCTGCCGTAGGCTCTACGCAGGGGTCGTGCGGTCCATGGCCCTTTACGGGGCACCGGTGTGGGCGGCGGCCAGCCCGCCGGTTGAACGCGTCACAGAGGGTCAGGGCCACACGGCTAGTCCGGGGATACCGCATGGTCTCCGGTGAGGAGGCGAGCCTCCTTGCCAAATTGCCGCCATGGGATCTGGAGGCAAAAGTCCTCGCGCACATTTGGGAGTGGCGCGAGGAGGCAAAACGCCGGGGCTTAACTCCGCTGCCGCGAGAAATCGCGGCATTGCGGACAGAGCTCCGGCGGGATCTCAAGACGTCATGGAGAGTGCGATTGTCGCAACCCAGTGCTGGGCACGCCACTATTGCGGCGATAAGTCCTCTACTTGAGGAGTGGCTAGAGAGGCGCCGCGGCGTCCTCTCCTTCCGCCTGACGCAGGTCCTCACTGGACACGGTTGTTTCGGGAGGTTCCTGTTTCTTATCAGGCGGGAGGAAACGCCCGGGTGTCATCACTGCGTGGATCGCCCGGAGGACACGGTGGAGCATACGGTGGAGGTCTGCCTGGCTTGGGCAGAGCATCGCCGTGTCCTCGTGGAGGCGATCGGTGGCGGGGATCTCTCGCGTCCGGCCCTGATCCAGGCCATGGTACGGAGCGAAAGGACATGGGAGGCTCTTACCTCCTTCTGCGAAGCAGTAATGCTTGCGAAGGAGGAGGCGGAACGCGCGAGGGAAAGATATTCTTCGCGCCCTCACGCCCCGAGGCTCTTATCTCCTTCTGCGAAGCAGTAATGCTCGCGAAAGAGGAGGCGGAAAGCGCGAGGGAAATACAAACTTCGCGCCCTCACGCCCCTAGCCGCTGCAGGAGACGTCCTGGACGTCGGAAATCGCAGGCCAATTCCCGGCCATCGTAGGCACGGCTTGCGGACGGTGAGCAATGGGTCTCTCGCCGTCCGATAATGACCAGGCCCGGGTCGACAGCGTGTTGTGTTCCATGCGCGCCTCAAAGAGATGTCAGCACAACGGAAGGGGTCCTACAGGACCGATGCCTTCCGGGGTTGCGGGGAAGTCCGAAAGGGATACAGGCAACTGAAGGAACAGGGGTGGGTTTTAGTCAGTAAGAGTCTGACACGCCCTCTCGCTCCACCCAGAGCGGGAGAAGTCATTTGATAATTTCCCGTCCAAACAAAAAAAAAAGAAAATGAATCACGAGCAAGTGAAGGATTCTAACGACTGAATCGCGATCGTAGAAAGTGACGCTCGTGATTCAAGTTTTAGAATCCTGAGCGACGCGAGTGATTCATGGCCCTCGATATAAATCCGTTTTATTCAAAAATTGCATACTATACTTTATACCACGACAACGAGAAAAAGAAAGATTTAAGCGAAAAACTACATTTATTGAAGAAAAAAGGAATGTTAAATTAATTAAAATGCACATTAAAATTGGAACAATTTGTGTTCGTACTGTAAGTTTACAGTATTCAAAATAGCGCTAATTTACTAATGACAGCAAAGAACACAAAACAGTTTTTATTCTAATGCTAAAGTCCTTGTCGAAAATCTCGAGGAGTTATTTGCACATGGAGTATTTTTTCGCAAGGAGGTTATATGGCATTGAGGTGGAGGTCGAATACATGGGTGTGTTCTAAATTCAAACACCAAAATAGTGATTAAATAATTGTGCCTTTTAGTCACTGTTTTCAGTGAATAAAATAAGCTTTTTAGAAGAGGAATGGTATAAATGTTATTATTAAATACTCAAGAAAACTAAATTATTTAAAAAACTAAAATATTTACAAAAAATAACAAAAACACAATCGGTGGAAAGAATACAAGAAGTCACAGCAGCAACCCGCGCATCCACGCATTAAAAATTGGCGCATGTATAGTCGCTTAAAAAACGCAACGGTCTGGTCTACCACATATTCGTTTCTGCCCGCGGATTCACTCGCACCTAATTTATTTTTATTGGTATAGGTACCAACTTGTTTACGGTTATGAGGTACTAATCCAGACCAGACTCACAATATAGGTACATTTTTATTTGCCGTAAGTGTTGGTACAATTTCAGTTTTCACTTAAAATAATCTATGTGACATATAAACATAGTTCATTAAATTAATTGCAAATTGCAAAATAATAATGGCCTAGTAGTATACATTAAAACAAAACATATAAATGAAATCATTCAATTAATTATACAACAATAATAAACTATTATTAAAAGTAAATACCTACCGTTTGGGACTGTACCTAAAATTAAACGAATGGGACGTGCATATATGCTAGAAAGAGAAAGCCCGCCGTTCTGTCGCCAGCATATCCTGCTCAGGATGCGCGCGCATAGAATCTTATGGCGCGCGTTTGATCTGTTTTCAAAGAGTTTCTATTGATGCATGAAACAGGCAAAGGACTGTAAAACATTATCTGCCTTTCGCATGTAATAATAATAATTTGTTGTTATTAATATCTGTTGTTACTAATTATTCAACTATTATTTCAATAATTGGATGCGTAAATTAATTATTTTGCGTAAGTCAAGAAGGTTTTATTGTTTACATACTCTTTGAAGCCAATGACATGTGACATTACTGGCGTGAAAAAAAAAAACTATGTATGGGTAAAATAGGAAATCGAAATAAAAACTAATACTTTTACGGTATTTTTTATGCGGAGAATGTAAGGATTCGCATTATACTAGATAAAATTATTATATTTAAAAACAAGATTTATCAACATTATAAACTTATGTCACCACAAAAAAATAGCGATATCAAGTCTGGTCAATGTCATTTTTAATTTGTATGAGTATACTCACCTGATTTAGTTACCGCTCAACATCAATAATTATGCATGATGTGCTTACCTATAAGAAATTGGTACATTAGTTTATAAGTCTCTTGGATGTATCATGTCATTGTATCAGTGTATTCAATTGTTGGTGAGCCAAATAAATAAAATAAAAGAGTCGGGTCTCACCCTGGCATATAGATATCCTGATGCTCAGGGAGTTGCGCAAGTACCTCGCGTTGACTATCGTTAAGCGGAGTTACCTCGTCATTCCGTAGCACCTTGCCACCACACTGCAGTATCTAGGTCCCTCCAACAACATTGAGAAACCACGGAGAGCATTTTTATCGGAAACATTCACGCAATCCTTATAGGTAACAATCGCGTCTAAAAAGTTATCCAACAAATTCGAAATCGAATCGAAATTTCCTTTCGCGCCGAATGCAAAGCCCGATCCCAACTGGGCCTCAGACACGTTAACATGAGGTGTTGACGATCGTACTTCTCGTGTAATTGTTGACGAAATTTCTTTGGGTTTGCTGCATTGATGTGATAAAACTCGCGAGAGTTTTTTGTGATAGTTATATTCATGGCGACAGCGGCGTCTTCTGCGAAATCTTCCGATAAAGCTTCGGCATTTTTCTTTTGATTTACATGTCTGGCAGCCACTTATAGCCGGGGAACGGGTGTAAGAGAAACGTAGGTGCTTAGGAATCACACTATAATCACACAGATCACACAAGCTACAATCTAACAGAACTTTTGAGTAAAAGCGCGCGCACATTTGCTCGCTGGTGGGTAGCTTACTTAACTAACTGACGATTACTATGAGAACTTACTGGAGCTTGCGCGGGCGCCCTCAGACGGGTGGCCGAGTAACCACTGGGTTGCCATGGTAGCATGGTAGCAGACCCTCACAGTAAGCTCTTTCATTTGATATTATGTCACACGGTACAATACGCAAAACTTTATTTAATTTTCTTATCTGTCTCCCAAAAGTGATCCCAAAAAGTGATTTTCAAAATTAATTTATTTACGTAACACGTCCGTGTTTGGATCACAGAAGTTGATAATGTGTACCTTTCGACTTTATCGGTTTATTATTCTATTCTATTTTTATTAAATGGCAAGAACAGCCGATGTCGACTATTCTGCCAATGTCTAAAGTGTATCGGAAAAATAAGATTGCATGAAAAAAAATAAAAGTAAAAAAAAACAAAACGGTTTATTAGATTTGAAGCAAATTGGTTGTAGCAGATGGATAGACAAACAGACAGACACACGAGTGATCCTGTAAGAGTTCCATTTTTTTGATTCGGGCAACTTGTAAATTATTTAAAACGTAAGTTCCTAGATGTGTTTTTAGGCAATACCGCGAAACCCTTTCGGAAGTTTTAACTCGTGAGTGCTAGCTAGTAAAAGATAGCAATATTTTAGGTTTCGTTTAGTGGGCGCTGAATAGAATTCTGACCATTTTCTCTCACTACAACACGATCCTGGAAAACAACACTCACTACAGAGCAGCAATGCTATAAACAACTTTTGTTGTCTCTTTCCCTCGTTGTGAACATTTACAAAACGTGCTAGAGTCGTTGGAACGCTCCGATAGATCTCCGAGCCACAGTCACTCATAAAATTTGGGATAACAGAAAAACACTCGCTTTTTATTTGTTTATAATACATTATTCACATAGATTGTATCCTCTGGGCTTCACTGCAAACAGCGCTGGATTTTTTATGCCTTAAACGTGACCGAACATAAGTAGCTTTCATTCGGGGACTTGTAATACGAAGTTCAACATTCGCCTGTGCGTCACAACGTTATTGCATTACTAAAATTCCATGGCGCGCTGAAAACGCATTCGCTTTTCTACTATGAAGTAAACCGGTAATGTATAGTGTGCAATTCTGTCAGTCGAGTTGTTTTACAGCAATGTGGTCGGGTGTCCATATAAACAGCTCATTACGATAAAGGCACGCGTTCGACGTACGACAATCAAACGGGTAAACATTGAACTGCGCGGGCGACTGTACGCGTGGCGGCGTGAATTGTTCGCTGCCGTGTACTCCGGCCCCCGCAAGTTGCGCTCGTTAGCTGATTACTGATTAGTTTATCGAGTTACACTCAATCAGTATTGTGTAATTTTTTCGGGAATTCTTACGTCAATTAGTTATATTAGGTTTTTGCTGATTAAAATTGTGTTATCCTTTATTAGAAGAAGTGCTGATGATCCAGTGGGCTTCGGAAGGCACAAGGAATCAAAGTCTATTCTTCGGAATTAGTGAAACATACTGAAATGTATGGAGCCCCGAACAGACTGTCACTGGCCATGTCTAAACCGACGCTCATACACATTTTGTTCAACTATTGCATCATTTAATGATGCAATCGAACACCTCAAACCGTACATATTATGCGCCAACAAAATACGAGAAATATGTGAAAGATATTAACAAATAACTTAAACGCAACAGAAAAAATATTAGCTTAATTTCCGTGAATCAATACTTTCTTTCTTCCAGTTAATCTTTGTGCCATTTATTATATACTGCATCCATGTCTTTGTAAATGAACTTGTCCAGAGAAGGAGTATCACCACACGAGTAAGAAAATTGATTTCAGTTTGTCTATAGCTACGCCGGAGACTTCCTTGACCTATCTTTAACTCACAGGTAATAAATTCTCAAGATATATACCATATTTCCCGCTTCGAAGTGCATAGAGGCAGTAAACCGACTCATCACACACAGCCGTTATACGGTAAGTATAGCCGTAAACGGTTTCATAATGTCCGTATCACGAGCCGGCCTGTAAACAATCCGGTAGCGCCACGACACCAACCATAGATGACCTACATGTTCGTTGAAATAGGCTGGTCTCAGAGGCAATATTTTCTGGTGAATTCGTTGGTGTGATTATCAATCATGGGTCTAACTATTCTGGTCGTTTGTCTATTATAAGTTGAGCCGTCGTGATGTTTTTAATGATGTTAGACTGCGGAGGTCTAATTGTTTTGGTGGATGATCGCCTTAAATTATTGAATATCTGCGCGTCTTAAGAAATAGCTATTAAGCTCGGTTGTTGATTCAGTTAAATTGTGTTTGTGCGGAGTTATTCTCCGTCGTTTATATTTTAATACCTACGTTTCATGCACGTGACGGCGTGGGGGGTACAGGGGGCGGGCGAGGGCAGGTCATAACGATTGTTTGTTGTCCTCCTCCTGCTATAATGAGGTAAGGAGGTGTGTACTCCAGCCAACAGCGTTTGTTTTAATCATCACTGTGACGGCCGAAGTTGCTGTACTTATATTTTTCATTAAGAGTTACTTTAATCGATCGGAGGTGAATGTAATTGTGTTGGGGATATTCTTATAAAGTATTACATGTGCTTGCCTCGTTGATCTTGGTTGCAAGCTCTGCTAAGGGTCATGGGATTGATTCCCTGGTTGGGTAAAGTGTTATGGGTTTTTCTATCCGGAATTTGTCAGTAGCAGCCAGGAGCCTGAATTTGTGCCCAGTTGATGGCAATAGGCTTGCCCCCTATTACATGGGACTTAAACATAACTGGCGAAATGTGGGTGTTACTATAGGTGTGTACCAAAGAGAATATAACCACTTTCGCCAGTTACTTAACCTTTGCCAAACCCTACAGGCGTGATGTTATGTTAATATTATGTTACTTGCAGTACGGCGCATGTTTTAGAAAAAGTTTGGCTTTATCGAGCGTCGTCTTTGACACCCATAACTGTGAGACTACCTGCGTGTTCAGAGCTCGATGTGTCATATTTACACCCGAGTACTGCTCATGCAATTCACTTGACATACTAAAGACAATTTATTACATAAACATGTCAAGTATACAAAGTGTGTCACTTTGTACGTTTGTTGAGATACAGGATGCACTAACAATGAGGTTGGCGCGTGTCGATGTTCACGTAACTTGTGAATACCGGCGCGACGTTCTAAGAGAGTCAGCAGATGACGTGCAACAGTTAGTTGCAGAAG
Organism: Xanthia icteritia; assembly: GCA_949128155.2. Classification (NCBI taxonomy): domain Eukaryota; kingdom Metazoa; phylum Arthropoda; class Insecta; order Lepidoptera; family Noctuidae; genus Xanthia; species Xanthia icteritia. Next base: position 438,754 of record OX421955.2, on the reverse strand, counting down.
GCCATAGGGTGTACCAGGGTAGACCAGTCAATCTATTCCGTAAAAATCTCAGCGTGAAAACTTAGGTAGAAGTGAGCTTAAAGTGAGCTGTCAATAGTGTCAGTGTAGTATCTGGAGTATCCGGTGGAATGGTCTCGTGTTCGCGACTGCTTGGGGTTTGGGTTTGGGAGTTTTGGGCAATGTTTTATTAGGCTTCCCCGTCAGGTTTTCGTCAGTAGCAGCCTGGATTGAATTTGGGCTCGTTTCATGACAATAGGGTCGCCAACTCGCCACCCGTTACATTGCACTTAAAACATAACTGGCGTGATGTGGGTGTACAAGTGCACCTCTGCCTATCGCTTCTGGGAAAGCAAGCTTATTTTTAAGACACCGTTTTACAAGAAACACAGATGTGACAGTGTCTTTCAAACTTTTCCAAAAAATAGATTTCTCTAAATGAAGTGGATCTTCTGCTCCTTTCAGTTAGTTCAACGTTCCTACGTTCAATTTAATTAGCATACATTAGGACTTACAGAGCTTCCTAACATGTTGCAACTTATTTACTTCACGGAAAATAGTCCTACTCCTACCCAACGTGTTTTTATTGCACTCTCCTTCAAAGGCTTCACTTGAGTTTACATTTGTATCACGAGGCAGTTACACGTGTGATGTCGATAACTCACGATTGTGACAATTTAATGGCCGATGGCCTCGACCGACACCTGTGGCTATTGATAAGTATGCCGAAAGCCCGATGCAGAATGCTAATGCGTACTTCTTGATATGATATTTATTGACGTACATATATAACATATACTATATGTCAATGACAATAGGGACATATACTATATATTATATCCATATTGCATATTGGAAGGCAATCAAGCTGACGGTCCACCTGATGCTAAGTGGTTACTGCTGCTATGGACATCTACAATCCGAAAAACTTATTTTTTTATTGCAGTATTGTATAATTGCATAGCACATGTGTAAGCTCTATGTACCTACTTTAATGCTATCATTTACTGGGTACGTCTTTCATTAACTTGAATGTGCCCTGGCGGCTGAGAGTATTTCATGCTCACTCAAATGTCTCGCTGGTGGTGGCGTGTGTGTTGGATCATTAAATTGCCTTCAAAATGGTTGAGCTCATGGTTCATGTTCGTGAACGGGCGACGTTAGTAAGGACTTTTCATCTCTTAGCTGCCACGGCTTATTTCAATTTATTTTAATTATTGAATTGTTTTTGTTTTTAGCATTTTATTACGGACGGTTTTATCGTGCACGTCTTTCTACATTGTTCTCACATTTATAATTTCACTATGAATGATGTAACCAATATTTTGTAAAAATATTTTGATTTAAATGAGTGTCCGTGGAGTTTATTCTCCATAGGAACCTACTACGCTTTGGAATAAGCACCTAGCTCCATCTTTCTGACTGACCGACTTCTTGACAATTCTAAAGTGCCTGTAATTGTTTTATTTCAAACAAATGCTTTGAGTTTTGAGTTTAAGACTTCAAAACTTTTTGTAGAAAATATTCAGTCCAGTATTCAGCAACGCTAATAGCATTTGCTAACGCTGTCATTAGGTCCTCACATGTACTGGCGACAGGTAAGTATACTTCAAAATAGACTTAATTCAAGAAACGACCAAGACTTGCATATACCTAGAACTAGAACTAATTATGAAAAAAAAAACAATAATTTACGAGGGAGCAAAACTTTATAACTCATTACCAAAAGATATAAAAAATACGCAATCGTTATTACTATTTAAAAAGCTACTAAAGTGCCACATCTTAAAGGGTCATAAAATAAAATAACCAATTTAACTAATTAACTCATTTGCCTCTAGTTTCATTCAAACATAAAAACAAAGATAACGAGTCACCGCACGTCAACCGCGTCAACGCGCCGTACGGCGGTAGACAATGCAAAACTTTAAACAATTTACCTTCATAATATTCGTAATGTTAACACTCTAAGCTCCTATTACTCCTGGAAAACAAAAATGTATAAACTAATATTTTTTAGTATTTACTTCTGTATAAGTGATTTGTAATCTTTAGAAATAAATGAATTCAAACCGTAAACTGAGAATAAATAATGCCTTGTGACATAAAATACCGCTCAAAACAGATTTCCCACAAAATGATCATCCCACCACCCGAAATACCGACTGCAAAGCGATGCGCGTCAAAATGGTAGTCGTCCAGTCACATTCGTATGACGTCACTCCGGCTGTCCGACACCCGAGACATTCGCGCTCGCCGCCAATAGAGTGGGCGTGACACGAGTGTCGGCGTGTCGACAGTGTCGACAGTGTCACACTGATTGCGACACCGCGCCCGGACAGACGTGTCGGTGTTGTGAGAGGTAAGGATTATTAACTGATAGGTTGTAGAACGTTGTGCAACTCGGTTGGAAAAGCCAAGTGTGTTCATAATGTTCTTTCTTTTTTTGTAAAATGTAAATAGGTTTATGTTTAGTATACTCATAAACTAATTGAGGTTGTAACTTAATATTTTGGTAAGAAATGCCAGAAATTACACACTCACCTAATATTTTCATTAAAGGAGTCTTTCTCAAATAAATAAAATTGTGACTAATCAAGATAAACCTAAGTTCCTGGGAGTCTTAGATACCTACACCATTACTCTTTATTGCACTCTTTATAACTTAAATAAAAACTTAGTTCGGTTAAAACATTAGAATTTTTCAAATAACTTTGTATTTTTCTTTTGCTAAGAAGCAGGTATCGTGTGAGCTCGCGTACGTCAGCCTAACATTAATAATGAAAGCCCTATGTTCTCACTTCTCACCAAGTTAATATGTCAGTAATTTGCTGTGACGGCTTACCGAGCGCATAGAGTAATGGATATCATCACAGAGCGTTGGTGCCACTGGGACTTTGAACCGTCTTGCTGCGCAAGTAAACTCTGCTCTGTGGAATAGGACATTCGTTTATGGAAATGTTTGGAATTATTTTGCAATTTTATCTTGAAACCTTTGATTTAGGGTTGATGAATATACCACGTACATTCGAAAGTGCCCGCTTACGTTGTTGTGAAAATTCCATTGCGTTCAAATCATTCGTTTGCGTAGGTACTAATTAAACTGAACAGCGTTGCTCAATCACTTTAATTAGTTCGCAGCGAATAATTGGAACTTTAACAAGCACGCGTGTGAATGCACGTTTCAGTAGTTTCGTACAGCCACGGTGTGGACGCACCATAACACTTCTCTAAATGCCTGCTTAACATGACATTTTTCTGAATAATCCATTTATGATGTGACCAGTCTACTACATACCTAAGTCATTAACATAAAATCATTAACTCACATATTAACATACATTATATAAAATATCTGCTAGTAGCAAGATATACATATTAGAAACATGACAACATTTATCGATTACCATGTCTCGCAACTAATCAGAGCATTGGTCCTGCAATCGTACCGCTGCTTCTGGTCAGGACGCGTACTTACAAATACTGCTCTGCTAGTGTAGAATCCCATCAAGATGCGAGTGAAGACTTAAATAAAGTGGTAACAATTCGTTGAATTTGCAATTGTAATAAACTAATGTTAAACTAACTAAATTCTTTATCGCTATATAAACTATAAAAATAAACAACCAACATCCATATAATATCCATTGCAAACATTTTCGTAACTAAAATTATTTTGTTCGAAAAACCATATAAATGGTGTCCGTATGGATCGTCTCAGATTTAAACGCGGCTACTACCAATATTTAGTAGTAAATTAGCTGATTTTGTAGGCCCGATCCTGGAATTTGTAGTAAAACCCTTAAAAATTTACACGAAGTTTAAGGTGGCTCCTCAATTCAGACTCAGAACTCGAAAACTGGCTACTAATTTTTTATAATACATTAGATTTGTTACATACAGCTGTAGTGGCAATCATGTCATTTGGTCTAAATAGCTTTTTATTTTTATTATTTGATTTTGCTTTTATATAGTTCGTTTTCTTTTAGATTTTGTGAATGTGAGAACGTTGTAGGCTTAACAGACTGTAGATCTGTCGACCATTTTCTATTTCGCTAAGTACCTGGTACTTGTTGATAGGCCTACACTGTCCTCTCATACCTACTAACACTGTAATTTGAAAACATTGTAAATACCATTTACTTTTAAAAGAATAACCGTGGAGTTTCTTGCCGGCTCTTCTCCATAGGAAACGACCAATTGGAACCGTGCACCTAGCTTCTGACATTTCATAAGTGCCCGTTTTCATAAGGTTTATGTGAAATAAAATATTTTGAATTGAATTGAATTGAACTGACGTATATTTTTGAAAATTTGTTAGGATTTAGTACCACTCATTGTCATCATCACTTTCGGTTTTCACCGCGTTTATCACAGACATCATTGAATATTTGCTTCTTCGTAGACATAATTAAGTCAATCTTATTTTAGTTGCACCATCAGGGCTCTGCCAGGTCCACTTTCTATGCTCACGCTTTCTGAACCCGTTGGTTGTGACCCCGCTGGTTCCAACGTCCAACTTCAAATTGGCCTTCACATCTCATCATTGTTTTATTTGCCCAGTATCGCGTTGAAGTTCCCCATGGCAACGGTGAAGTAAGTTTTAGAGCTATTCATGCCTCTGAAAATATCCTCTTTCATGGTCCCCACCTCATCATCGGGCTGTGAGGACTGGGGCTGGGGCGGTTGGGGCGTAAACTTGTATGACCTCCAACGAATATCTTGTGGATATTCTGAGTATAAGGTACGCCACCCCAATCGACATACTCTCGATCTTCCCCACATTGCTCACAAGGGACTTATCGACAGTAAACGCGACACCACCTTGGGATGCTGATCGCCCTTGCCCCTATAGAGATAGAGCAAGTTCCCGGATTTGAGGATCATCGATTCGTCCTCCTCTCTTCGGACTTTAGATACACCATCTTAAGCTGCGCAATTCTTCCTCGAGTTCGGTGATCTTCTTGTCGGTCCGGAGTGTACGCGTGTTATATATTGCCAGGTTCCATTTTCGGTGATTGTGGTAGCCAGATATCTTCCGGGGATTCTTAACATCCCTTGCCTCACCGTAGCCTCGACCGCTACCGTAGCCAAGGGGGGCCGGGTACTAGGCACCGTTTTGTCTTAGTGCTTGTTATTTTGGGCGAGGGTTTGCCAAGCAGGTTGGCGATCACAGTATGGTGTTAAAATGCAAAGAGATCGCTGCTGCTCATTCTATTGTAAGTTTTTTACGACACCCATGGGAAGAAATAGAATGGTGCTATTCTTTACGTCCGGTACCACACGGAGTGAGAAGAACCAGAAAAATATTATTCCAAAAATCTAGAACATCCGAGTCTTATTCGTTCCTCTGACCCGAATAAATCAGCGATTTAAGCAGAAAAGGAACACAATTGTGGTATTGGTCTGATGTAGCATTTTCACGTCGTTATATACATCGAATTTGTAGAGAAATTTCTCTCGCCCACCGCGTTTGTAAACGATCATTTGAATTTACGCGATCGGTGCTGCAACGAAGTGTCGCACTTCGCACCCAGCGATGTAAAGTGTGACCGCATGCGAACCACAACCGGTAGGGGGTGGGGGGACTGTTGTGACAATGACATCATTATTACGTACAATACAGTCGGGCAGACTCCCGAACAAATTTTTGTTGACATTATTTTTTTGCGTCTGCCCATGAAAAATAATTATGTAAAAGTACAGAATTTGAATTCCTGAACAGTTTTGTCTTGAGTTATACCTTTAAATGAAGTCAGAAATTCAAGATATTATGCCAGTTTGAAGTTCACTCGTTCTAGAGGTCATGTCTTGTCAACAGACCCTAATTGAAAAGAAATAGGTATAGAAATACCAATTTACCACTTAGAATATCACTGATAGACATGCATTTTAACAGCAAAATAAACTACGGACTACGGAATTATAAGTCTAGCCGACAGCGACATAATATCAATCTGCCTAGCCTTTTCCCAACTATGTTGGGGTCGGCTTTCAGTCTAACCGGATGCAGGTGAATACCAGTATTTTACATAGAGCGACTACCTATCAGACCTCCACAAGCCAGAACTGGATAATATGATACAGTGCAAATGCCGGTTATCAGCGCAATTTATTGAGACTTAAGTTGCAGTTGGCACACATGATGTGTGTAGGTCTGACATGGCTTCCCATAGTGATAAACAAATCGATGCAAACTCAATTTTTTTTCTGTGATTCCAATATCCTATATATTGGAATCACTTTTACACGTCATCTTAAAAAAAGAAATAAAAAATTTGCTAGATGAGTTCGGCGTTTCCTATCTGACTACTCTGAGAAGAAAGGCCGAAACAAACTCAGAGGTCACAGTCCCTTTTAAGGTCCAGACATAATCTTGGTCAGGCCATATGAGGACCATGTAGATTAGTGTCTGAAATGGTCTTTTGAGAAAAGAACCACTCAGATTTGAGTGGACCTGTCCTGTCAGTGCAAGCATTTGTCAGTAATCGTGGAGCTCAACCCAGAACTTAAGGAGCTCAACTCGACGAACAATACCAAAGAAAGGACATTTGGGTAGGCCACATAAACTACTCAAACTGCCAGACCATCATTAAAACTAAATAAGAAAGAAAAAAAATCAAAAATTAAATAATAAAAGAATCCACATAGTCCTCACAATCACAAAATTAAAAAAATATATATAATACTTTATAAAGTAATAATGTGTTTTTGTATGTAATGTTTATATAATACTGGTATTGATTTTATGATTTTAGCACAAGGCTTAGCAGAGCGAGCAGCTCAATCCCAAGCTTTTTTATCTTCTAAATAATCAAAAATTTTATAGTATCCTTTTTTACAAAGTTTGGTTTTAATACAGCTTTTAAATCGTTTAATGGGTAAGTTTCGAATGTCGATGGGAAGTTTGTTGTAAAAGCGTATACATTGACCCACGAACGAGTTGCCTACTCTGTGGAGACGAGTGCGGTGTACAGCGAGGTTGTGTTTATTCCTGGTATTTAAACTATGAATATCGGAAATCTTCTTAAAATTAGATCTATTTTTGTGTACATACAATAGGTTTTCAAAAATATATTGTGACGCTACAGTCAGAATATTTATTTCTTTGAATTTTTCTCGAAGTTAATCTCTCGGACCTAGGTTGTAAATGGCTCGAACAGCCCTTTTCTGTAGAACAAAGATAGTATTAATGTCCGAACAGATTCCCCAGAGAAGAATTCCATTATGCCATAAGACTATGAAAATAACTAAAATAAACAATTCGGGCTGTATCTACGTCAGTTATCTGTCTAATTTTTTTAACAGCATACGCGGCCGAACTTTGCCTTCCTGACAATTTTTAGTGTGGGCCCCACAGTAATTCAAAATTCAAAATTCAAAATATTTTATTTCACATAAACCTATAAGGGCACTTATGAAACGTCAGAAGCTAGATGCACGGTTTCAATTGGTCGTTTCCTATGGAGAAGAGCCGGCAAGAAACTCCATGGTTACTCTTTTAAAAATAAATGGTATTTACAATGCTTTCAAATTACAGAGTTAATAGGTATGAGAGGACAGTGTAGGCCTATCAACAAGTACCAGGTTCTTAGCAAGATAGAAAATGGTCGATAGATCTACAGTCTGTTAAGCCTACAACGTTCTCACATTCACAAATTCTAAAAGAAAAGAATCTATATAAAAGCAAAATCAAATAATAAAAATAAAAAGCTATTTAGACCAAATGACATAATTGCCACTACAGCTGTATGTAACAATACTTATTTATTATAAAAAATAAAAAAAATATAATATTTTAGGTATATAATGTCAAATAACGAAGAGATTATGTCAAGGTAGTATGTAAAAGAAAAAAGGTAAAATAAAATAAAATAATCATCTTAATTTGGGAACCGTTAATAGAAATTTACATAGTTATGCCGTTAATGAGGTACCAGGGAAGCCACCACAATTTACCGTCAATAGTGATTCCAAGAAAAACTGTCGACTCAACAAGGTCCAGCTCTATTCCATTAACTTAAACATTGGTAGTTAGCTGCCTGACATTTGGCGTTGAAAATTTAATGAGTTTAGTCTTTTTTCATTCAGGAGAAGATTATTTACATTAAACCAATGCACAACTTTAGAGAGCGCATTGTTCACTTGGTCAAAGTTGACTAACTGACGTTTGATTTTAAAAATAAGGGAAGTATCATCTGCGAATAATACGATCTTATGATTATCCCTTATGTGGTAAGGTAAGCCATTTATATAAATTAAAAACAAGAAAGGACCTAGAATTGAACCCTGCGGAACACCCATGGTGACCACAGATCCTGCAGATCTCTTGCCATTAACATCAACCCTCTGAATTCTGTTGTTCAGATAAGAAGTCAGAAGGTCGAGAGCCCTGTCCCTCATACCATAGTGGTACAGTTTCCTGATGAGTGTATCATGATGTACGCAATCGAAGGCCTTGGACAAGTCGCAGAAAATGCCAAGAGCATCTTGCAACTCCTCCCAGGCCTCGAATATGCTCTTCAGTAATTCCACGTCTGTAGTTGAACGACCCTTTGTAAAACCAAACTGTTTCAGATGTTGTAAATGATGAGCAATGAAATGTCCTAACATTTGTTTCAAAATTATTTTTTCAAAGATTTTGCTCAATGTAGGTAATATCGAAATAGGCCGAAAATTCGTAGGATCAGTTGTGCTGCCAGACTTGAACAGTGGAATCGCTTTGCTTAGTTTCATCAGGTCAGGAAATATACCAGATGCAATACAAGAGTTAAAAACAATTGCTAAAAAGGGTGAAATAACATCAATTATTGAAGACATGGTATGTACTGACAATCCCCAAAGGTCAGCAGTTTTTTTTACATCAAGGTCTTTAAAAGATTCTATTATGTCTTTAGCAGTAGCAATTGTAAATTCAAAAAGTTTGTCACATTTTTTTAATATTGAGTAAGCAGAAGTTGAGGACGACGATGACAGAGTTTTGGTTGTTAAAATGGAATATTCCCATTTTAACAACCAAAACTCTGTTGCCATCTCCACGTCTGCCTTAATATCTACATCATTGATTTTTAGATGGAAGTCAAGATACTGTCGTTCTTCCCGTTTCTGAATTAATAATATTCCAAGTTGTTTTAATTTTATTTCCAGAAGATATTATTTTATTTTTAATGTGTATGGCTTTTGCTGAGGAACAGGCTCTTTTAAAAGTTTTTGAATATTTCTTAATTAATTCTTTAAAAGTTTCATCATGGTTATCTGTTTTTTTCATGATACAATTCAAATAACCTTTGCCTACTTTTGTAAATACCTGGTGTTGCTCAATCACTAAATATAACGCGGTCACCAATAGGCAATGTTTTTGAGGTGAATACCTTCCTAATTATTTTTAATGTGTATGGCTTTTGCTGAGGAACAGGCTCTTTTAAAAGTTTTTGAATATTTCTTAATGAATTCTTTAAAAGTTTCATCATGGTTATCTGTTTTTTTCATGATACAATTCAAATAACCTTTGCCTACTTTTGTAAATACCTGGTGTTGCCCAATCACTAAATATAACGCGGTCACCAATACGCAATGTTTTTGAGGTGAATACCTTCCTAAACTCACAATTGATGAGGTTACTGCTCGATCCGGGTCGTTGTGACAAAGCAAACCCGGTAGTTTTTCCATTACATTATTTTTAAATTGTCCTAAGCTACTTTTATTTACAGGAACAAAACTCACCAGTTTTCTTTGAGCTCTGACTGTTTTCTGAGGAAAAGTGACCAACTGGCCACAGTGATCAGAGTCCAAATCATTTATAATTAAATGGCTAGAAGGTGTTAAGTTCGTAAAAATATTGTCAATACAGGTAGCACTAGTGGCAGTTATTCATGTCGGCTCAAAAAATGTATTGTAAAAATTATATGATTTCAATAAAGTTATAAATTTATTTACTATAGCAGATTTTTCCAGTATATTAATGTTGAAATCTCCACAGACAACAACGGTTTAATACTGTTTCTAGTCTTCTTGCATATATTTCTCAAAAATATCATATGATGCTTCATATGATATTTTTGAGAAATATATAGAAATATATATGAGCCTGTATAGGTCCCATGTGCTCATGGGGGCCTATACACGCTCATTACAATGAACTGCTCAAGCTCAATGCAAGCTTTTTCAATAACTCGCTCAACAGAGAGGCTCACAATGTCCTTACGTTCTTTAAATTTCATATTTTTTATTTTTTTTATTAGAGACCCACCTCGTATCATTTTAACTCTGCTGAATGAGCTGGCAACCTGGTGGTTGTTAAAGCTGGACATGAACTGGTGGATTTTTAACCAATGTTCAGTTACACATAGAATATCAATTCAAAAAAAAATCAAAATTCAAAAGTCATTTATTCAAACTAGGCTGAGAATCAGCACTTTTCGAACGTCAAAATTACATAAGACAGTCCCCCAAAACGCCCACCCTTCACCACTTCCTAGTGCTTTAGCTGGGAAGAAGAAGTGGCGCAACAAACTCCCCAGCAGCACAGCTGTCTGTTCAGTAAAAAAGATTCTATATAATAGTATGCAAAATGATATTTACATTACGCAACACAAAACATAATTTAAATTATAAAATTAATAGCCATATGACAGCTAGCACACGCCAATATACCAACCAAAAACATCGAGAACTATACTCAAGCAGAAATAAAAATAACTTAACGAAAACAATATCTAAATAAAAGCCTCCAGACATAAAGGGCGTGCCCGCTTACATATAGCTGTAACTAGAAGTTATAATTGATAAACTAGGACCATTGAGGTAAAGTAAAAATTATCGAGGTCGCTAGCTAACCACATATTGCAATACAACTCATAAAAAAAAACATTGTAATGAGTAGATTTAATTATGTCAACAATAAATTATAAACTCATATAACCTGTTAGTAAGTAAGCTAATTCTGGAGAAAGAACATTTAAACATTGACTTGAGTTAATCACAGCGACCAACTATTCTTATCATTTAAGTAGTCGTTGATAGAATAGTATGCCTTTGAAGAGAGGTTGGATTTTACTTTAGTTTTGAACGCATTAAAAGGCAAATCTAGCAAAGAAGAAGGTAGCTTGTTATAAAAGGTTATACCAAGCCCAACAAATGAGTTATGAACCTTATGAAGCCGGTGAAAGGGAGTACGTAGTTTATCCTAATTTCTAGTGTTAACATTGTGAATATCACTGTTTTTAGTATATAAGTGTATATTTTGCCTAATATATAATATGTTGGCGAAAATGAATTGTGATGCCACTGTGAGGATACCGATATCTTTGAAAAAATCTCTCAGAGAAACTCTGGCACCGAGCTGGTAAATTGCTCGAACAGCTCGTTTTTGAAGGACAAATATATTTTGAATATCAGCAGCTTTGCCCCACAGCAGAATACCGTAGGACATAACGCTATGAAAATAACTAAAATAGACTAACCGAGCTGTATCAACGTCAGTGTATTGTCTTACTTTCCTGACGGCGTAGGCGGCCGAACTGAGCCTTCCCGCTAGGCTCGATATATGTTGGCCCCACTGAAGTTTGGCATCTACTGTTATGCCCAGAAAAACTGCCGTGTTTACAGTTTCAAGTGACTCATTATCTAAGACGATGTTGGGTCCTAGATTTCTAACATTTGGAAAGGCGAACTTTACACATTTGGTTTTCTTGCTATTGAGAACTAGGTTATTTGACGAAAACCAATCCGTAACCATTGAGAGTGCACTGTTTACATCGTCAAAGTCTTGTCTATTCCTGTCTACTTTAAAAATAAGTGACGTATCATCTGCAAACAGTACAACTTCACAGATACCCTTTAAATAGAATGGTAAGTCATTGATATAGACTAAGAACAAGAATGGACCCAGTATTGAGCCTTGAGGCACACCTAACTGAACTGGCAGCCCGGAAGATTTCACACCATTAACATCTACACATTGGAACCTATTATGTAAATAAGAATTTATAAGGTTGAGAGCTTCATTTTGCACACCGTAATGACGCAGTTTACGCAAAAGCGTGTCATGGTGCACGCAATCAAAGGCTTTGGAGAGATCACAGAAAACCCCAATAACATTTTGCGAGTTCTCCCATGCGTTAAATATGTGTTTCAGCAGAGCAACACCCGCATCTGTGGTCGAACGACCCTTTGTAAAGCCATATTGTTCATTATGGAGGAGGCTATTTAAATTAAAATGGATTAGCAACTGCTTGAGTATTAACTTTTCAAATATTTTGCTAAATGCTGGTAAGATAGAAATAGGCCTGAAATTGCCAACATCATTTTTATTACCTGATTTAAATAATGGTATGACTTTACTGCTCTTCATGAGGTCAGGAAAAGTTCCTAAATCAACACATTTATTAAAAGTAACAGCTAGATATGGGGCTACGATGTCTATTATATTGCTTAAAAGTTTAATGGAGATGCCCCAGTAATCACCAGTGTTTTTTGACTTGAGTGTGTTAAAAACATTAACTACATCACGCGGCGTAACATGTTCGAAGCTGAATAAGCGACTACTTTTAGACACACTACTAGACAAAAGGTTTTCAGCTTTAGACGGGGACGAATTTAAGGAGCGAGTCGTGGTTATAGGTATGTTTGCAAAAAACTCATTAAACGCCTCAGCTACGTCAGCTGCTTTAGTAATTAATTTATTGTCGACCATAATCTCAAGTTGTTTATCTTGCTTAACCGATTTACCCATTTCATTATTAATAATGTTCCAAGTGGTTTTTACTTTATTATTGGAATTTTTAATTTTATCGCTTAAAAATTTAGATTTAGCAAAAGCACTAACCTTTTTAAATAATTTTGAATAATTTTTGACATACTCTACGAAAGGAGTATCAAACCTATATTTTTTCAAACCATATAACTCGTATAGTCTCGCTCTACTTTTATAAATACCTGGAGTGGCCCATTGGTTAAAGCCAACGGAGGTGCCATTTATTTTAATAGTTTTAGTCTTGAAAGTAGATTGGTACTCTTTTTGCACAACATCAAAAAGGGCTCCATAGATTTCATTCGGATTCTCGTGTTCTACTATAGATGGTGTAATTCTATGAGCTATATTATTTTTAAACTTATTGCAACGACTAGCTGTATAATATAACTACAGTTCATGAACAGCTCCAATTCTAATTCCTTACCTATCACACCCTGAATATTTTGATGAACTATTTTTAGAATATTATTATTACATTTATTTAGGTTACTACAATTTGATGGGTGTGATATTAAACCAGTATTAAAATTTTCTTCATTTATGAAGCAAGAGGTTTCCTCTATGGTTCTAATTTCTAATTTAAATAATCAATGTCATTAGTTGTTGCCAAATTATTGGCAGAATTATTTAAAATGTCTTTGCATTGCTCAAAAGGAGCAAGTTGTTTAGCCAAGTTTTTGGCTGAAATACAAAAAAATATGATAGTGACTCAGCTATCTGTCTTTTGTAATAGTTGGAAAGATAGTACATAAAAATATTATATCTATCTTTTGTCAAATACGAATGATTACCAACATAATTGTTGGTATCAACTAAATGAAATAAATTATTATTAAATGTCAAGTTATGTAATGTCATATTCATTGAAAATCTTAAGTTATTTTCTTCCTGGGGCAAACTGTTACTATAAGGGAATGTAAACAACACAATTTTTCTTATACTAAGATTACACAATGTTCTATAGTATTGGAGCAATTCTCCTTTGTTCACATTTCCCCTGTTACCCATAAAAATTAATAATATAGTGTCCTGGTTAAAGGTACATTTAGTAATTTCTTTAATAAAATGAAATAAAGAACAACCAGGCATACAGTAATTTATTATGGAGTGTCCCGGATATTCATCTGTCAACAAGTGGCCTAAGTCCTTTCCAATCTCATCGCAAAACAATACTATATCATTTTTTACAATTTGTTTACATTGTTTATTGGAACCAATAATAGCAGGAAATATCAAATTAAAACAGGGCTGCGGTAAGGTGGTATTGCATGTTGTCAATTAATAGTCCGGTGTAAGAACATTGGATGGTGTTTGACACTGCTCACAGTTGTTTGTTTGTGAGTTTACCAGCTCATTCATTGCCAACACATATTCCCTCATTAGATCTTCAGATTCTATATTTGCTAGTCATTGAACTAAGTTTTTCCTGTAAATGGTCCTGTTCGGATTACAAGTACTCCGTGTCAATGTTGTATCTCCTAGTACTTTGTTAATATTAGGTCTTTACCTATGAAATTGCCGTTCTGCAGTACTGGCCATTTCAAATCAAAATAATTTTTGTTTGGCTAAGAATTCTAATTTCAAATAAATTTTATTTTAAAAACATGTTTTTTTTTTTCATAAAGTAGTCATTTGTTTATTGATTAGTGTTACATTTTCATCGCATTTCAATCTTTTTCGTCATCATGGATACGTTAAAAATTCGAGTAATTATGGAATATGAGTACCGTCGTGGCAGCAACGCGGCACAAGCGGCACGCAACATCAACGACGTTTACGGAGCTAACACTACAAACCAACGCACCACCTGTTATTGGTTTGCTCGCTTCCGTTCTGGAAATTTCGACCTGAAAAATGAACCTCGCGGTCGTCCGAAGACTTTGGTCGACAATGACGAATTAAAGGCGATTGTGGAAGCTGATGATACACAATCTACGGCTGAATTAGCAGCAGCTTTCGACGTTAGCGTCAAAACAATATTGGTCCATTTGCGTCAAATTGGCAAGGTAAAAAAGCTTGACAAATGGGTGCCCCACGAACTCAATGATCGCCAGCGCGAAGTACGCGTCGAGACGTACCTTGCACTGCTCAACAGACACACAAATGAAGGAATTTTGAACCGCATTGTTACCTGCGATGAAAAATGGATTCTGTTTGATAACCGCAAGGGCTCAGCAAGTTGGTTGGATCCTGGTTCAGCACCCAAACAATGCCCTAAACGAAAACTTACCCCTAGAAAAGTGATGGTCACTGTTTGGTGGTCTAGCGCCGGTGTGATTCATCACAGCTGCTTACCAAACGGGGTGAGCATTACTGCAGATGTGTACTGTGAAGAACTGAACACAATGATGGAGAAGCTGGCACATCTCCAACCAGCATTGGTCAATCGCTCGTCTCCGCTGCTCCTGCAAGACAACGCGCGACCTCATACTGCACAGCAGACGGTCTCCAAGTTGCAAGAACTGGGGTTGGAAGCTCTCCGTCATCCGCCCTACTCACCAGACCTTGCGCCTACAGACTACTACTTTTTCCAGAATTTGGATAACTTCTTGGCGGGAAAAAAATTCAATACCCGAGAGGCAGTACAAAATGCTTTTGAAGAATTTGTTGCCTCCCGTCCAGCTGATTTCTTTAAGAAGGGCATCAATAAACTGCCACTGCGTTGGCAAAGATGCATTGATTGCATGGGTGATTACTTCGATTAATACAAATAAAAAATACATGAAAAAAATTCGTTTAAGTTTTTTCATACAAAACGGCAATTTCATAGGTAAACACCTATTATTAGTGTTTGAGTCGGTTCCCCTGAGCGGGAAGGGCCGCACTCCACCCCGTACGGCCCTGTAGAGCTCGTCTCCGGACTGGACACTCTCTCACTGATATAAGAAAGAGAGAAATTCCCATAAACTAAACTGCCCTGTCCCGACTTTAAAAAGCTAAGGGACAGGGAGGGGTACTTCTAATTCTGCTGCCGTTCTTTGCACACCAAAAAATATAAATAAACTGTCTAGCTCCTAAACCACAAATAATCGCTGAACATACGTGGGAGTGTTTCGGGATGCCCTTGGAGAGAGATTTTTTTTTTCTTTCAACCTCGTTTTACGCGCTACCCTAGATATTGATGAAATCTTGATGTTTTGTCAAGGCGTAAAAATCGTGCGAAGCAGCCCGCCCCTGCTTCACTAGTAAACTATACGAATGATTTCTATTCTATGCACATCATTTACATTTAAATCTGTCTTTAACTCAGAATTCTAGGAATTGCTTCGACATAATATATTCTGTAATAACAAAGTGGTATCAAAGCAATCACTGTTGTTGTTGCAGTGACGAGCTCGTAGCCTGGCGCCACAAATAGCCCCGTGCTTCTGCGAAGCTATTGCCTTGCTTGATCGACACGCTACAGATGCCGCCGGGTAATGTTTCTTTAGTCATGCGTTACTCTTGTCTCAGTATCAATGATTTGATTTGATTTTTTTTTTGACGGCACGGTTGGCGCAGTGGTTAAGCGATTGACTGCTGCACACTGCGTGTCGCGGGTTCGATTCCCGCACGGAACAAATATTTGTATGACCTGCAAGTAGTTGTTCGGGGTCTGGCTGTTTGTGTATGTGAGTTTAAATGTTTGTAAACGCACCCACGATACAGGAGAAATCCTAGTGTGGGGCAAAGTTTTATTTAAAAAAAAAAAAAAAATGATGGTGTGCGAATGTGTGTGTGTGTGTTGTAATCAATGCATTGTATTGATTTGAATTGAGCCAACGTTACGTCAGTCCTGATGGTGCACTTCGAGTTCGTTATCCCAAACCTCAAGGTATATTCACGAGGAGAATGACAGATCTCGATGCAAGGAATTAGGCTATTAGGATGCAAGGAATTGGAAAGTTCAAAACCCACATCAAACGTGTACTTATAAAAAAAGCATATTATAAGATTAAAGACTACGTTGAAGACAAGGAAGTTTGGAAATAATTCCTTCTGCACATGTGGCTTCCCGGGTACCTCATTAACGGCATAACTATGTAAATTTCTATTAACGGCTCCCAAATTAAGATGATTATTTTATTTTACCTTTTTCTTTTTTTTTCTTTTACATACTACCTTGACATAATCTCTTCGTTATTTGACATTATATACCTAAAATATTATATATATTTTTTATAATAAATTAGATTTGTTACATACAGCTGCTGTAGTGGCAATCATGTCATTTGGTCTAAATAGCTTTTTATTTTTATTATTTGATTTTGCTTTTATATAGATTATTTTCTTTTAGATTTTGTGAATGTGAGAACGTTGTAGGCTTAACAGACTGTAGATCTGTCGACCATTTTCCATCTTGCTATGTACCTAGTACTTGTTGATAGGCCTACACTGTCCTCTCATACCTATTAACTGTGTAATTTGAAAACATTGTAAATACCATTTACTTTTAAAAGAGTAACCATGGAGTTTCTTGCCGGCTCCTCTCCATAGGAAACGACCAATTGGAACCGTGCACCTAGCTTCTGACATTTCATAAGTGCCCTTGTAGGTTTATGTGAAATAAAATATTTTGAATTGAATTGAATTGAGGCATATATATTATATTTATAGTTTGTAATAGGTATATGTGTATATTTATAGTTACTTTTAAAAAAAATCTCCATTTCTCGTAATTGAACCTACCACTGTTTGTCTCCTCATCACCCAAAGGTTGACTGGTAGAAAATGCCTATGTCATTAAGTCCGCTTTTGTACATTTCTGTGCTTGAAGTATTAAATAAATAAGGATTCATCAGTCGTTCATGTTAGTTTGACTTCAGTATTTTAAGTACTTGCAGTCTTCGTAAACTGATTGCTAGAAATGTTATGATACAGCCAGAATAAAGAACCCGATTTTGATAAATACTTAGAGAGCTTGTTTCGCGAAAGATAAAAGCTACTTCTTGACAGGCGAAATAATAAATAACCATAAGCTAAGTCGTTGGGCCTCCTCTAGTTACCTACTTAATATTTGACTTGCAAATCTTCTAAGGCCACCTAACTATCAAAAGGAAAGGAAAACTGATGGAGATTAATGTATATCCCAATATTACATATTCAATTATATTGTTAACCTGCAGCTCAGCTAACACGCTGACGTCAGTCGCCGGCGAGCGAGCGGTCAGACGTCAGGGTCGCGACCTGACGATATTAGCGTTACCAGGCAATATTATGGGTAAATTCATTCGTATTTAGAATCAGACTATTAAACAGGGTCTAAAGGTTAGTAGGTATGAAGTTTTAGAGCATGTGACTGATCCTAAATTACCATTGGCTGATAACATTTTCGTTTTTAGAGTTCAGTACCCTAAAAGGAAAAAAAGGAACCCTTAGGATCACTTCGTTGTCCGTCCATCCATCCGTTTGTCTGTCTGTCAATACCCTTTTGCTCAGGAAAGCGAGGAGGTTTCAAGTTGAAATTAATATCAAATACGTAGGTCACCGGTCCCTGGAGCTCTCAAAATAATATCAAGTTTCTAAGTCAACGCAATACAAAAATACGGCCATTTATGCGACATATTTTGATCGCAAATAAATCAAAACCTATAGGGTACTTCCCGTTGACCTAGAATCATGAAGGTCTCACAACACAAACAAATAAGTCCGAAAATTGATAATTTATAGTTTTATCATATAAAACGTATTTTTGCGATTACAAACATACATTAATTGCAGTTAAATAATTGACCGTGACGTATATCGATGTATGGAAGAATTTTTTTTCAACGAATCGACAAATTCATTACTAATAGCGTAAAATGGTAGCTTGATGGATCTTCGTTGAATGTTTTTCGCGCCGCCTCAAAATTGGTCTAAAGTTCTCATCAAGGTGAATGAAATAAGCCCAAACACGATGTAGCTGCAGTTAACTGCTGAGGAGCTCTCAACTGTCTTCCATCTCCATCGTCAGATCAACTCCAGGTCTTTATTATGTGGTTGTGTCATCAGAACTACATTATGTGCGCGAAATTACAACAGATATCGGTTCGCAGTTGAAAATTCAGTAGGTAAAACATCAATAAACCCAAATTTTTGGGTTATTCAGATCGGATCCCACATTGTGGGGTCCGTTAGGAACGTGGATAAATTGAATATTTTGTTCCGATCCGATCCCACTTTGTAGGATTCGTTAGAAACGATCCCATTTGTGGGAATGTGGATAAAGTTATATCCGACCGAAATGTTCCCTGCTTGAATTGATAAATTGAAAATAAAGAACAGAATATTGAAAAAAAAATATTATTATGGTTATTACTTTAACCTTTTTTTTTAAATTAAACAAAGCGTTTTAAAATATGTACACAAACAAAAAACATCATATATGAAAAAAAAACGGAACATCCGGTAATGTTTAAAGTTTTCTCGTCAAGGTTCATAACGTAAAGAGAGACGCGCAAGATGTAAAAAAAAACAATTCTAGGCAGTGTCTGACATAAATTTTCTGTTTTTTTTTTGTTGAATGATAACATAAGCAATCCATAAATCTCTTTCAACTGAACTTTATGCTCTTTCATAGTCTAGAAAAAGTTGTGCGCTATTTAAAGACGCATCCAACTTTAAGGCGTTAAGAATTGTCAAGTTTTTTAGAATTGTTAAGTCGTGAATTCCATGCTTCCACTAGATTATTTGTTCGGTGTCTCTCTTAGGCTACACACTATACATCAATGAATTCCTCATTTTTTAACCCCTGTTTCGTCATGTACGTAATAGAAGTGGTTAACTCGCATTTGGATAAAGAAACCCTTTGTATATACATATTTGTATATATACGGTTTGCCATTATTGTCACGTGACAATAATGGCAAACCGTACATGAAGGTACTGCTCTATATAATAATTTGTTTTTATATAATTACAATTTCTTTGTCTTTCTTTTAATAGCTTGTGTCATGTGGAAATGACAGCCTTCCACTTAACTTTCAGGGAAGAAATATTTTATGGCGTTCATCATAGCTTTTTCAAAATCAGAAGTATTTTTTTACTGTCTCCAATCCGGAATTAATGTCTTTAATAATTCAAATACAACCTTATAGGTGGCTTCATCCATTTTATTCATAAATACGTATATTAAAGGAGACATCCTAGTGTACTTCATACCACTTCCTAAGTCGCCATGTATGCTAAATATTTGCTGAAATGGCTTAGCGCATGAATGGGCCATCAACAAAAAAATGGTGAACAACAGTCATTAGGTGCTTAGCTTCATCACTCGCAAATATTAAAGTTCGCGTTCCTGCAGAATAATAATCTGCCATAAGGAAATCACCAAACTTTGGCGGCACTTGATCATCTTTACATTTTTTAAACGTAATCTTTTTTATGTATTCCTGTTTGTATAAGTTATGATATAAAGAAGGCTTCATTTTTTTAAGGTCGTTCAAAAATATTGTAAGTTTGTGAAAACCATTTTAGGATTCAAGTAACGGTTAGCGAAATATTAAGCTTTAAAGTGCATTTTTTTGTTAGAGTCTAGTGTCCTTCCCCTGCGTCAACAAGTAATAATCGACCAACTTACATTTGCGGTTACAAAAACATGTTCTCCCATACATTCCGTATGGGAGAACATGTTTTTAAACTCAAAGCTAAGTTTCTTCTTGCGATAAATTCATCCTAACTACGGAACCTTTCATTTAGCGACATGGTCCGATACATACTTGGCCGGTTTTTTTAGATGCAAACTTCTCTTGCGCGAGAGCTTGCCGTCTATCAAGTTTCAAGTTATTTAAGTTTCAAGTTATTTATTTCATAACAAAAATACATTTATGTCGAAAATATTTGCACAGTAGGTACACAAAAAGAGGCAACATTGGATCCACCTCCGACTAACTCCTCTCCATCGCCGTCAACACCCATCAACATCATCCAGACCAACCTCCAGCACAGCCAGACTGCCACGGCTAACCTACGCAGGGCACTGGAGGCCAAGCCCCGAACCATCGCACTGATCCAAGAGCCGTGGATCAGGAACAATAGAATATGTGGCCTCGGTAACATCGGAGGTAAGCTAATTTTCAACACACACAGCTCAGATAAGCCAAGAACCTGCATCTACATACCCAAAGACATTCCTATCGCACCACTCACCCAATTCTGTTCCAGAGATCTGACAGCTGTCAGGCTCCAGACCGAAGGTAGCGTTCCAGATGTTGTACTGACCTCGGTATACATGCCAGGCGAGGACTTAGACTGCCCGCCTAAAGAGATGGCCGACCTAGTGCAACACTGTGAACGCGCCGAACTAGACCTGATCATCGGCACCGACTCGAACGCCCACCACCCACTCTGGGGCAGCGACGCACCGAACTCCAGAGGAGAGGTACTATCCACCTATTTATTCTCTACTAACCTTAATATTATAAACCGCGGCTCAGAACCCACTTGGGTCACAGTCCGTGGACAAACAATTATAGACCTAACACTTGCTACGGAAAACGCGACAAACCTTATTACAAACTGGCACGTATTGGACGAACCTTCCTGTTCTGATCACAGAAGGATCCGCTTCTCACTAACTACCAACACTAGAAAACCCGATCAGAGGCGAAACCCAAGGCGCACCAATGTTCCCGGGTACAAACGCCTCCTGGCCTCCCTATTGGCTAAACACCTAGCGCAATTTACCATAAGAGACCGAACACAATTAGAATACACCGTAACAAAACTATCTGAATATATAACCGAAGCATACCACGCATGCTGTAAACTAAGAGCGCCACAGACCAAGAAGGAGAGAAACCCCTGGTGGAACGCTGAGCTTAGTAAACTCAGAGATGCGCTACGTAAGCAATTTAACAGAGCCAAAAATACTAGACTCCCGGACGACTGGGAGTTATACAAAGAAACCCAATATATATACAAAAAGCAGATTAGAACCGCCAGAAGGACAGCATGGCGTAAGTTCTGCGAATCCATCGAGACAAACAATGAAGCCGCAAGGGTAAGGAAGATCCTGTCAACCGATCAGGACCGAACCCTCGGCGCGCTTAAATAACCCGACAACTCATACACACTGACTGACCGTGAAACCAGTAAGGTCCTTCTCGAAACCCACTTCCCAGACTGTGCAGTCCTGGAGGACAGGACGTGGGAGGCTGAGCCAGAATGGACCCCAACGGATCAAGACTGGTCACGAGCCCGCAACATGATAACAGATGACCGAGTAAAGTGGGCTATTAACACCTTTCAGCCATACAAGTCGGCAGGGCTGGATGGCATCTTCCCAGCCCTGTTGCAGTGGGGGGTGGACTATCTCACACCATGGCTAGTGGAGATATTTCGAGCCTGCATAGCACTCAGGCTCGTACCTGTCGCATGGCGCGAGGTGAAGGTCACTTTTATACCCAAACCTGGCAAAACCGACTACACGCAACCCAAGGCTTATAGGCCCATAAGCCTCACATCCTTCCTACTGAAAACCCTTGAGAGACTCTGTGACAGGCACATCCGAGACGGACCTCTCCGGGTAAAACCACTACACAAACAACAGCATGCGTACTCCACAGGCAAATCAACGGAATCAGCGCTCCACAGCGTGGTTTCCAAAATTGAATGTGCAGTGGATCACAAGTGCTCGGCACTGGCTGCCTTCATTGACATCGAGGGCGCCTTTGACAAAACCACGTTCAACAGCATAAACACGGCCCTCGACAGACACAGCATAGACTCGACACTGAGTGGCTGGATCACCAACATGCTCAAACTAAGGGCTGTACAAGTCACAGTAAATGACACTACGAGAGCCATCGTTGCGAAGGGATGCCCGCAAGGGGGAGTCCTCTCGCCTCTCCTATGGAACCTGGTAGTAGACAGCCTCATCAAAACACTCAACGACAAAGGTTATTTCACCGTAGGCTACGCTGACGACATAACCATAATAATTAACGGCACCCACGAAAACACTCTATGCAACCTCATGCGTCATGCCCTGAAAATAGTAGAGGAATGGTGCAACAAACACCAACTCTCAGTAAACCCTACAAAAACCGAACTGGTTCTCTTTACGAAGAAGAGGAAACTGACAACACTACAACTGCTACGATTCTTCGGAACAACCCTAAGCCTCTCAACAGAAACCAAATACCTGGGCATCTATCTGGACAAACAACTGAACTGGGCAAAACACACGAACTATATCACCACAAAAGCCAGCATATCCCTGTGGCAGTGCAAACGACTGCTTGGCCGGAATTGGGGAATCAGCCCCAAGGTCACCCACTGGCTATACACCACAGTTATCCGACCGATTATCACATACGGCTCACTGGTCTGGTGGCCCAGGACAGACCGGTGCACAGCCCAAAAAGATCTCGAAAAACTACAGCGGTTTGCTTGCGTCGCAATCACTGGTAGTATGAGAACTGCACCCACCGCCGCTCTACAGGCAATGCTGGGACTGCCACCTCTGCACCTCATCGTGCGGGAGGAGGCGGCCCTGGCTACCTTTAGGCTCCATTTAACAGGAACCCTATGCAACGACTCCAGAGTTAAGCACATACGCATTAAGGAGGATGCGATTAAACGTGAGCCAATGATGGCATCACCCTGCGACAAAGCCCCGAAAACACACCACTTTCAAAGACACTACAATATAACACTTACAGAAGAACAGTGTGACTACTCAGGCCCAAAAGAGATGAGAGTTTACACCGACGGGTCAAAGACCGACTCAGGTACCGGAGTCGGAGTTCTCTCACATGACCTCAACATAAATATATCGAGACCGCTGGGAATGTTCAACACCGTCTATCAGGCGGAGTGTGTGGGCATCATACAAGCGGTCCACGCCCTAGAAGCCAGGAGGGTTACGGACAGCCACATACGCATACTCTCCGACAGCGCCTCAGTTCTCCAATCCTTACGGAAGAAATATACTACCTCGAAGCTAACACTAGAATGTCACGATGCACTAGAACAAATAACAGTATCTAGCCGCAACACGGTGACACTGCAATGGATGAAAAAAAAAAAAAATAAATGAAAAAGTGTTTATTCAAAGTATTTTTCCACAACATTATTACTTCTGCCAAACTACAAAGCAGTTTGTTGGCAGACGTAGCTCCTTTTTTTTTTTTGTATTGTACATAACATATATAATATATATTTTTTATCTTAATGACATTTTTTCACATACAGACTTATTACTATTTTTGTTTTAATTAAATATTCTCTTCAGTGAGGCTTTGACAAAAAATGTTAAACAGGTACTTATGTATTTTCTTTTTAAAGGCAGTTTTTGTGATACAACTGTTTATATCGGCTGGAAGGTTATTAAAAATAGTTGGGACTAAAAAACTTCTACACCTTCGACCATAATAATTATTATTACAAGTGGGCACAACAAATCTTCTCATATTATTGTTCCTTTGAGATCTTGTGCGTATAATATTACTTTTAAATTCATTGCTACAATACTGTTCTAAAGCTACTGACAACACTACCCTCTCATGAACCGGCAGCATTTTACATTCCAAAAATAATTCTTCGTAATCACTACTTTTACAATGGTTTTTTGTGTTTTTATCTACTAATAGTTTCATGAATCTGATTTGTAGTTTTTTTATTTTATCTAAATATGTTTTGAAAGTGTTACCATAGCACGCCAGCCCATAAGAAAGCAGCGAATCCACCAGCGCATAGTAGACCATGTACAATGTTGTCCTATCCAGCACAAAACTAAGGTGGTGGAATTTCACAAGTACATACCTGAGTTTGTCACATAAGTGTATAATGTGTGTTTTCCATGAGAAGCTGTTGTCTATGACTAAACCCAAGTACCTGTATTCCTCCACCACCTCAATGTTTGCACACTCACACAACGTCAGTCCACCACTATGCAGACACTCATAGCTATGCCCCACTATGCGCGGCTGACGTTCGATCTTTTTAAGATAAGGCGAACGTATATGCATACATTTGGTTTTATTTAAATTGATTATGATGCCATTGTCGTGTGCCCATTTGATGATATTAGTAAAATCCTCTTGAATGTTACTTTCAATTAAATTTAAATCTTTACCTGCATAAACTAGACAAGTATCATCAGCATACATATATATGCGACATTTATGAATCACATTACACATGCTGTTGACATGCATGATGTATCCGACGGGACCAAACACGGATCCGGTTGGCACACCACACGTGACGTGTCTGGGCTCTCCGACGACGCCGTCAATAACCGTTCGCAGTGTCCGGTCTGTGAGGTAGGCACGGAACCACCTGTTCAGTGGTCCCGCGACCCCGCACTCCTCCATGGCTTGAAGCAGCTGGTGGTGCTCCAGGGTGTCAAATGCTTTTTTGAAATCAATGTAGACCACCACCACCTGCTTCCGCTGACCCAAGCACTCATTGACGTCGTCCGCGAATCGCGCCAAGGCCGTCGCCGTGCTTCGTCCACGTCGGAAACCGTGTTGTGCATTTGTCAGAATATTGTGTTTTTCCAAGAAAACACTTACCTGATTAACAATAAACTTTTCTACTATTTTATTTATAACTGACAATAAGGCTATTGGCCTATAGTTTGCGTAATCACTATGTACACCTTGTTTAAAAATAGGTCTAATTAATGCTGTTTTTAGTTTTTCGGGGTATAACCCCTTTTCAACACACAAGTTAATAAATAAAGCAATAACAGGGCTCAACTTAGTTTTTAATAATTTAATTTCTTTAACTCTAATTCTATCTACTCCTTCAGACTTATCACAACTTAGCAAATTTATTATTTTATCTATATCTATTGGATAAGCTTTTTGAAACCGTAGTGATACATTTCCGGAATCAACATAGCTAGATCTTTCCAAAAACCTATGACTACAGGCATGTTTTATATCTAATATTTCTTTGGTAAATGTTGTTGAAAATTTATTACATATACCCTCAACCGAACATTCTAATTTTCCCAAGTATTTTAAAATAACAGAATCTACACTTCTTTTTTCATTTCCTATCCATGAATTAATTTTAGTCCAAATCTTTCTAATATTCTTTTTACATTTTTTTATTTGTTCTTGGCGGTATTTATTTTTCGCTTTATTTATACATTTATTTGATCTATTTCTAAATCTGTTATATTGTCTACGCAAATTCATATCCTCTGGTTTATTTTTACAATTTATAAACAACCTATCCCTAATACCTATCATTGCCTTAAGCTTTTGTGTGATCCAGGGTTTACTTTTCCTTTTATTGCGCACCAATACTTGGATTTTAGCTTCATTATAAGCATCAGAAAAAGTTGTACATAATCTATTATATAGGTCTATTGG
Source organism: Xanthia icteritia (assembly GCA_949128155.2). NCBI lineage: Eukaryota > Metazoa > Arthropoda > Insecta > Lepidoptera > Noctuidae > Xanthia > Xanthia icteritia. The sequence continues at coordinate 412,711 of OX421955.2, read as the reverse complement.
ACATTCACAATTTAACAGCTCATTCCATGAAACCTTTTCAAGTTTTTCTAATACCTTTTTATCACAAATAATAGTCCTACAAGATTTCAATGCACTCGGAACATCCTCCAAGACCGACTTACTAGCGAGGCACACACCTACAACATAATGATCTGATATCTTTACAGTCAACACATACGCAGATAATGCACGCTGAGTTCGAACCCACACATGGTCGATGCACGACCGCGTCACTATGTCGCCGTACACTTCCTCTCGCGTTACGTCACTGATAGCACATTCCAAGCCCAACTCGCTCATGTTATTTGTGTAGTTATTGATAACGCTGCTGAAACCGGTTTTACACAACAAATCTATGTTTGTATCACCAATCATAATCACTTCACAGCCTAAGGGAATCCTGGATAACAGCCTATGTACTTCCTCAACAAAACCATGTTTGTTTGTATTTGGCGGCCTGTATATAGCTAAAATATGAATAATCTTACTTCCATCTTGGAAAAGCTGCCCGTGTATCATCTCATAGTAGTTAGTTTTAATTGTGGTGGCAGTAAAATTTAACTTATTGTTTACATAAACTAAAATTCCCCCTCCCCTTTTAGTTTCCCTTGTATTTATGTATGTGTCATATCCTTCTAAACTGTATAAACACAGTTCGTGTTTTCTGATGTTAATCTCCGTTAATGCAATAATATCCAGTTTTTCCTTGCAATTGTCTATCAGTACTTGTAGTTGATTAAAGTTTTTTCTAAGTGATCTTATGTTCAGATGTATAATATTGAGACTGTTATCACGTTGTAGTAAATCATCCTGCCAGCTGTCTGTACATATGTATTTATTGTAATCAATGTTACATGTTACGTGTGAAGCATGGTTATCGAATTTTGAAATAAGGGATACTCACGATTTAAGACGCACTGTACAAAAAACGTCATTTTATACTGCGTACGCGCTAATGTCGCTAAGTGTGCGAATCGATTTGATTTTGTTGTCATTCGGATCATCTTTTCTTATCAGCACCTTACCGTTCTGTATCCAAATGTATTTAAATGTTTGTTTTAGCTCGTTCTTTGCCATCCATAGCAGGTTGCGCATATGTTTGGTAAGATCCTCATTTACATAGATTCGTTGTCTATTTCCGCTGGCAAATATATCATCATTTGTTAGCTGGTGAGATTTCCTTGTGGCTATCCATTTGTCGCGGCTAGCACGCGTAGCCATAGTGATAACCACTGGGCGTGGCTTTTTCTCGCGCTGCGGCTTCTCGGTTTTTATTTCTTCACCCACCCTCTTTACCTCACATATCAATCCACCTTCTACTCCTAATTTGCTTGCTATAATTTTAATTGTGTTCTCCAAATTCTCGTTTTGCTGTTCCTCTAAACCAAATATTTCTACATTTTTTTCCTTCTCACGTATCTCCAAGTAAACTATCCTTTCTTCCAGTGCCTTATTACAGGTTTCCCAATGAACGCATTTATGCTCCAGTGCTTTAATCTTTTTGTCTGTTTTTTCCTTCTCTTCAATCAATTCCTGGTACTTCTCAGCGTAGAAGCTTATGTCGTCTGACATAGCCTCAAGAGTTTTTTTCATATTGAAGACTATTGTTAGCTTTTCATTAACTTCGGCCAGCACTTTTTCTGGTGTCGTACGAGACATGTCGACTTCAATGTTTGGCAGGCGAATCTTCGGCGTGATTTGGCATTCATCGCATAAACCGGTGTCACTAAATGCCTTGATTTTTGCAACACATTTTTTATGGAAGACACCACCACAGTCACCATTACACTTTGCAAGACTGTCACCTTTCACTCGGGCCAGCGACAGTTTACATGACTTGCACTGCACCATCACGTTCGGTTAATTTCTTAAAATAGTTTTCCGTAAACAATCAATAATGAATCGCGTCACAGGTGTCGCGTTCGCACGGTAGGAGCGCACGCGCCGAACTCAGATAAAAGGACACAGCGGATCGCTAGGTAACGACGCGGCTGACGAACTTGCTAGACGTGGATCCAGCACGGCAGTCTGCGGACCCGAGCCTATCGTACCCATACCCTTCAACCAAATACGCCGGTGGCTGCAGAAGTTTACCCACACACAAGCGGAACGTTGGTGGACCTCGACACCAGGTTGCAGGCAGTCAAAGGAGGCTATGCCATCTTTGGACAGCAGGCCGTTCCTGTCCAGGCGTTTGCTACGCCTGGACAGGAACGGCCTGCGCCTGGTGACGGGGACCATCACGGGACACTGTTCGCTAAACAAGCACTTCCACACAATAGGCATAACGGACAGTCCTCTGTGCAGGGCGTGCATGGAGGCTGAGGAGACCGTTGCGCACGTGCTCTTCGAATGTACGGGCGTCACCCAGATTAGAACAGAAACCCTCGGGTCACCCAGATCATACACAGACGTTCTAAACAGACCAGGAGACCTAATCAGCTTCTGGAGGGAGGTGGGCTGGTTGGAATAACCACCAAACGGCCGCTATGGCCCACGCACAATGGTCCACCTGACGGACTAAGTGCGGAAACCAAACCCCCTAACATAGAACATAGATAGAGGCAACATAAACAATTATACTATAGCTAACCTCGTTCCTCACCCATTATCGAAGCTGGAACGTCTATCCAAATTAAAACCACAAACTTTACAAACATTTATATTCTTATTTATATAGAACAAAGTCCCTAGCAAAATACATTTAATGTCGAAATATTAAGTATAAAAACAAAGCAACATTTCTAACAACGTCAAAGAGCAATTGATACACTTAATTAATTTAAATACTACTTTTAAGATTGTCATTACAAAATTCGTCAATGCTGTAATAGGCTTTATTTATTAACGCCCTGAGTTTATTATTAAACATGTTCACATTCTGAATATTCTTTAATTCTGCTGGTAATTTGTTAAACAGATTGACAGACTGCACGCGTGACGAGTGTTTGACAACACCAAGCTTTGCCTGCAGAATAGTAGGAAGATCTTTTCTGCGAGTATCTACTCTAATTTTTCTTTCATCGTCTGTTTCAAACTCGCTTAAGTTTTTAATTAAATGAGTAAGGAGAACCAAAATGTAAAGACATGGTACCGTTAAGATTCTAAGTTTAACAAAAATACTCTTCACATGATTCTATCTGGTTTAAACGAAGCATGGTTCTTAATGCTCGCTTTTGTATAATAAAGGCTGCCTTAGTGTTATATTAATTATAGCTGTTTCGCCAAAATTTAATATTTATCATTAATATTTATAATTTATCAATGAAGCAATCATTTGAACAATCCAGAAACTGTATCCCAGTTTCTCTAAACCTATAAAATCGATAAAATCTCAGATCCTCTACATTTACAAATAAAGGTCGGTATAAAACTGGTTGCATTTCTCAATAGATTTCGTGCTGATATATATTTATTTGTGACGTCTGACAGACGGGCAGACAGCCGACGGTGATCGGACAGCAGTCGATGAGACACGAACTGAGCGGACGAACGTGGCGTTGAAAATACGAAGGAAATGCGGAAATCTTTACTAGCCTGCAATTGTCTGTCCGATAATTGCTTCAAACGGAACCCTATTAATATACCTCCGCTGTCTGTCCGTCAGCGGGCGTAATAGACAGGTTGTACAATGACATCAAATGGACATATTGCTCACAGATTATAACAGTAAACAGATACGACTAGCTTCATATTTCTGACTGACCGACCCCTTGACTATTCAAAAGTGCCTGTAATTGGTTTATTTGAAATAAATGCTTTGAGTTTGAGTTTGAGTTTGAGTTGATACGTAAAACACTAGAATAGATGGCGTTAAGGTAGCATCACAATGATTTGCGATTAACTTATTATAACATCCTCCCTTTAACCCATGCTTGATGAGGCAACAGTGCTCTGTTATTTTGAACATCGTGAAATTGCTGCACCCTGAAACATAAAAGTGTTGCCAGTGTAAGACCTCCGAATATTAATTCTGAGACAGTTGAATTTTTTACAGATTGGGTATTTCTATTGTCACTATAATAATAAATAAATAAAGTTAAAAATGAAAGAGTATATAAACTTCGTAAAAGTTGATAGTTTTAGACCATTTTGTACCAGTTCTATCGCAACAACTAAACAAGTTAGGAATTTGAAACTTCTGTATATCATGTACTGTATTTAATCAACAAACATTAAAAACACCTATTCAGAAGGTGTTTTATTTCAACATGGGCGACTTTCTGCAACTGCAAAAATAACTTTGTAATTCACAGTATCATTAAGCGATATGTACAAAATCTTTGCGAATTGTAAAATTTAAGATGAAACATATTCTGCGTTTAGTATTTTCATTTACTAGCTAAAATTGTACGGTGGTATGGAACCCTTCGTGTGCCAGTTCGACTCGCACTTAGCCGTATTTTTTAAGTTGATTAAAGTAATGTCTGGAATTAATTCATGTTTTTGATGACTCCGTCAGTCTCTCGGGTGTCATGGATCTCTCTTCTGTCATTGTGTTACTCGTAAGTAACATTGTCGCACTACCAACATTTGTCATCATGTGTTGCTGTAGCGTCATCATGTGTCACACTGGTGTCATTGTGAGTCACTTTGGTATTATCTTGAGTTCTATTTTTCTCTACGGCAATTAGTGTTGACGTAACTGGGTCGTGGAGGTCAGATAGGCAATCGCTCCATGTAAAATACTGCTATTCTGCTGCATTCGATAAGGTACTGGAAGCCGACTCTAAAATAGTTGGGAAAAGACTAGGCAAGTGTCGACCATCCTACCAATACCATAGTGACAGTGAGTTATTTGATTTCACGGTGACTCTCACCATCAGTATGTCACGTCGCGCATCGGTCTCTCTAGTCACCGTCCTCACTCTGATATCTAGCTGTCACTTATACCTCGAGCCCACTCTGAAACAATCAATTGCTTTTTTTTATATATTTGCCAAACAGTTATATAAAAACGAATCAAATAAGTCGATAGTATATGTTTGCCACGTTAAACAAACACTTGTAGCTCAAACATGTTATCAGAGAGTGGTTTGTGCACCTTTATCCCACTATCGGACACTGATCTAATCCACAGCCATTACTGTCACTGCCTACAAATCTACATTATACTTTTTGCCTGAACCGAATGTCTACTCTAGGTTGAAGTGTAACGTTGTAATTGCTGCTAATCTATCGCTAGATTAATGAGTTGTTTTTTTGTGTGTTAAACGAAGTAGGCTGGCAATCAAATCGTTAAATAACACTTTTTTACTTTAAAATCATGCATCTTTTACTTCACTAGTTTTTGCTTTGCTGATTTAAAGACTATAGTATAAATTGCCTCATATTTTTGTATTATTTCCAAAAAGACATCCCTACCGTTGTAGTTTCAGGATCTCCATGTTTACTATGCATGTTCGGTGTATGGTGTGATGGTGTGCGTGTCCCGTGGCGCGGCCGTGGCGTGTGACGAGCCGGCGCGGCGCTCCGACACTCTGTCACGAGCCAACTTACGTAGGCTAGCTACGAACAGTAGGACAACTAATATATTAATGATTTTAAATCCTCGACAAAAGCACTTAATCTACAACAACCCGTTCTAAACTACACGGACAGTCAGCGTCGAAAACATATTATATACAAACGAACACACTGTCGATGATGAATGATTATGATTAAAATCAGGTTTTTAATAACACGGCTAAGGAGTACATTAATCGAAGTTATAAAAACTTATTTATCGCAAATGGCAGTCTTTTGTAATTGTGTTTCTGTTCCGCGCAACACAGTGTCCCGCCTCCCGCGGCGAGTCCGCGTGATGTATGGCGACATGCGCGCGAATATTTCACGCCGCTCTTAAATTCAACGTAATGCGAACTGTGGCGCCGAACACGCCAACAAGATCTTACTCGGTTACTGAATAAATCATATTTGAATGACGGTGGACTGTGACCAAACGAGGGATTGTTACCGACGCGCTTGTAGATCACTTGCAAGTCAATAAAGTGCTTCATAATGTAACGTATAAACGTTCAATAGAATATTTTTCAATGCGAACAAATAGATAGATAAGTCGGCCCTAAATAAATTTAAATGAAACCATCGTTGAAATTATGTGCATTCCTACTATAGAAAATTGCAACGTAATGTTTTCAGCACGTTTTTTTTTGTCGTCAATAAATTGCTTCGCAATCAACCGACGATAATAGTTGCGACAAATAAAAACGCAGCGCCTCTGCAATTATTGTGCTTAATCTTTGCCTTGTCGCGTCGCACCGCACCGTATCGCACCGCTCAGGCTCACATCGACACATGGTATATAGTAAACAGTTTCTTCACTACAAACAAAGAGTATTGGTGGTATCTTAACTTCGTTGCGTAAAATACTCATTGCAAGCAATAATGGTCTGAAATATGACGATGGCAGCGAGCAGGTTTGATAGGCGCTTTTCTCATTGTGAAAAATAAATTTGCCTTAATTCCGAAATACCTCCTGTTTTGTGGTGCGTGCGTATTATTATACAAACCAGACAAACTTAGTAGAAACTTAGGCTACTCACGGAATCCACCGGGAATTTCATAAACACCAATATAGCAAGTTATATCTGACGGGAGCACGGAGCAAGTTTACTCATTTATATTATGAGTACATGATCCATGACGCCGCTCCGCTCAGCTCGCTGTCGCTCAGCTCCGCTCCGCACCGTGTTGTCGAGCAGCGATTATGTTGATGGATTATTGTTGGTTTTATTTTAAAACTGAAAATAAAATGCAATCAGCCAGGCTGCCTCCCGAGTATTAAATTAAAGCCGACTTTAAATAATTTTTGTAATTCTTATTGGACGAATTGCGTCGCTCGCCAATTAATACGTGTTCGAGCGATCAGATTTATTTTCAACCTGGTTTATTTATCACAATAACCTGTCGACAACCTGTTCTACCGGCTGCCGTAGCGCCAGTGCCTACATCGTCATGGTTATTTCTTATTGATATGTTCCTTTACTTGCATTCACATTAACACACACATAAAAAAGATCGTTGTGTAGATTTGAAATGAACTGTCCATTTAATTCACTATAAACCCTAACCCTAATTATGCCGCCAGCCACTGTATGGTGAAACACATTACGCTGTACACAACATCTACATTAATTACTTAGTATTTTTTATTTTCATTGTATAATGGTTTTAATTGATGTATTATTTATTTATAAAAAATACGCCTAAGTGTATACAGATATATATATTTTATTTCTAAGTACACACGATTTTCAGTTAGATTTCGAATCACAATCATTGTTTCTGTGAAAACATTGTACTAACCCGAATTATTATGTCACACAGAAGGACGTCATTATGTCACTCGAGAGGACAGGTAGTTGCTGAAAATCAGCGTTGTTAACGATAGGTTCGACCGAAGTCACGGCATTTTGTTGAACAAACGGATCCGACGCACAGCTTAATCTTACTAGTAATTTTTGTTTATTACCAGTGATCGGCGTAGGTAGATTGATTTTTGGTACTTGTATAATAAATGGAGTAAGACAGGGCGACCCGCTATCTCCAAAAATATTTATAGCCATCCTTGAATCAATCATAAGCAAGCTAGATTGGAGAAAATCTGGACTAAACATACAAGGCGTGTACCTAAGCCATCTGAGATTTGCCGACGACCTGGTGCTCCTGTCAGAGACAAGCTCTCAGCTGCAGCTCATGATCGAAGCCTTAGGTGCAGCTAGTATAAAAGTGGGCCTGGAAATGAATCTCACAAAGACGATGACAATGACTAATAGCTTAAAAATACCAATAAGATTTAATAACAAACTACTGGAGCATGCCGAAAACTACATATATCTAGGAAAGAAAATAAGTTTTGATAGAAGAAACAACGAACTAGAGATAGAAAGAAGGGTACAAAATACATGGAATAAATTCTGGAGTCTGAAAGAAGTATTCAAAAGTAACATGCCAATAACTATGAAAACCAAAATAATGAACTCAAGTTTATTACCATGTTTGACGTATGGCTGCCAGACATGGAAATTTACCGCCAAAGTTAAAAATAAAATTAATACCTGCCAACGAGGACTAGAGCGAAGTATGCTCAAGATAAAAAAACTAGATAAAATACGACACACCAAAATAAGAAAAATAACCAAGGCAACAAATGCTCTGAGCTATGCACAAAAATTAAAGTGGAAATGGGCAGGTCATATTGCGAGACTCACAGACCAGAGATGGACCGCGAGGTTGACAGACTGGAGCGGCCCACAAGGCAAAAGAAATAAAGGGAGACCTTTAACACGTTGGGAAGACGAAATTAAAAGAACAGCCGGTCCTTTTTGGAGAGAAGTAGCACAGGACAGAGATAAATGGAGATCTTTGGAGGAGGCCTTTACCCACCCTGGGGTTCTTGTAGATGTAGATTAATATTAATAATTACTAACAAAAATACTAATACCTACTTTAATACAATAAATTTAAAACTAACAATACTAAAATAAGAATATTAATACTAGAAGTAAAAAACAATGTTTTAATAAAAAGTTGCTAGAAACAGATAAGTAAAGATGTACTGTAATACTGCTATTATTATACATAGATTGATATATATTGCAGATTTATATTAGTAACGAAATGGATAGCTGTAAAATCTACGAGAAATAAAAGGCTTTTTTATTTTATTTTATTTTATTATCATAAATGCACACAGAAAGAATAACATGGATAAGCCATTTTTCCGGAAAGCAATTCCGGTATTACCGGATTCAATTAAATATTGTTAATGTTGGTAGTGATATTATTACTACTCAATTCAAAGTTGGTGATGGTATGTTCAACAGCTTAAGCAAACAAACACAATACTAAAAATATTCTTATAGTACATCCAAACATGCTTTAAACTCCTTGTAACAAGTAAAATATTACTTACCAAAGCTTGGAATCATGACTGTGTGCCGTTAAAAAAATTATGAAGAATATAATATTGCTCATTTGAATACAATTCCTATCTAAGTTCCGGTTTTTTTCTTAATAATTAACCAATTCCGGAGGAATGTCCATATTCATATATACGTTTCGGATCAATGACCCCAATTCAATCTACCTACTCCGATCACTGTTTATTACAGAAGTAGTTCAATAGGCATTTAGTTTTGTTTCTATTGTTGGTTGTCATTTGTCAGTGTCACAACGCATTGGCTACGTAACGTACCTACATTGTCAACTACTTTGGTCTTGGTGTAGAGACTAATATATTAAGACCTTCCTTGACATCAAACAATCGACAACATTGTATTGATTTTTATTTTTTGGGTTTGAATACGGGGCTTTTGGCTATTTTGTATAAGTGTGTGTATCTTGTCTATTTTTTTTGTAATGTACATCTTGTTTGTGCAGAATGGAAAAAAATGTTTAATTTTCTTTTTTCTTCCTAATATTATGACCTGAACCTTTGACTATTTTCAGTGCCGCAGAATTTGTATAATAGTACTTATACACCATGATAAAAACTCTTCCGCTATAATTAACGCCCTAGTTAATCCACTTTAGCGGTAATAATCCCTCAGACAATTATTGACTGATAAAAAAATTATTAAATTTAAAATTAAGTTTTATCGATCAAGCCGAATTTTCGTATTTCAATTGATTGCAATAATCGAATCGAACAAATTCCATATAGTTTTTTTTTTTTAATAAATACACACGGTTACAGTTGAACGCATCCGTTCTGTTTGTCCATTCGATTGTCGGATTATGTCGTCGATGGCCCCCTCGGCGACCCCGGGCCCCTGCAGCCCCGGACTATCGGGTCGCACGGATTAACATGTGTATTTTAATTTGTGAAGCGTCGATCTCGCGATAACGCGCGTCAACAACCCGCGGCATATCGCGATATCGTGCTACGTTTATTATTTTCCCGATTTAATTAAAACAATAAGCCGTCGATGTAACTCCGATTGTTTTGTTTTTATTGTTCTACGCTGAACACCCAGCGAGATTGCCGGATAATGTTTCATCCAATTAATGCGAGTGATGAACATTATAAATAGGTAATGGTTACGTTTCCGACGTATAATAAGTTTCTCCTAGGTTATTCATGAGCATGTGAAAACGACAGCAATCAATGAGAAGATCAATTAATCAATTAGTATGATAGTCGCGGAAATGAAACACATTAGCACATTACAATAAATCTTATAAATTCTATTCACGTAGCTATTTAAATGGCATAAGAGGACACTCGATATAATGACTACGACGTTCTCGTACGGCTCGCCCGGGGCGCCGGCGGCGGCGGCGCCTAATATCGGCCTTTCAATAGCGCGGAGGGATCGCGAGGGCCTGTGAAGCCTGTGCTCAATGGGCGAGGATTTGCGCAATCCCTCGCGAGATATTGATGGCCGTGAGTGAGCATCGGGACTACAGCATATTATGCAAAGAGACAGTTTTTGTGAGGAGTGACGTCATCCCCGTGGGGGGCTTTAGTGCTCAGTGGGGCGCTTCTGTTCAGTACTGGCGGTAACTGTACAGAACGATGTGTTAATGACACTGAAGGTCTTTTAATGTAATACATACCTATGACTCTAGAATTTATGTGTTTGGTTGTACATGGGACCTTTGAAGCACTCTTTGATAAATGGTTTAATGATACTGCCCTTGAAATAGATGGCTATGACTGGCCCCAAACACACCAAAATCAACCAAAAATTTAATCCCGCAGGAAAGTGCAACCTCAACGGTTGCACTTTCCTGCGTGATTAAATTTTTGGCCGATAAATTGCTCACTTTATTAGTGTCCATAAAATGGTATACGTTCCCTTTGCCATTAGGTCAAATCTGTGCCCGACAAATTCCCTTAACCTAAAAGCACACGCTTGCATCTCCTCAACGCAGTGTAGCTGCCTCTTCCTCACTAAATCCTCTTCTGTAAGATTGATTAGTATCTCAACTGGCCCCCAGCGCCAATAGAAAAAGTCACGTCTCGAATACGTAAGCTAACCTATATTTTTAAGAAGCTACGGAACTCTGCTGATGATGATACGTTAAAATCAGTATATTTTGCTTTTTGCGCGTCGTTCCTAGCGTACTGCTTGCTCGTGTGGGGTGGTGCAACCCAAAATGTGATTACCCGCCTTGAGAGAGCCCAGACAGCTGTCCTGAAGGTAATGCTCTCTCGTCTCTATGCTGATAGCAGGGTACACACGGTTAGGCAACTTTATGTGCTCCTGTCGAAGCTACGCAAACCCTCTGTGCGTCCCCCTAAGGAACTGATTGGTTGACATAAGCTTAATGTTTTTCATCTGGAACGCCATAGGACTGCCTTTCCTGTCTGCCAAACGCCAATTCTATGTTTCTAGCACAAAATGTATAACTTCTTAAATAAAAAATGTATTCTTACTCAAAATTTCAATGTAAAAATTTACTTAAGGATTATCTCCAAACATTAACGTACGATCGTACTGAGGTTAATCTATTGGGTTCCCTGCAGTGACACAGTATGCACACACTCTACACATACACTATACACACACTCACCCTACACTTGCATACTACACACACGTTTCATCATCCATTTTTCGTAAAGGCCGCAGGAATCCGATAGATGCGGGAAGCACAGAATCGGTCGAAGTGGGGAGGCTTATGACCAGCAGTGGATGTCTTTCGGCTGAAATGATGATGATAAACATTTTTCATTTATGCTTTTTTTATCAAAGTCAAATCATTTATTTCAAATGGGCACTTAAAAGGCACTTTTGAACATCAAAATTTACAAAAAAAAAAAAAAGATTCTAATCGCCCCTTCCAAAAGGTAGTTTTCGTATGGAGAAGAATGGGCAAGAAACTTCACATTTACTCTTTTAAAATGTTTTACAATATTTTGTATGTTTACAATTAATAAGTCAGTGAATGTAATGTAATGTTTACAATTAATAAGTCAGTGAATCACAGAATGTAAAAATTAAATGTAATATTTGAGTAAAATCGTTTATTTGGCATTGTTGCTACGGAGAATCACTGACTCCGTCACAGGAACTACACCTAGTTTAGGAGTCTTTAGTTTAGGAGTAGAGTCTTTAGTTTAGGAGTCTTTTTATGTTTTAGTCATAAGGATTAAGGGCTTTTACGTCAAATTAAGAATTTATTTATTATTTATTTTGGAGTGTTATTTATTATGTATTTGTTAAACCTATCATCTAAGTTCTCTTTATGAAATGCAATAAATATATTGAGTATTGGAGTCCGTAAAACTATGCTACAGAAAACACAACCACGTAAATAGTTGGAAGAGTAATTTTGTACCCTCACATTTTGGAATTAAAAGATGATGATAGCCACGCATGCGCCTTGGCACTAATTGAAAGAAAGTTATTGAATTTTAGCACTAGACGAGAATAGGCGATATAATTTTATTGGTTCTTTGAAGTGTTAAAAAGTACAAGATCATGGCAGAAAAAAAATCCACAGAATTGCTTATACGCAATCAAATAGACCAGAGTAGAATTTTCTTCAGCTATCAATAAACAAGTCAACCGGATAATGATCTCAGATATTTACGACTATATTATGCGCACACGTGAAACAGTTTTTTCAGAAAAATACGTGAAATTGTACCTCCAGTATAGAATCACAAGTTATTAGTTGTTACAAGTTCTGAGTCGAGCTGAACTATAATTGACAAATGCGTGCAAAATCTGTGTGGTTCTTCCCTCAAAAGACCATTTCTGACACCAACCTACATCAAATGATCTGAACAAGATTATTTCCGGAATTTTATGCAGGTACCACTATTAATTTTACACACTGACATTGATGAATTTTATATAATATTGACATGTAAAGTATGCCATATAATATATTTTTTGTAAAGTATTTATTATTTTTTATTTATAAAGTATAATTATTTGAATTATTGTGAATGTGAAGATTATGTGGGTCATTTTTTTTTTCTCAATTAATTTTATTATGGTCTGCCAGTTTGAGTAATTTATGCGGCCTACCCAGATGTTCTGTTCGTCAAATCGTTCAAATCATTGAGTTCCTTAATTTCTGAATTGAGCTGCCCGATTACTGACAAATGCGTACACTGACTGGACAGGTCTACTCAATCTTCAAGTTCGTAATTTTTGCCGATGGGAAATCCCATTGGGCGAGCGGTTTGTGAAAAAATAAAATTCAATTACTAACTCTAGGCGAATTTACGAGCAAGCCTATGTAAGTATACACGTATATAGTAGTATTTTTTTTAACTGAGCCGGTGTATGGCGCCGTCTCCCGGTGTCTAGTTCGTGACAGGTTAGCCTGTGCCCGCTGGCGCGGAGGCGATGCCTCCTGGCAGGCATGAGGCAGGCATGAGGCAGGCATGAGGCAAGCTAATACGGACAGATTTATGGCGCCTATCAGCACATCGTGCAGGATGCGATACGTTTCATCCGCTGGTAGATTGTTGTCCATTGAGTAGATTAGCTCTGTACATAGTTGCAGTAAAAGATTTTGAAGAAAGATTTTCCGTACCTCAAAAGGTAAAAACGAAGCCCTTATAGGATCACTCGTGTGTCTGTCTGGCTGGCTGTCTGTCCGTCTGTCACAGCCAATTTGCTCCGAATCTACGGCCAATTAGTTGAAAGGTACACATATGAATTGGATATACACGGACGTATAACGTAAATAAATGAATTTTGAATATATTATGGGGGTCACTTTTCGGGGGTAAATTGGAAAAAAAAGAAAAGTTTTGCGAACTGTACTGTGTGAAATCCTAACTAATATTATAAATGTGAAAATGAGTTTGTTTGTTACGCTTTCACGTTAAAACGGCTGAACAGATTTGGATAGCACATGTAAGAAAATACATGAAAATTGACCATTCAGTCCCCCCCCCCTATCTCCGAAACTACTGAGTCTACAATAAACAAAAATAAAATACAGAGAATGGTTCATTACTCATACATTCCAGGAAAACCTATAAGAAAGAAGTATTGTGCGTACAAACTTACATTTGCAGTTGGAATGTATCGGAAAACATGTTTTTCAACTACAATGTAAAGTTTGTTATTGGGATAAATTTATCCCAATTAAGGAACCCTTCATTGTGCGTGGCCCGACATGCACTTGGCCGGGTTTTTTTAAATGTTTACTACGAACCAAACATTTTTATTTCGTTTTTAATAAACTCTAGATTCAAATTATTAGCTTACCTTAAAAGGTGACGCGTTGATTCAACATGTTATGTGACGCGAATATAACTTGCTCATTGGCCACATTTAATTCCATTAGACCTTATGCTGTTAATCAGCCAATGAGCATACTCGTATATCGCTACTGCATGTCATGAAATGTCTATTTACATATTTACCGCACATATTATTATTATTTTAAGTCTGTTAACTTGCATATTTATTAAATATTATCTTGTTTGAAAATAAATAAATTGAATTAGTTTATTTACTTTAACTGTAAAATTCAAATTAAAAATATTTTAATTCACCTAAACCTACATGGGTACTCATGAACGTCAGAAGCTAGGTGCACGGTTCCAATTGGTTCCCTTCAATCCGTTTCCTATGAAAAAGAGCCGGCAAGAAACTCAATGGTAACTTTTTTTTTAAATAATTTTCTTGATAGATGTTTATATTATTTGAACAAGTATAAGACGAAGGCAAAGAAAATGGTGGGTAAAACCCTGGATGAAAAACAGAATGTCACAAGCTCAGACCATATAAAAAACCAAGACAGCGCTGCGAATATACAGCATGCCAAAACTACACCGGCGCGCGGCGTCGCTCTGTGCGTACACGCTCACACGCATACATTTGCAACATTTACAATGACACTACAATCAAACTACACCACACAAAGTACACACATGTTTACGAAACCGGCTTCACTTCTATCACTGGTTGACAGCGCTCTGTCTTGGTTTTTTTTATTTGGTCTAAGTTGTAAACATAGTTCAGTTAAAATTTAAATCAAAAACGCCGCGAAGCCTCAAAAAAATTACAAATTTAATAGACGTACATAATTAATATAAGGAATACAAATTCAACAACCCCTAAATACCATAAGTAGTCCAATAACCACCAACCTTATTTAGTCGGATTGTTTCATGATATTGACTGTCATAACTTTGTTTGTTACCATAGTGATACTACTACGTTTTGATCATTTGAGCCGTTCTCTCTGTTTATTAATGAGAAAGAAAGAAACAAAACATAAGGGTGAAGTTAGCAGGATGACACGATCTATCGAGCTTACCTTAGCGTCTGCGTAAGACTCCGTAAAACTCATGGTGCGAGCATTATCGAAATCTATTTGATCCACGTTAACACTTCCGACTCCACCCACTTTTCATAGAGCTCATACGCTATGCCGCTATACATATTGGAAGTGAACCCTCCGGGAGGGTCACCGGCATTACGTTCGCGCTAAAGTTAACCATCGCGTATGGTCAACGGCATTAGGTTTAAAACCGTATAAACACTGTAAAACGAAGTAAAATAGTGTTTTCAGGGGGTCTTGTCACTACACGTAGTTTCCAACCTATTAAATTTTTAGTGAATATTTGTAGCCGTGAACAAACATTTTTTTTGAAAATGAAAATGCTTGGGTTTTAAAACCAACGCATAAACTAAAAAATCTTGTTAAAATATACATCAAATTTTATTTGCACGGTTTATAATGCTGTATTCGCTAAGAAAAACCTACATTTAAAATGAGCCGTCCACGAGGGCTCCCGGCATCCCATATGTGACTAGGTGAACCAGGAGGGCTTCCGGCACTGAACGTGTTAATACGCTAGCGCTAGCGAGAAAGTTTTCGATGGCAACTCATGGTAGAGGTACTGTAATTTCTTTACTACCGTAAGTTGTAAGAAATAACGATAAGCTTCTTACATGAGAGTTTACATTTGCAAAATCATACGTTCATTACGAAAGGGACCGGGTGTAAAGCGGGCCTAAAATAGGTTGCCAAGACTTACTGTTAAAAAGTTATCAAATCTCATATAGAGCCAAGCCCCTAAGTCTTCAAGGCCTAACTCTACATACCTTATATCTCGGTCAAAATGTATGGCTTGGTAGTTTTGCGGCCGTCGCATAAATCCTCCTACGGGCTAAAACGAACAGAAATTAAATCACTATCAATGTTGTGTCATGCAATAGTTCAATGGAATGACCAAACCATACATTTTGACCAAGAAGTCTCGGCAACCTACTTTATACAATGTTAATGAATGTTGTTATATTTTTTTAATTTCTAAACTTGTATAAATTTAATATTTGCACTGCATGGTTGTGTACATGTTACAACTCCATGTACTTATAACACTTCGCATGCATTTTTTATAATTGTGTGTACTATCGAAGAACTTCATATCTAAGCAGTTTGAAAACAAAATCCCGTGAACACGATGACCACATCTGCCGAGCGCTGCAAGCAGAAATAGTGTTTACGGTGTATAGATATGAACTTCTTCGATGGTACACACATGTTTGAGCAAATAAAGTTTTCTGAATCTCATGTCGGCTTCGGTCAGCGGATAACCAACATTTGTGTTCGACGCAGATAGAGGACGAAAAAACTTTTAGGAACGTCTTTAGCGACTAGTTATTCGTGACCCAAAAACAATTGGTTACTGATATACAATAACGATTCATAATAGAGAGGAACCGGACATTGGCGATGATATTGTACCTACAGATATTACACGTACATGTTAAAATCATAAACCTTACTTCTAGCTAAGTCGGGTAAAAAAGGTATTAAAATTGATCCTGAAGTAGTACTCTAGAGAATTTATTTTATATACAGCCCTGTACCCCCCATTACGGGGTGGGAAGGTGAAAGCTATAGATTTCTGAATTTTTTGGTTGTCTGTGTGTAAATCCTAGCCTGCATATCAAAGAAGAAAAGCAGTTTTGGTGTCGCTTAGTTTCAGAAGCGTTCATGAATGAAAGTATGTACATTATAAGAATCTGTCACAGGGCTTTTCTTTGAATGCATCATCTTTTATTTACTAAGCCGCACAAAAAAAAAAAACTGAATAAACAAATATTTTATTACGCAGAACCTGGGACGGTAGCTATGGAGTTACCATACTTACCGGAATATGGTATTTCTATAATTATGCTTATTAGCAGGATTTTGGTTGTACATAGTGTGGTTTCATCATTTAACTTTAAACAGACTTTTACAACCTCTTTTTTCTTGAGGAGTATTATAAGACAAGATGTTAATTATTATTGATATCTCAGTTCTGTTCCATCAAATCTAAGACAATTTGGAGAAGCAGATTCCTGTCCCTTGAAACACAAGGGTATTATTCTAAGCTTTGGAGCAAGTGCCTATCTGTATTTGCAACGTGTTTTATATTAATAAATATGTATTAGCTCATTGTTGATGATAGTTAAATGAATACATTATGTATACGTTTTTTGGAGAATTTAGCTTCCATGGTAACATTAATATGTATTGATATCAGAAATGTCTTATTTGTTATTTTTTAATGTCACTACTCTGTTTTTCTTGACGTGTCGTTGTAAATAGTTGTGTGGATTAGTTTGTTTACCTACTAGTTTTATTTGTTTTGTGAAGTATAGAATACGAGGATTGTACGTAATCCAGGTGTGCAGAGATGATCGAGTCTAATGCAATGCCATAGGTGACAGTTGATGCTAGTATGTGTGATGAGCACCGTATGGTGATGCTGACGACAAGCATGGCGACTGCGCCGGCTACTCAGTTATTCGAAGTTCTTCTAAGATGCAAATGTAATAATATAATAAAAATGCATTATTTAATTATAAAATAAATGTTTTATTTTTGCTTACCTACTACATAATAAGTATGAAAAATTCATCAATCAAATCACATCATTGATCTTTAAAATCAACCGACGATCACAAAATCTTGACGACGTGAATAGCTCTATTCTTCAGGTCCAAGATTGGTTTACGCTAAATAATTTGGTACTAAATAAAAAAAATCAAATGCTTTAAATTTAAATTACCTAATGTTAGAAATAGCGAATGTGACATCATATTGAACGGAGAAAAACTGGAATTTATGAATCAAACTGTTTTCCTAGGAATCACGTTAGACGAGAAATTACAATGGGGACCTCACATAACATCTCTTGCGGGGCGGCTAAGCTCGGCCGCTTATGCTGTTAGAAAGATAAAACAGTTAACAGACGATCCATCTTTATTTTGCAAAAGAAAGCTGTCAGAGCCATTTATAATCTACTTCGCCGCGAATCTCTCAGGGAACTATTTAAAAGGATTAATATTAAGACGGTACCTTGCCAATTCATTTATGAAAATAATATTATGTATGTAAGAAAAAATCGACATCTTTTTAATAAAATAAGTGATATACATCATTTTAATACTAGAAATAAAGATAAAATAGATCAACCATTTTCTCGGTGTATATGCCTACGGACTCGAACGATAACGTAACTGTGTTTACAGACTGTCTTAGTGAAATTAGTGCGATAATAGAAAGTAATAATGTGCAATCAGTGATCATACTCGGCGATTTTAACGCTCACCCAGGCGAGCTGTTCGGTAGTGAACTGTTGAGCTTCTGTGAGGAGCAGTGCTGGACCTGTGCGGACCTGGACTTACTGCCACAGGGTACGTACACTTTCGTGAGTGACGCGCACGGTTGCCACCGCTGGCTCGACCACTGCGTAGTGACCGAGGCCGCGAGGCGTCTGCTCGTTAGTGCAACTGTGTTGTATGATACGTATTGGTCGGATCACATGCCTATAAAATTACAGTGTAATTTTAATATGATAAGACCTTCAATTGTGACTCCCAATCTGAGTAAAAACTTTGCTATATGGGGTGAACGGACTGCTAGTCAAATAAGTCAATACACAGAAAAATGTCATACAATGTTAAGGGAAATTCATTTTCCATTAGAATTTAAGGAATGTGCTAACGGGTGTTGTGAGGATTCCAATCACAAAGTCGTATTGGACAATATGTATAAAAACATTGTGTGTATACTTACAGAGGCTGCCCAATGTCCCAGTAATGTGGATGCGGGAGGGGGTAGAAGGAACAAACGTGTTGTCGGTTGGAATAGACATGTTAAGCAGGCTCACGCGGACGCGCGGCTTGCTTTTCAAGTCTGGAGTATGTCTCGTAAACCAACTTCTGGTTCTGTGTATCAGCATATGTACGACACGAGAAAAGTCTTTAAAGCAAAGTTAAGATGGTGTCAGAACAATCAAAATAAAATTAAAATGGACATTATAGCTGAAAATCATAAATCTAAAGACTTTTCAAGGTTTTGGAAAAATACGAATAGGTTGAATCCGAGGCCGGGCGTCCCCGTGAGCGTGGCGGGGCAACATGAGCCTACGGCGATAGCAAACTTGTTTGTGAAGCATTTTAAAGCTGAATCTCCTCTTGGCTCTGCAGCGCAGGTGGTCGATGCTGAGGATTGTCATAAGGAGTTAAATTTCAGGTTCTCAGCAAAAAATGTTGCTACTGTTATTAAAAGTATGGTTAGGGGCAAGTCACCAGGGCATGACTACCTCAGCATCGAACACCTGCAGCATGCAGGCGTTCACCTGCCTAGGGTACTGGCGATGTTATTCTCACTGTGTCTAAGCCACGCTCATCTGCCCAGTGACTTAATGAAAACTGTGGTTGTACCTATTGTGAAGGATAAGACAGGGGACACATCAGATCTCTCGAACTATAGGCCCATATCCCTTGCTACAGTCATTGCCAAGGTGCTGGACAGTTTGCTTGATAGGCATATGGCGTCCCGCATTGAACTGCATGATGCGCAGTTTGGGTTCAGACCTGGTCTGTCCACAGAAAGTGCCATACTGTCTCTCAAGCATTCTGTCCAGTATTATACGTCTAGGAAAACACCTGTTAATGCGTGTTTCCTAGACCTTTCCAAAGCGTTTGATCTGGTGTCGTATGAGTTGCTGTGGCAGAAACTATTAAATGATACTTCAGTAGATAGAGAAGTTATATCAATTCTACGGTTTTGGTATAGGAATCAGACAAATTGTGTAAGGTGGGCAGGCTCGTTATCGGATGTGTATAGGCTGGAGTGCGGGGTGAGGCAGGGCGGCCTGACCTCCCCTCGCCTTTTCAGCCTGTACATAAACCGGTTGATTGTCGAGCTCAGCAACACCTATCAGGGTTGCTATGTAGATGGAGTATGCGTCAACAATATTAGTTATGCTGATGATATGGTGTTGCTGAGCCCATCGATTAACGCAATGATAAGCCTGCTTACGATATGTGAAAGGTATGCGGAGACTCATGGGCTCAGATACAATGTTAAGAAAAGTGAGGTTCTAGTCTTCAAGGCGGGCACTAAAACTTACCCGATTGAACCACAGCTTAAACTTTGCGGAAGTGACTTGAAACAAGTCACTTCTTTCAAGTATCTGGGCCACTGGGTTTCCGAAGACCTAAAAGACAGTCTGGACATCGAGAGTGAGCGCAGGGCGTTGTCTATCCGCTGCAATATGTTGGCTCGCAGATTTGCAAAGTGCACGACTGAAGTGAAGGCTACACTATTTACAGCGTACTGTCAGTCGTTTTATACATGCAGTCTGTGGGTCAACTACACGCAGAGGGCATACAGCGCCCTGCGCGTACAGTACAATAATGCTTTCAGGGTGTTGATGGGGTTGCCGCGCTACTGTAGTGCTTCCGGCATGTTCGCAGAAGCAAGAATCGATGGTTTTCATGCCATCTTGCGCAAGCGTTGCGCTTCCATTATGCGCAGGGTACGCGCCAGCCCCAACAGCATTCTGAAAACTATAGCTGATAGGTGGGACAGCCCCATACTGGGACATTGGATACGCCTACATGCCACTGTGGCGTATTAATGTATAGTTTGTTGTTTTTCTGGTAGATGTAAGTACTAACACTAGTTTCTAAGTCGTGTGTATACTAACCAAATGGACTACATGTATGGGTCTGAAATAAAAGATTTTTTTTTTTTTTTTTTTTTTTTTTTTTCATATTATCTAATACTTTAGATAATCTGAAAAATGGTTGATCTATTTTACATTTATTTTTTTATTTTATACATCTTTTATGGGGTGCTGTGTTAAATGTTACAACAAAATACCTTGTGATATATTAGAATGAAATGAAAGAAAATTTTAAACTCATATAAAAGTAAAAAAGTACACTTTTTAAATAAGCATATTACAAATTAGAGGATTATATCCAAGATAGAAATGCTTGGAAACATGCTGGTCCTGCTCCATAGGATAATCTATAATCTAGACAAAATCAAACTGGTTGCTAATTCAACTATATATATATATATTTTTTTTAATATATTACTTTGATTTTACATTCTGTGATCACTTCCTCACACACGTTCTTTTTTGGATGGGAAATTTTCAAATAACTTCTCCCGCTCTGGTTGGAGCGGGAGGGCGTGTCAGATTCTTACTGACTAAAACCCACCCGTGTTCCTTCAGTTGCCTGTATGTCACCAGGGGCCACGGTATCCCTTTCGGACTTTCCCGCAACCCCGGCAGGCACCGGTCCTATCGGACCCCTTCATTTTGCTGACATCTCTTTGAGGCACGCATAGAACACAACGCGCCGTCAATCCGGGCCTGGTCCTTACCGGACGGCGAGCTACCCATTGTTTACCATCCGCAAGCCCGTGCCTACGGTGGCCGGGAATCGGCCTGCGATTCCCGACGCCCAGGGCGTCTCCTGCGGTGGCTAGGGGCGTGAGGGTGCGAAATTTTCCTCTCCCTCACGCGTTCTGCCTCCTCCTTCGCGAGCATTACTGCTTCGCAGAAGGAGGTGACGACCTCCCATGCCTTCTCGCTCCATACCATGGCCTGGACCATGGCATGGCCGGACGCGAGAGATCCCCGCCACCGATCGCCTTCACAAGGACACGGCGATGCTCTGCCCAAGCCGGGCAGACCTCCACCATATGCTCAACCGTGTCCTCCGGGCGATCCACGCAGTGATGACACCCGGGCGTTTCCTCCTGCCCGATACGAAACAGGAACCTCCCGAAACAACCGTGTCCGGTGAGGACCTGCGTCAGGCGGAAGGTGAGGACGCCGTGGCGCCTCTCTAGTCACTCCTCAAAGAGGGGAATTATCGCCGCAATAGTGGCGTACCCACTTCCTCACACACTGACTTATTAGTTGTAAAATCATCTACTTTTACAATGTTTGTAAATATGTAAGCACCATGTATCTATCACATAATTAATTTATCTGTTGTTGCTTCATTTTAAATTCTTAATTCTTTTTACCTATTGTAGTATAGTAATTTTATTCTAGGTGCATCGTCGTCACATATAATTATATAACTAATGTACTTATACAAAATATTGTAAAACATTTTAAAAGAACAACGGTGGAGTTTCTTGCCCATTCTTCTCCATGCGAAAACTATCTTTTGGAAGGGGCGACTACAATCAATTCATTTTTTTTTTGTAAATTTTAACGTTTAAAAGTGCCTTAAGTTTTTAGAGGAGCCTATTTGTAATAAATGATTTGACTTTAAGCCGACCACGATAGTAAGAAAACATGATGGGATGCGCGGCCTCCCCAGCCTGAATACCTTCACAGGTCTTAAATTCTACATTCACCTTTGAACCTTGCATAAATATAATAAGATATTAGGTAGGTATAGGCAAAAACATTTTTAAATACCTAGGTACCTTAGGTAGGTGCTTTTTATCTGTATTATGTGTTTCACGAACTGTGTCCAAATAAATATTATTCTTTCTTTCTTTTCTTTCTTTACCTAATATTGAAAATATTTGTAGGTAAATGACATCACGACTGACAGTTGTCCCACTAAGCCCACTGACAAGTATTGTCAGTAATAAAGCCACGTATTCACTGGACAAATGTGTCCGGGGCACCAGTAGCTTGAAAGGTCGGGCGATGTCGACCAACCAACGTCTCTAGATATCCAAGCCTCACGACCTTTTTCATCATTTTCGATGTTGCCAGACATATTTAGTGATATGTGTCGTGGGAAGCTTTATGCGTCAGAGCTTGTTCCGTGTATTTGTGTCACGACAAAAAGCCAAAACGCGTTGGTTGGCAGTTCTCAATTTCCCATTTATAATATTAGTTAGGATGACTTTCACATTAGTAGTAATAACAAAAGACATTTTGTCAATCATAACGTAATTAAGCCCGCTTGCTTTGCATAGAAGTACATGGAGTACAATAGGACATGACGCTCTTCTAGATGTCCAATGTGTAGAGTGCTTAATATACAAAGTCAGCTACTAGTGCCACTTTTCCCTTCAGTAGCCATTATTGGCAGATGGGGGAAATGAATAGTTCATTTCCCCCATCTTTGAATGTCATATGCTGTTTACTGCTTAGTAAACTCTTTGTTTTACTGTCATGGGGTCTGTTTATACGGAGCCACTTGCACTTTTAAACAACGTGTTTGTGGCGAAACCCAATATTTAAAAAATATGCTGTGATTACCTTTTATCTTAATTTGACCGAGATCTATCTTTTGGGACTATTTTTACGAATGTACGCGAAGTCTAAGTGCACCACCCAGATTACATAGAGAGCTGCCTTTCTTCTTTCAACTTTATAAGACTTCGGGAAGTGCCGTAGAAAGGTTTCGATGAGTGAGTGACTCAATCAGCCAGTCAGTGACAAAATCGTCGTATTTTAGGTATTAATAAAATCCAAAGTATAAAAGCTAGACAAATGAAAATACGACGAAATGCATCGAGAAAAGGTAAGTTGTCCCCCTGATTTTTTTATTGGCTCGTCTTTGCACTACAGTGCCCCCAATTTAATGAATAAAAATCCCTATTTTAACCAAATAACATGATTATTATTATAACTTTAGAACTGTAGTATTTACAACTTTGAGACAGTAAAAAAATGTGCTCCCCCCATATCTCCGCCCCCGTCCATTAAGTCTCCATTCAGACGGTATGAGACAAATTACCACTCGCCATCCGGTTGCTTCTCCGATTTCGTGCCATTGCTTTAACTACTACGAGTTGCGCTGCTACGAGCTACGGGCTACGAGCTGTGCTGCTACGCTGCTACGAGCTACGATCTATGTTGCTACGATTCTGTGAATGCTTACACTATGATTACATTACGAAATACATAGAATACATTATGAAACCTTAGCATGATAACTGAGGGGCAATTCCTGTATTATAAGAACGTTCGCATTATAATTTCAGTTTCAATCTTTTAAAAGTAATTCAAATTTTCCTACCTTTTGACATTGATTGTCGCTGATATGAGATTGAGACCAGATTTTGAAGGTTTTTAATTACGGGAATTGGCCTTCTGGGAACTTACTCTGGTTCAAGTATTTATAGGTAAGTACTTTAGTTGATTCTGGTTAAATAATTTGTGCTATAATGCACATGCGAAATAAAAGGGTTATTTATTTATAGTTGTTTTGCGTTCGTAGAACGAACGGGATGGTGTGAGAGATTTTCTATTATATTAGCTGGCTGTAAGAAATACTTTTTTCAGACACACAATTGAGTGAAATGAATCAAACTGCATTAAGTTAGTTCAGCAGCAATATTGTTAGTTCGTAGTTCTACGACAGCGAAGAGAGAGCCGCACTGACCGTGACGAAGTAGCGCGTGAATTAGTTTTCTTGTGTCTGCCACACTAACACTGTTAGGATGAGTATCTGTGGAATACACACATGGATTGTAGTAAGAAGCAAAGAGATCGTCCGAATGGTCCTAGCACATACATATTATATTACACACGTGGATTGTAGTAAGAAGCAAAGAGATCGTCCGAATGGTCCTAGCACATACATATTATATTACACACATGGATTGTAGTAAGAAGCAAAGAGATCGTCCGAATGGTCCTAGCACATACATATTATATTACACACGTGGATTGTAGTAAGAAGCAAAGAGATCGTCCGAATGGTCCTAGCACATACATATTATATTACACACGTGGATTGTAGTAAGAAGCAAAGAGATCGTCCGAATGGTCCTAGCACATACATATTATATTACACACGTGGATTGTAGTAAGAAGCAAAGAGATCGTCCGAATGGTCCTAGCACATACATATTATATTACACACGTGGATTGTAGTAAGAAGCAAAGAGATCGTCCGAATGGTCCTAGCACATACATATTATATTACACACATGGATTGTAGTAAGAAGCAAAGAGATCGTCCGAATGGTCCTAGCACATACATATTATATTACACACATGGATTGTAGTAAGAAGCAAAGAGATCGTCCGAATGGTCCTAGCACATACATATTATATTACACACGTGGATTGTAGTAAGAAGCAAAGAGATCGTCCGAATGGTCCTAGCACATACATATTATATTACACACGTGGATTGTAGTAAGAAGCAAAGAGATCGTCCGAATGGTCCTAGCACATACATATTATATTACACACATGGATTGTAGTAAGAAGCAAAGAGATCGTCCGAATGGTCCTAGCACATACATATTATATTACACACATGGATTGTAGTAAGAAGCAAAGAGATCGTCCGAATGGTCCTAGCACATACATATTATATTACACACGTGGATTGTAGTAAGAAGCAAAGAGATCGTCCGAATGGTCCTAGCACATACATATTATATTACACACGTGGATTGTAGTAAGAAGCAAAGAGATCGTCCGAA
Organism: Xanthia icteritia; assembly: GCA_949128155.2. Lineage (NCBI taxonomy): Eukaryota > Metazoa > Arthropoda > Insecta > Lepidoptera > Noctuidae > Xanthia > Xanthia icteritia. The sequence goes on along the minus strand of OX421955.2, from coordinate 387,064 downwards.
TGGTCCTAGCACATACATATTATATTACACACATGGATTGTAGTAAGAAGCAAAGAGATCGTCCGAATGGTCTTAGCACATACATATTATATCATCTACACACATTATAAACTACATTTTGCCCGCGGCTTGGCCCGCATGGACGTCAAAATATATCCCACGGGGACGTACTACTGGGATTAAAAGTAACCTATGTGTTAATTCAAGTTATAAACTATCTGTGTGCTGAATTTCATCCAAATAAATTTAGCCGTTCTTGTGCCAATCCGGAACATATACCCAGATAAACGGACAATAATTCTAAAAAGTATATTTTCGGCATCAGACCCGTTGCCAGACCTCGTAGCAATAACTTCGATTTCAGGAAGGCTTTTGACACAGTAGATAACGACGTCCTTTTGGCCAAATTGGCTGGTGTTACACCTCACACTTTGTCGTTTTCCGCCTGCTATTTACGAGACCATTGAAATGAAATGAAATAAAATGAAATGAAATTGTTTATTCTGTAAATAGGATATTGGAATCACTTTTACACGTCATCTAAAAAAAAAAAATTAATAATTAGCTAGATGAGTTCGGCGTTTCCTATCTGACTACTCTGAGAAGAAAGGCCGAAACAAACTCAGAGGTCACAGTCTCTTTTAAAGTCCAAACATAATCTTGGTCAGGCCATATGAGGACCATGTAGATTAGTGTCTGAAATGGTCTTTTGAGAAAAAAACCACACAGATTTGAGTGGAACTGTCCAGTCAGTGCAAGCATTTGTCAGTAATCGTGGAGCTCAACCCAGAACTTAAGGAGCTCAACTCGACGAACAATACCAAAGAAAGGACATTCGGGTAGGCCGCATAAACTACTCAAACTGCCAGACCATCATTAAAACTAAATAAGAAAGAAAAAACAATAATAATAAAAAAATCCACATAGTCCTCACATTCACAAAATTAAAAAAAAATATATATAATACTTCACAAAGTAATAATGTCATTTTGTACGTAATGTTTATAAGTATAATACTGGTAATGATTTTATGATTTTAGCACAAGGCTTAGCAGAGCGAGCAGCTCAATCCCAAGCTTTTTTATCTTCTAAATAATCTAAAATTTTATAGTGTACCCTTTTTTACAAAGTTTGGTTTTAATACAGCATTTAAATCGTTTAATGGGTAAGTTTCGAATGTCGATGGGAAGTTTGTTGTAAAAGCGTATACATTGACCCATGAACGAGTTGCCTACTCTGTGGAGACGAGTGCGGTGTACAGCGAGGTTGTGTTTATTCCTGGTATTTAAACTATGAATATCGGAAATCTTCTTAAAATTAGATCTATTTTTGTGTACATACAATTGGTTTTCAAAAATATATTGTGACGTTACAGTCAGAATATTTATTTCTTTCAATTTTTCTCGAAGGGAATCTCTCGGACCTAGGTTGTAAATGGCTCGAACAGCCCTTTTCTGTAGAACAAAGATAGTATTAATGTCCGAACAGGTTCCCCAGAGAATAATTCACTATGACATAAGACTGAAAATAACAAAAATAAACAATTCGGGCTGTATCTACGTCAGTTATCTGTCTAATTTTTTTAACAGCATACGCGGCCGAACTTAGCCTTCCTGACAATTTTTCTATGTGTAGGCCCCACTGTAATTTACCGTCAATAGTGATTCCAAGAAAAACTGTCGACTCAACAGGGTCCAGCTCTATTCCATTAACTTGAACATTGGTAGTTAGCTGCCTGACATTTGGCGTTGAAAATTTAATGAGTTTAGTCTTTTTTTCATTCAGTAGAAGATTATTTACATTAAACCAATGCACAACTTTAGAGAGCGCATCGTTCATTTGTTCAAAGTTGACTAACTGTCGTTTGATTTAAAAAATAAGGGAAGTATCATCTGTGAATAATATGATCTTATGATTATCCCTTATGTGGTAAGGTAAGTCATTTATATAAATTAAAAACAAGAAAGGACCTAGAATTGAACCCTGCGGAACGCCCATGGTGACCGCAGATCCTGAAGATCTCTTGCCATTAACCTCTGAATTCTGTTGTTCAGATAAGAAGTCGAGAGCCACTATGTTTCCTGATGAGTACGTACGTATTGTCAGTACGTCGACTGCAGTGGGCAGCTCTCTGAGCAATATTTCACGAGATCAGGGGTCAGTCAGGGCAGTAATTTAGGGCCTTTTCTCTTCATTATAACAGTTAACGACCTGCCGCGAGTGGTCAATAAATCAATACCGCTGACGACTTGAAATTAGTTCTTAAAATAAAACAGGAAACTGATCATGACATACTGAAGCAGGATATTAATGGGGTAGTAGAGTGGAGTCGTAGCAATAGGTTGTATTTCAATGTGGCCAAATGCTCGGTGCTATCATTTACCCGGCGCGACTCAAGTCATTATAAATATTGCATGGATGGAATCCGACTGCAACGTGTTTCAGAGGTTAAGGACTTAGGCGTGCGCTTTACAACTGACTTAAATTTCCGTAAGCATATCACTGATGTTTGTAAAAAAGCATACCGCAATGTAGGGTTGGTCTTACGGCTAGGAACCAGTTCATGAACATCAGTGCTCTGAGATCGTTGTACGAAGCGCTTGTAAAAAGTCATTTGGAATACAATGCTGTCGTCTGGTCGCCACATGAAGCCAAGTACAAACTAATGCTAGAACGGATCCAGAACAAATTTGTGAGATTCTTGTACTTAAGGCAGTATGGTGTGTATCCAGGGTGTCCACTATTGTATCCTACTCTATATGTGCTGGGCATGGTAGGCTATAATAAACTGGAAATAAGAAGGGAAGTAGCTCTCGCCACTTACCTATTTAAGATTATGCGTGGTAATATACACAACCCGGGCGTTCTACGAACGGTTGGGTTGTGTGTACCTGATGGGCACGTGGGGCGTCGGAGGCGACCGCCGCTGCTGTGGGTGCCGCCCGCTCGCACCAACCTGCTGCAGCACGCGCCACTGAGGCGCGCCCTGCATACACTCAATATGGTGTCACAACAGATTGACTGCTTCAATTGTACTCTGAGTGAATTCACACGGGCCGCATTTTGTAAAGTTACTCTTAGTTGTTTATAATAATATAATTGTAAGTCTCATCTTTGTATTATAACTATAACTACACTATTGTATTAGGTAAGCCTGTGATGATAGTTGTATGTGTTTTTAAATAAATAAATAATAACTGTTTTTCAAAAATATTCAATGCACAGTTTCGATTTTGTTTATTTTAATATGTGTATAGAAGATAGATTATAGAATATAATAATTAAACTTAAATATAATAAAGAATTTTCCATGGGTGGTAGTAACTTATATGATAAAATACACGACGTTTGATTCGTTCGGTGATACAGTCAAGTTGTCTAGGATGGTGTTTCGCTAATTTGTGTTCCACCGTGTCTGGTCTGAACGTAGCCGTTTGTCTTCTGCCTAACCCATAGGGAATTACAAGCGTGAAGTTATGTTATAATTGTTGTTTCCCCGAGGTGTAGTGCTCGTCAGTAAAAAAAACCCAAAGCAACAAATATCGAAATTATTCGCAATTGACTAATTCTAAAGAAAACTAATCCTCTGATAATTATAACATATTTTACAACTATAATAAAGGTAATGCAATGTTCATGATTGTTCAGTGAAGCGACGCGAGGCAGACACAAACAATATCACAACATATTTCACTGTAATATTTTGGCAACTTTCAAGTATTTACTTCTATTCGAGTGCACCACAATCAAATGAACTCGAGCTGGAAACAAACTGTACAGCTTGAGTCATCAATTGACTCAAACTCAAAGCATTTATTTCAATTAAACCATTTACAGGCACTTTTGAACTGTCAAGAAGTCGGTCAGTCAGAAATATGAAGCTAGTTGCCCATTCCAAAGCGTAGTAGGTACCTATGGAGAAGAACGGAAACTCTTTTAAATAAAAAATTTGATACAAAATATTGGTTACACCATTCATGTTAAAATTATGCATGTGAGAACAATGTGGAAAGACGTGCACGTTTGTAAAAGCGTCCGTAATAAAAAGAAAAAAAGAAATAACCATTCAAAAATTTTAAATAAGCCATGACAGCTAAGAGATGACCAGTCCCAACTGGCGGCGCCCGTTCACGAACATGACGCATGGATCAGCACCATTCAGCTCAACCATTTTGAAGGGAGCTAAATGATCAAATACACGCGCCACTATCAGCGAGACATCTGAGTGAGCATGACATACTCACAGAGGCCAGGGCACATTCAAGTCAATGAAAGACATATTCCCCGGTGAATGGTAGCTCTTTAGTAATTAATACTCACACCTGTGCTATGCAATTATATAATACAAAGGAGATTGAGTTTATACAATACAAAGATGGTCTTACAATCTTCAGCAGCTCCAACAGGTTTTTTAAAAATGTTTGTTGATTAGTTGTGGTTGTGGAGCAGGACCAGCAATGAGCCAATCATTTTTATCAGTGATGTAATCCCCCAACTTATAATATGCCTGCCTACATAGTGTGCGTTTTATACAAAATTTGAATTTCGTCTCATTCAGTTGAAGTATGGAAGGAATTTTATTGTACTCGTAACATTTTAAACAGTACCCCATGAAAGATGAGTCTACTTTCGCCAGTCTGAAACCTGGTTGAACTAATAGGTCCCTATTTCTTGTACTTTAATTATGTCTTTCACCTCTTTTACTAAAAAGATGTAAATTTTATTGAATAGCTATGCTCTCCAATAATTTATAAGCTTTACTGTCTCTCAGCTTTCAGCTTTTTTCTTTCTCTTCGGCTTTTAAAACAAGAACATTATACAACAACAAACAAAATAATGAAGAACATAGTTATGTTATTGTATGACGAAAAATACAAAGTATTAATAAAACAAAAAAATATAATTTTCACTAAATTAGACCCAGCCGTTTTGGTTTAGGTTCTCAAATCGACACGCTTTTTTTTGTCTCAGACAAATGATGTGCAATCATAGTTTAGACAACCACCACTAATGTCAGTAATTGCTCCCATTTCTAACAACGAAATTCCAACCTAAACCTACGAATGATAAGCTTATAGATAAGCCCGAAATTTTTCATATCATCGTAATCAGCGGAACTCATCAGAATGCTTGTCAAAACTAACAGCTTCACAAATGAGATCGTTCAAATGTTCGCTTTATATTAGTAGCGTGTTGTTAGTAGCGGTGGAGACGGGGCGAGCGCACCCGCTGTCGGCGTGCGAGCGTTACCATTTGTGTTATTTTTTAATACTACATATCAAAACTGCAATGTTATAACATTATTTTATAAGACTTCTCGTTTTACATACTGTTGACAACTTAATTTACTGTGCATTCATTGTATATTTATAAGTTAAAATATAACTATGATGGCGTGTAACTGCAAATTAAAGATTTTGTAAAAAGGCTTGAGTCTTCTTAACGACATACTTTTAGTCAACGTCAACTTTTAGACACTTTACATATATCGTTTATAATGAATGGCTCTATTGGTGCATTGGCTGAAAAACTGGCTTCTGATCTACGGAAGTCGGTTCAAGTAACAGAATGTGCATACTTTTCGTTTTCTGGGACTGGGTGACGTCATGTTAGATTATTATCTGTGTAAAGAAGTCTCACATTAAATTTAATTTTAATATCATCTTGTCGAATAACAGTGTATGGCGACTAATTATTAACATCTGAGTTCCGATGAGGGTGACGTGCGGAGCGTCCGTCGGCAATAACTAATACATTCACGAGCCGTCTCTGCACAATCACAGCCTGTGATGGTTCAAAATTACACAACACATTGCTTAATGTCTGATTCTAAGTCTGATGGAATACTACCATTAACAAAATCTGTTCAGGAGATAGAATATTTGATAGATTATTGTGTATCATTTTATTCTGGCGCAAATCTTTTTCTCCAAAAAAGCACAAAGTTAGTCGTGTATCTGATTGTTGCAAATTGTATAGAACGATTATCTGGCACATGAGACAGATACCATGGTTTAAGGGTAAAAAAAAATGATTCCCGGCCACCGTAGGCGCGGGCTTGCGGACGGTGAGCAATGGGTAGCTCGCCGTCCGATAAGGACCAGGCCCGGGTCGACGGCGCGTTGTGTTCCACGCGCGCCTCAAAGAGATGTCAGCAAGTGAAGGGGTCCGATAGGACCAATGCCTGCCGGGGTTGCGGGAAAGTCCGAAAGGGATACCGTGGTCCCTGGCAACGTACAGGCAACGGAAGGAACACGGGTGGGTTTTAGTCAGTAAGAGTCTGACACGCCCTCCCGCTCCACACAGAGCGGGAGAAGTTATTTGATAAATACCCACCCAAAAAAAAAAAAAGGGTAAAAAAAAACAGGTGTTCTCAATCGAATTGAATAGCACTACATCGACAAAACATAATTCGCCGTCCCCGGAGAATAAAATGATAATTACAAAAACGCAACTTTTCAGGAAAAATAAAAATCTAGTTCATCGATTGCTCCTTAAATAATGGACGTAGACAGATGAATGTTAGCTTTGAAAAAAGTTAATTTTTGTATGTTCGAAATGTTTTAGTGCGATGAGTATCATAACAGAGATATTATTAAATAAACAAACAGCTGACAGCTCTTCAACGCGGTTAATATTTTTTTCAATAAAAATCTGAATTTTAAAAAAATATATCAACAATGTAGATTTTTACGCTTCCCCGTTCCTGATACTCTGAGTCTTGATACCTTACTGCTCCCCATAAGGGCTTTTCTTTCTACAATTACCGAATCGCCGTCGAATATACGATATGTATACAAATCAACACAAAGCTACAGATTTTATATTCAGACCACCAAAAAAAAATTAAAAAGATTCGGAGGATACATTGCAAATACAAAGCGCTAGTGACATTTGCTACAAAACCTCCATACTCCTCGTATACTGCTTAAAAGATTTACAAGATTAACACCCTTTTTGGAGAAATAGAAACAAAAAATTGAAGTCTGCGCCCGGCGCGCGCGGCGCCGCGGATCCCTAGGCCCGCGCGTCTGTGTCAGTGCGCCACCTCCGTCAAGCCGAGTGACATATGACAGACAATATTTACTATCGTTTTATTTTTATGAATTTTTTATCATTAATTGTATCTATAGGTGTATTTTGTGCAGCGTGTATATTTGTTTTTCATTTAGATAAGTGTATAAATAAATATGTTAAATGCCGACGCCGGAAATAGTGCTAGTCAATCTGGCACATCGCTCGATGTTCAGGTGTGCTGGGGGTAATGTCCCCATTACCACCAGCTGTGCTTCTTTAAAGGCGAACGGGGGCTAAGGATACACTATGGCAAGGTTCACAAACCACACAGTGTACATTTGTGCCCCCAACCCCATCCCCAACATCAACAACTCCAGAAAATCACTCACAAAATCTTGACGACGTGAATAGCTCTATTCTTCAGGTCCAACATTGGTTTACGGTAAATAATTTGGTACTAAATAAAAAAAAAACCAAATGCATTAGATTTAAATTACCTAATGTTAGAAGTAGCGAATGTGACATCATATTGAACGGAGAAAAACTGGAATTTATTAATCAAACTGTTTTCCTGGGAATCACATTAGACGAGAAATTACAATGGGGACCTCACATAACATCTCTTGCGGGGCGGCTAAGCTCAGCCGCTTATGCTGTTAGAAAGATAAGACAGTTAACAGACGTAGAAACCGCGCGATTGGTCTATTTTAGTTACTTCCACAGTATTATGTCGTATGGCATTTTACTGTGGGGTCGGGCTGCTGACATTGAATCCATCTATATTTTGCAAAAGAGAGCTGTCAGAGCCATTTATAATCTACGTCACCGCGAATCTCTCAGGGAACTATTTAAAAGGATTAATATTATGACGGTACCTTGCCAGTTCATTTATGAAAATATTATGTATGTTAGAAAAAATCGACATCTTTTTAATAAAATAAGTGATAGACATAATTTTAATACTAGAAATAAAGATAAAATAGATCAACCATTTTTCAGATTATCTAAAGTACATACATCTTTTATGGGGTACTGTGTTAAATGTTACAACAAAATACCTTGTGATATTTTGCAATTAAATGAAAGAAAATTTAAAGCTCATATTAAAAGTACACTTTGTAAACAAGCATATTACAAATTAGAGGATTATATCCAAGATAAAAATGCTTGGAAACATGCTGGTCCTGCTCCATAGGATAATTTAGAATCAAGACAAAATCAAACTGGTTGCAAATTTAAGTGCATATTTTTTTTATTATTTTTTATTATATGACATTGATTTTACATTGTATGACCAATTCCTCGCACACTGACTTATTAATTGTGGAATCTTAGGAGAATCGTCTACTTTTACAATGTTTGTAAATATGTGAGCACCATGCATCTATCACATAATTAGTTTATCTGTTGTTGCTTCATTTTTAATTCTTAATTCTTTTTACCTATTGTGGTATAATAATTTTATTCTAGGTGCATCGTCCTCACATATAATTATATAACTAATGTACTATACAAAATATTGTAAAACATTTTAAAAGAGTAACGGTGGAGTTTCTTGCCCATTCTTCTCCATACGAAAACTACCTTTTGGAAGGGGCAACTAGAATCAATTAATTTTTTTTGTAAATTTTTGACGTTCATAAGTGCCTTATACGGGCCTATTTGAAATAAATGATTTGACTTTGACTTTGACCAGATCAAAGTTTGTGGGAAACGCCGGAAAAATTCAAAAATTCTACCCAGTATTAAAGAGAGTTCTCCGGAGTACGAGACGGTCCGTTGCACTGAGCTTGGCGCAATGTCTCCGTTTTGCGACACAGGAGAACCCACAAAGTGCCTAGGAGCAATTACTTACCTTCCCTTTATAGGATTCTGCATATCCAAAAAAACCTTGACAAACCAAATTAAAGATAACTGCAACAATTCGACCCTTATTTTAGTTCCAAAATTACCTGTTTCCAATAACCCTTCACGAAGAGGCTTATGTTCACGCGAAGAATCCAAATTAAGTGAAGGTATAATCAGGGGAGTGGTGGTGGTGGGTTCAGTGGCAAAGTGGTGGTGAAACTCTTACAGCCCTGGGGAGTAAACATCCAGTGCCAGCCGATGGTCTTACCTTCCCCGAACCCCTCCCTGCTGATGCGGATTCAACACCTCTTACCGTTACTACCCCCCAGCTGATTTCTGCCGTGAACTCCTTCCGAAGTGGTTCCGCCGGCGGCCTCGACGGCCTGACTCCTCAGCATTTAAAAGACTTATTCAGTTCAGGTACCGGAGAAGCTGGTGAGTCACTTTTGAAGGAGCTTGCGGCTCTAATTAACCTGTTACTCAACGGTTGTGTGAGCGATGCCGTCGTCGATGTTTTGTACGGGGCCAATTTATGTGCCCTGCACAAGAGGGACGGCGGCATTCCTCCCATTGCTGTTGGGTGTACCTACAGGCATACGGCAGCTAAAATATGCTACAAATTGAATGGAGAAATTTTAAAAAACTAATTCCAGCCCCTACAGCAGCTTGGTTTTGGATCCAAAGGGGGCTACGAGGCTGCCGTACATGGCCTTTCCAGTTTTTCTTTCAAGAAGTAAAGAAAGTTTTTCGTATCAGGCGGGAAGAAACGCCCGGGTGTCATCACTACGTGGATCGCCCGGAGGACACGGTGGAGCATACGGTGAAGGTCTGCCCGGCTTGGGCAGAGCATCGCCGTGTCCTAGTGGAGGCGATCGGTGGCAGGGATCTCTCGCGTCCGGCCCTGGTCCAGGCCATGGTCCGGAGCGAGAGGGCATGGGAGGCCGTCACCTCCTTCTGCGAAGCAGTAATGCTTGCGAAGGAGGAGGCAGAACGCGTGAGACAGAGGCAAACTTCACGCCCTCACGCCCCTAGCCGTCGCAGGAGATGCATTGGGCGTCGGGAATCGCAGGCCGATTCCCGGCCAACGCAGGCGCGGGCTTGCGGACGGTGAGCAATGGGTTGCTCGCCGTCCGATAAGGACCAGGCCCGGGTCGACGGCGCGTTGTGTTCCACGCGCGCCTCTAAGAGATGTCAGCAAGTGATGGGGTCCGATAGGACCGATGCCTGCCGGGGTTGCGGGAAAGTCCGAAAGGAATACCGTGGCCCTGGCAACGTACAGGCAACTGAAGGAACACGGGTGGGTTTTAGTCAGTAAGAGTCTGACACGCCCTCCTGCTCCACCCAGAGCGGGAGAAGTTATTTGATAATTACTCAACCAAAAAAAAACCTTGTGGGTGCTTTCAGCTGACAGCGATGCGGACGATTTTTTTGATGCCCAATGAGTTCTACCCTTTATTATTTTTTTTATTTTTTTCTTTACATACTTGCACATAATAGTTGTACGTACACAATTCAGTGTTATAATTGCAATTCATTAATACAAATTATAAAAATTAAAAACTGTAAACCGACTACGGACAAATAATCTAAAGCTAAAGTGATCTAAAGCTACCGCTACTGTCGGTCAGGGCTCTAGAGAGAAGAACCTCCTCACTATGCATGCCCTGTCCAGGTGTACTTTCTGATTTAAGCCCTTGACCGAACCGCGCAATGAGAGCCTCCTGAGGTATCGGTCGAGGCTCTCTGTTATTAGGCCATTAACCATAACAAGTCTCGGTACAATATTTTCAGAGTCTACGTCCCACATGTCGAAAACCTTGCGTGCTACGTCAAGATACTTGTTTTTTTCTATCTTTCTCAGCTTTCACGAGATTCTCGTCATGAGGGACAGTTATAATATCAACAATCATTGTACGGCGCTCTCGTCGATCTATCACCACAATATCAGGCTTATTGGCTACAACAATTATGTCAGTGATGATTGATTGATCCCAGTATAATGTGGCTTGACCATTCTCGAGTTCAGAACTCGGTTGGGCAGATTGTAGGTAGTATACTCGTAGTACTTCGGGCTTCACAAGGTTTTACTGCAAGGCAAGTTGCTGGTGGATAATCCTAGCCACTAGATTGTGTACGTGCAAGTACTCGCCGTTAGTAAAACGAGAACAACCGGAAGCAATATTATGTTGGATTGTTTCACTGCCCACGGAAATACAAAGGCGGATGCAACACAGGCACCTATAATCTATGATGCATTTTCTCGCAAATGGCTTAAAGCAGAAATAGGCAGTCCGAACCCAGTTCCAACACAGCGTTTTGTAGTGCAGTCGCATTTGTTTGTATAAGGCAATAAAAAGGCGGATTCAGTGCAGACACCCATAGTCTGCGTATTAATCTAATATTGTTTAAGTACTCCACACAGTTTTATTCAAAAAAGTCATTAACTTGTCTTTATCAATCAAAATTCACGCACGCACGCGTCGACACCACACTAGGTCAAGGGTAACTAACTTCAAATCATAAAAAATAGGAAATATTATGCATGAATTTTTTTTTTCACTAATACTTTAAAAGGCAGTAGATAACATAAAGCCCCAAGAAAAGTATTAAAGTTAAATTCAACTACTGCATGTTGCTCACAACAATGAAACTCCAATCATTTTCTACTACAGTTCAAATATTCGTTTTTGTCGCGGTCATGACATGACGTCTTTTGCCATGATAATTCGTTGTTTACATCTGTTTTTAAGGAATCTTATAGCCCCAAATCATATAAATTAAATTATTTTTTGTGCTTTATTCAAGCGTTTGAGTTTGCGTTCCTTTCCACCAAAAAAACGCAACATAGATAATAAATTGTAAAAAATAAGAAAAGCATAAAAAAAAACGAAATAAAATAAATAATAAAAAAATTGTGTAGACAGTTGCTCTGTCTACACTATTTTTTTATTATTTATTTAATAAGCAAGACTTTTATAAGAAATTTATAAGCTGTATTGCAGTCGTTTTTTAGCCGACTTCCCAAAAAGGAGGAGGTTATCAATTCGATAGTATTTTTTTTTTTTTTATGTTTGTTACCTCATATCTCCGTCATTTATGAACGGATTTTGAGAATTCTTTTTTTATTTGAAAGGATACACTTCCCGATTGGTCCCATTTTTGTGAAAATTTAGTTCTGATGATGGAATCCATGAGGAATTGAGGGAACTCCTCAAATATTATAGGCACACACATAGCGATTTAGGTATTTTCAGCAACAAGTTAAGCATTTGCATTCAGAAAGTATCATTTAGTGAAATGGAACTGATGAAGAAGACAGATGGCCACCGGAACTACTCAATGATAAGTATTTCACGGGTGGCGATAAGATATCTCGATTAAAATAGTTAAGCGACAGTGAAGCACGTTTAAATAAATCATTCTGATGACCATCGAACTGATCTGAAGATGAAGCCGGAAGGACGGCACCGGAACTCCGTCATAAAACAATGTATCCTAGCCGTGTTTGGGCTTATTTGAATTGCCATGAGATATACTCTAGCTATAAATGATTTTAATGGTAATATCCCGGCATCAAATTACGCTACTTGAGTCGTATATTATGTGTGGCCTTGATTGTCAGAAGACAGATTTTGTAGCCTCGTTATTTCCGTCCATGATCTGTGGCCGTGTGGTCGCTTTAATAATTTGTTGGCGTCCAACTCAGATAAAACTATGCCTTCCAAACTTCAAAAATGTTATTTCTGTTAAATTGAACGTAGAAAAATGTATTCCAAAATGTGTACCATTTTGGGCCAATAGATAATAATAATAATAATATAATAATAAATCGTTTATTTATAAAAAGGGGCACGTTTACAATAAGTAACTTAATAATTAAAATAGAGCACAGTTGCTTATTTGCCTGAACTAGGTTGAACCTGTGTTTCAGGCTAGGAAGTGCATAAATACTTAATGTAATAAATTAACAATGAGTAAATAGTATAAACTAAATTAAAATTAGGTAAATGAAAATAAAATAGCATGTTAAAGTATAAACTAAATTAAAATTAGGTAAATCAAAATAAAATAGCATGTTAACGATTCTATTTGCAGACAACAAGTAGATCTTCTGTTTGTGCATAATCTATGGCTAGTAAATATTCAAGTATAATTTTTTTACAGCTAAAGTAATTTAATTTATAAATACTAAGTTTTCTATTTAATCTATTGTACAGAAATGGGCCTAAGAATGTAAAAAATCTTTCTACAAAGACATGTTTTGAGGTTGTATTAGATGTGCATACTATATCATTCCGTCTCTTGTTAGTATTATCTGCAGTGTAGGTAAGCATGGTGTGCTGTTTTAATACTAAGTGCATAATGAAAAGTTGGCGAACAGTCAGCACGTTGCATGATTTATATAGCAGATCTGTGGGAAAGAAAAAGGGATGGAAGTTTGCAACCTTTAAAATTGATCTCTGAGCTCTTTCAAGAGGAAGTAGATTGGTTTTTGGTGCACCACCCCATGAAGTGATGCAGTATTCAATTATAGATTGACATAGGGCCAAATAAACTTGTTTAATTAATTTTGAATCTGCAAATGTTCGCAATTTTTTAAAAACATATATTAATTTGCGCACTCTTTTAACTAGACTTTCAATATGTTTTCTGAAAGACAGTGTGTCGTCCATTATTACCCCGAGGTATTTTATACTGCTCGTTTTGAGGATAAAAGGGCAATTACACATGTTGACTGAACGATTTCCACATTGATGGGCATATAGATGAGGGTTAGTAATGTTAAGTTGAGGCTTGCGCATGGAGAAGTGAATGTATTTTGTCTTGTCAGCATTTAATGTTAGTAAATTGCTTTGAAGCCAATTAGTCACAGTATTAAAACCTAGTTGAGCAATTTCGAACAATTCGCTACTGGTTTTAGCGGTAAATATTAACGCCGTGTCGTCGGCATAGGATATTATTTTGCCGTCTTTAATATTCAGATTACACAAGTCATTAATATAAATCAGGAATAGCGTTGGGCCCAGAATACTTCCCTGGGGAACACCAAAACCAGTACTTTTCTGCTCATCGCTCGTAATATTATCTATTCTAACACATTGGTATCGGTCATCTAAGTAGTCCACAAATAGTTTCAGCGGCGTTCCCCTTATTCCTATGGCCTCTAATTTGTTTAAAAGAACGGAAACAGACACCGTGTCGAAGGCCTTGGCTAAATCAAGGAAGACTCCCAGGGTCTGGTTACCTTTGCCGAGCTCTTCTGAAATATAATCGGTCAGGGTATGCACCGCATCGGCTGTGGATAGTTTGGCCCTAAAACCAAACTGCGCAGGGGATAAGAACTTATTTTTTTCTAGATAGTTAACTAGTCTACTGTTTATTATTTTCTCTAGTATTTTTGATATTGAGGGGAGTAGCGATATTGGCCTATAATTATTTACTAAGTCTTTACTACCAGATTTAAAGACGGGGATTACAACTGCCTTTTTAAGACAGCTAGGGAAAATTCCTTTGGATAGACAGATTCGAAATATATGCATTAAGGGAGGTACGAAAATATGCTTAAAGAGTTTTAGGATCTTATTGCTTATATTATCCCATCCAATTGCACAGTCATCTTTTAGTCCAGTAATGATTCTGGTTATTTCGTCTTCGTCAGTGTCCAGCATAGCAAAAGATTTCAGGTTGCAGGTATTGCTTGATTTTTGGAAAGGTGGTTGGTCACAATAATGTTTCGGAATCTGTTCAGCAAGAGTTTTCCCAACATTGACAAAGAACTTATTAACGTTGTTAGCTGACAAGAGTGGTGAAGGATTAGTAAGCAGTAAACTCGAATTTGATTCACGCTGTTTTGACATATTGGTGACGTTTTTAATATGTTTCCAAAGTTGTTTGCTATTTTTACTTGCTCTATTTAATTCACTTTTATCGTAGTTATTTTTTAAATTCTTTAGGAGATTGTTGCAGAAGTTCCTGTATCTTTTATAAGTGGTTTGAATGATTAGATTATCAGGGTATCTCTTAGTTCTCTGATGAAGCTTATCTCTGTGTCTTATACACCGAATTAGTCCAGGAGTAATCCAAGGTTTAATATTATAAAGTTTCTTATTCACTGTGGAAACTGTCGTGCTACGTAATATTGCTTGTTGGACAAGTTTTATAAAGTACGATAAAGCCAAATTAGCGTCAGCACTATTGAAAACTGGGCTAAAATCTAGGTTGCATAAATCATATTCGAGTTTATTTGTATTTAATTTGCTTTTGGTCTGCGGACAATTTAGCTTAAGCAGCGTTAAATTTACGGTAAGTAGGACAGCATGATGGTCAGTAATTGTTGCGTTAGTAACAAGCGTAATATATGATAGGCTGGTTTTAATCATCATATGATCGAGACAGGAACCGCTCTGATGAGTAGGCAATATGTGAGCGGGGAGAAAACCGTGGTATGAGCAGATATTAAGATAATCTTGGGTCCCTGTGTCACAGTTTTCGGAGCCAATATTTATATTTAAATCACCTGTTAGTATAACATTTTTAAACGAGTTTAGCGCTTGAAAAATCTGGTTTAAGGAATTGTGAAAAGAATCCAAGTTTCTACCGGAAGGGGACCTATACATAGCGATTATCGCTGTGGATGTACCAATTTTGATAACTAAGCAATTAATCATACAGTCTTGTGGAGTAGGTTCCTCGACTGTTACCTTTAATGATTCCTTAGCAAAGACTACCACACCATCATTTTGATTGTGGTTTCTATTGGTATGCAATAAGTTGTAACCAGGTATTACTGGGAGGTTATCTATGCGGTTAGCCAGCCAGCACTCGGTTAGTACCATTATAATTATCACAATCAAAGTTAAGTCTATGAAGGAAAATTTTAAAGCTATCCATGTTCTTATAAATACTACGAATGTTTTGGGTCAGTACGGTTAGTGACTTTTTATAATCGGAAAGATATTGTCTGCAATCCTCAACGTCACATGTCTTTGAGACAGTTAAAAATGTGTTATCTATGTCGGTAATTAAGTTATTATCCATAACTAAACTAGAAAAATAACAATAATAAATTACGTCTAAAATATACACAAGTATGTGGCGCTCTTAGGCGCCTTCATAATCGATCGAGTTGATGTACCTGTATTCGGCAGCTTTTTTAGCCGGGCAATCTGCGTCTCCCGTCTTGTGGTTGGCTTGTTTTTTAAAGCGCAAACATGTAGCACATTTTGGCGCACCGGCTTTCTTTGCGCAGTCTTGGATAGTGTGCCCTTCTTCACCGCAATGTCCACACATAGGGGCAGCAATTTTGCATGTTTTGGCTGCATGACCATACTGCTGGCATTTGTAACATCTTGTCACCAGTGTGAAGTCTCGTACCGGGCAGGATGACCAATTTATAAATAATCTGTCTTGTGTGATGAGGGCCTTACGTATGACGGCTGGAACTTCTATAATAAAGTTGCAAGTCTCAGCATCTTTCCTGCCAGATTTGTGGCTTAGTTTTATAGAGGTCAAAAATGTATCTAGGGATATAGTGGGCAGTTTGTCGGCCAAGTTTTGTTCATAAATACATTTATAAACCTCATTTTCAGCCATTGTTGTAGGAACTCCTATTACTATAATGCGAGGTTTGCGCTTTTTAGGTTCGTCGACGGTAAGCCCTGATGAAGCTAGTTGGACTGTTTGCTTGAGCCTGTCTGGGTCATCTTTGGTCTCAGTGCTGATTATGAGTCCTCCTTTTCCAATTTTGCGTACGCCTCGTACTTTCAGCTTCATTTCCCCAGGGCATATGATTTTTTGGACCATGTTCTTGGTTTCGTCACTGGTTTTTGAGTGGTCACTGGGATAAATGGCCACAGAGCTAAAAGTATTAGGACGAACAAAGGTTTTGGACCCATTCTTCACAATAGCTGCAAAAGATGTAGATGTTGCTTCCTGCTTCGTACAGGACTCCTGAATCGTCCGGTTCATCTCCATTAGACAATCTGATAAGTCTCGAGCTTCGGTCATGGTTTTAAGGGAGGTATGGGTTTGTATGGCTTTTTGTTTTAGAGACTGGTATTGAACAGCCATCTGCGAAACTCCATGTCCAACTTTCCGGCAAAGATTATTTATTTTTAGCTTCTGATCAGCGTTTAGCTTACCCTCAGAAGCAATAGCACAGACCTCATTCAGACACTGCTCAATAGACCCCATCCAGTTCTGAATCTCCGGAGTGGACACAACTTCAACTTTCTCATCCTGGTCCTGTCTTAGTTGTTGGGGCGATGTCGGTGCTGGTGCTGGTGTCGGTACCGGGGTTGGTGTCGGTGGAGGGCTGCGTCGCATCATCGCGCTTCGATTAAAGGGGCTGTCCGCCATGTATCAGCTTATAAAAATATATTAATCAGTTCATTATTTTAACTTATCACTATAAATTGTTTATTTGTTTAACACGCTAATACACTGAAACTAGGTCACTATTTATGCAAGCGTTAATTTATTTTATTGATATTATGCATTGATGAGCACGTCTGTACGCGTTGAATGCCAATAACAACCAGATGTCATTGAGATGCAAAAAAAATTGTAACCGCCTTTCTACACTTTCAAGCCAGTTTTGAAAAATGTATGATTCCATCTTTATTATTACCTAGATAAGTTTATACCGCGTTTTCTAAACCAAATGAATAAGATTTTTCATACAAACCGTATCCCCCGTTTTCACCCACAAAGGGGGTAAATTTAAATCATTCCACTTTGCCCCACCAAGTCGCCCCACTGGTGGGGCAAATGCATTCTGCCCCATGGCATAGATTCTTCCCCACCTAGGGTTGGCACCTTAGAATTTGTGTAGGTAGGTATGTTCGTATTTTATATTTGATTGGAAAAGAAAGAAATTTATATCTAAGTAAAATGTAACTAGGACTTGTATTTACTTAGATTTTATTTTATTTGTAACAAATCGTGTAATTAACGTATGATTTACAACCCGATTCTTTCCAGAAACAAAATAGTTAATAAAAGTTAATAATAAAATAATAATACCAGCCTATTACTGTCCCACTGCAGGGCAAAGGCCTCTTCTCATACAGAGAAGGCACGAGCACTGATCACGCTTGCTCAAAACGGGTTGGTGATTTCAGACTAATATTAACTATAAGTCCATGTTTCCTCACGATGTTTTCCTTCACTGATGTCAATAATGTCCAAGATAAACTCAGAAAGTACATATGAATTGAAAAAGTCACATTAGTACTTGCTCAGATTTGAACCCACAACCTCATGCATGAGAGGCGAGGCCTTAACCTCTGGGCCATCAACATTTCTTCCTTTTCCAAACATATATAAAATACGAGCATACCTACCTACACATTTCTAAGGTGCCAACCCTAGTGGGGCAGAATCGATAAAGATTTTAGACTAGTGGAATCTGCCCCACCAAGTCAAACTAGTGGGGCATATTCTACTGAAATATTTTAGGCATTCCTCTTTGCCCTTTGTGGAATGATTCGTTAATTTGTGCGGGGTAGGTATAAACACAACTAAAACGTGAAAAATAAAAACTTTTTTACAAAAAAAAAACAACCGACTTCCAAAAAAAACACAAAAATAACTTTTTTACAAAACAAAAACCACCGAATTCCACAAAAATACACTTAAAAGAGAAAAATAACTTGAATTTCGGAAGTCAGTGGCAAAAACGAAAATACAGATCCATATACTTATATTTTAAGATGGTTCGCAGTTCGCATTGTTGAAGCCGTGATATAGTTATATCCCTAGGGAAATAGTTATGAATTGCTTTCATATATATTACGGTAGGTATATTTTAGTATATTATATGTATCTAATAAAATACTATTGTTTTTGCCACCGACTTCCGAAATTCAAGTTATTTTTCTCTTTTAAGTGTATTTTTGTGGAATTCGGTGGTTTTTGTTTTGTAAAAAGTTATGAACGTTACGGAAAATAAATATGCATAAGAAATAATAACGCTGTTTGTCTCAATGATAATTCAATGCCATAATAATTATTCCTCGAATTACCGGATAATATTGTGTAATTAGCAAGATACTTACACAGATGTTAGTGACAGCTTTGAGCTCTAGGACTTTGCGTTAGGTAGTGATACTCAACAGAATGTTTTGTGTAGTCCATTGGTCACGCGGCCCGTATACCTGGCACTGTGCTATCTGTTATTTATTTATTGTTCTATCTACCATCGTTTTAGGGTTCCGTATTAAACAAGGAATCCTTATAGTTTTGCCAAGTCCGTCTGTCTGTCTGTCCGCGGAGACTGTTAGTACTAGAAAGCTGTAATTTGGTATGGGTATACAAATTAATCACACCGTAAGTGATAAAACAAAATCATTAAAAACATTGTGGGTGTGTAACAACCATTTTTCGATTCAAAGATCCGTTTGCGAAATAATAAGCTTTAATGTGCTAATTGCGAAGAGCTTCGACCAACACCTAATGAGGCTCCTGTTGGGCAGCTTGGACCCTGTTCCCGATACCGGTGGGCTACTATTTTTTATATTTTTAAATGTTTTTTTATTTTTTTATTCTAATATTTAAAAATATAATGTATATGTATATAGTGGAATAAAGGAAATTTAAATAAAAACAAAAGTTACAATTAACTAAAACCCAAATACGACAAAAAAGTTAACTAAAGACTTCACAGACATACAAATAAAAAACCCGGAGTCACACGTAGTTTGATCGATGTACGAGTATGCCCGCCATAACCTACGCGTGACGCCGGATTTTTTATTTGTCTGTCTGTGATGTCTTGTTTAGCCAAAGAATCAACATCGCCATACAACGTGACAATGCTGCCAGCCTGTTTTTTATGGGTGTGTAACGATTGACATAATAACAAAATATCTAACGTTCATTTGACATAATTTCAGTTAACATAATTTTGTTTAACATAACGATCAGTTGACATAATGAATTGTTGATATAATTTCATTTTACCTAATTTCATATGACATAATGAACATTCATCTATTGTTACCAGGAGAAACTGAATGCAATCTGGACTTTAGGGCACCCCGACTCGGATAGGTTAGGTTAGAAGGGGATCGATGGAAGGGAAGGCCAT
This sequence comes from Xanthia icteritia, assembly GCA_949128155.2. Classification (NCBI taxonomy): domain Eukaryota; kingdom Metazoa; phylum Arthropoda; class Insecta; order Lepidoptera; family Noctuidae; genus Xanthia; species Xanthia icteritia. Next base: position 367,110 of record OX421955.2, on the reverse strand, counting down.
CCCCTTCGTGGTTATTTTTTTATAAACCACCCAGAAGTAGGAGCCCCGCGAAGCGGGGCTCCGTCGACCAAGCCCACCCTCGACCATGCATAGAATATTTTAAGGTTTGGTTAAGTGAACGTTATACTAAATGTTATTATGTTAAATGAATATTATATGATATGAAACATTAGGTCATATGAATTTATGTCATTTGATATTATGTCATATGAATTTATGTCATTTGATATTATGTCATATGAATTTATGTCATTTGATATTATGTCATATGAAAATTATATCATAAAATATGAAAGTTAGTTCAAGTGAAATTAGAGCATTTGTTATTATGCCAAACATTACACACCCGTTTTTTATATGTCATGCACATATTATAATTATTTTAAGTCTGTTAGCTTATATTTTATGTAATTATTTGTTTAAGACTAATAAAAGTTTCCTAATGTCTAGTTAAAAAATAAATGCATTCATATTATAATATGTTTTATCTAAAATATGTAAAAAAAAACCTGTCTGATCTGAAAGGTCATCACATAGGTACTGCAATAAAATTAATAAAAAATATATTATTATTGAAATAAAACAGCTATTGCAATTTAAAATTCACATTTTTAGTACCAAAATTACCCCAAATCCATTAAAAATTTGCAAATTTGCAACAGGGGTCATAGGTTGATGACTTTTAGACACCCGCTAAACGTTGGCCACCCGCGCCCTAGGTAATAAATAGCTCTGTAAAATTCCCCATTGATAAAAAATGTGGCGACTTTTGTTTTTTAATTTTTCCAGAAAATTTCCTCATTAATAGACTCTCAACACTTAACAACACCCTCGCTATACTATATCTATGTATATTATAATATTTTCATGTCCGGCTGTATGACTGCGTTATTCTTCTAAACTCCACAACGGATTTTGATGCGGTTTTCACCGTCATTATTATCATTAATAACAATCTTGATATCATAAGATTGAATCGACAAGGAATACAGTGTATCTGCCCATTAGGTTTACACTTAAAATAGCGAGGCTATTAGCTTATATAAACTCAGACATAAGTAGTATGTCGTTCTATAATTAACCCCGAAATTATTAGTAATAATTCTACCAGTAACTGTAGCACTAATGCTATAAAAGCTTACAATAATTGTGCGAAGGATCCATGTGTCACTATGGCAAATTCTTGTCATAATCTGGGGTCCACAAGTAGTAGGATTTCATTGCCTGGTGATGGCATGGGAGTCTTGGGGCTCACTCTGGATGTTAGTTTAAACTAGATAGTAAGACAAGAGAAGATACCAGTAACACTATAGTTATACCTACCAAGAACAAGGTCTCTTCTTACTTTCAAATAGTTAATTATAAAAAGGAGTCTAAGCAGAACACCTTGAAATTATTTCATCAAAATATTCAAGGTTTTTCTTCCAAACAATTAGAAATTGAATTAATTTAGAAAAACCTATGTTTGTAATTATTTGTTTAACTGAACATTGGTTGGAAGCTTATGAGATGCTAATTAATTATAAAAATTATAGTGTGGGCAGTTGTTTTAACCGAAAATCTATGCTGCGAGGGGGTTCACTAATCTTAGTTAAAAATTCTATTAAATCTAAGCCTCGTAAAGATGTACTTGATCTGTCGGATGAACATAACATTGAATTGTCCTGTGTTGAGCTAAATAAGCATGTTACTCGTATAGTGTGCGTTTACAGACCCCCAAATTATCAAAACTACTCCATATTTAAGTCAGTAATGGAATATGTTTTAGCAAAACTTGCAACGGGTAAAAAATCACTAATTATCTGTGGTGACTTCAATATTAATATCTTAGAAAATAGTTCAAATAGCAGTCGATTATTAAGTCTCTTTAAATCATTCAATTTGTCAAATGTGTTTTCAAAACCAACCCGCATAACCACAAATACTGCTACATGTATAGATAACGTGTTTTCTTGCTGCAACTACTTAGATAAAGCCATTGAAAATGATCTCCCTTCTGATCACAGCGGTCAAACCGTTGCTTTCAAGTCCAACACACCATTAGAAAGAATTCAGATACAGTCTAGACAAATACAACCAGCAATTTAAGTAGAATTAATAATAACTTAATTAGTAAGTTAAGTTACCGGGTCATATTATAAACAAAGTAAATGAATTAGAATTATTTTCGGTAGTGCGCACCGAGTTCAATAATACTTTAAAAATTAAAACTAAAACGATTTGCCCAATTTTTTTGTTCATTGATGCCGATTCTCTTGTATACCGAACTAAACTATCACTAAAATTCCTTACTTTTGACTATGAGAATCTTAACGCTATTCTGCAATAAAACGTCTCTAAACTTAAAAAAAATTTTGACACAACTAAATCGAATTTGACAATCGCGACTCCACGTGGTACATACTTGTTTGCCCTACGCCGTGTATTTTTTTAGAGCCGGAGGTGCACAGAGGGGGCAGTCTCGACGTCTTTTATATGGAATTTTTCACGTTTTGCATGGAAAATAAGAAAAATTATTACCTGCGTGTTGATAATTAGGGGTATAAGGGTTTCATAATGGGGGTCGAAATTTTCATTATCTTTGCGATAGGACACACCATTTTCGAGATATAAGCAAAAGAAAAGAAAAAAATATATATGCAGTACTGTTTTTGCACCTGAAGTCGAGGTGTTCGTGTGAATTTTTGTCCATGACAACTGACAGTATTCCATTGTCAGTTCCATGTCAGATTTAGTTAGACAATTAAAATTTTTGGTGAAAAACGTCAAATTCAGAATAGCAAAATTGTCATTTTCACTAAATTAAAATCTCAGAGCCATCTTAGTGCTGTCAAACTAAAATATAGTTAATTTGTGTCACTTTAGTCTATTTCAGAGTGGGAAATCATCGTTTGACAGGAATAAACTAAATTTTGGTGTTTTTAGTCTATTTTAGAGGCATTTGTGACAAGAGAATTGGCACCAGTGACTGGGCAACTAAGAGTATTAGGAAAAGCAGGGAAAAATTGTTTGAGCTGTATGGCTTTAAGCTTTATATTAACTCTGAATCTTGTAATAAATACGTTGCTACTTACTCTAAAACTTTTAAAAATACTTGCAAGGTAGCTAAAGCCTTGTTTATTAGCAACAAGATCAAATCAGCCGATAATAAAATAAAGACGGTTTGGAAAATTATGACGAAACAAACAGGAATAAAAGTCATAAGCACTAACAAAAAAGTTGCTCAAGCATGTGTAAATTTCTTTACCAGTATCCCAGTTAAGACTACTGAATCCTTAAATTCCTCGCCCTCGCGTTCTATTGATTTATTACGAGCAAATGTTTCATCCTGCCCGATTGAATTTAATTTCAAGCATATAAATCCCTTAATAGTACTAAAAGCTTTCAAGCAAATCAAGATCAAATTAACCGAAGATCTATGGGGAATGTCAATCAAAGTTTGTACCTCCATTATTGAGACTATAGCGCCGTACTTAGCCTTAATATTTAATTTGTGTGTGGATCAAGGAATCTTCCCTGATCTAATGAAATATAGTAAGGTAATACCACTATTCAAATCCGGGGACAGTAAAGACACAAATAATATAGACCCGTATCCGTGTTGCCGGTTTTAAGCAAGGTGTTTGAAAAGGTAATGCTTAACCAAATGCTCAATAATTTTAACAGCAATAAAATCTTACATGATCAACAGTATGGTTTCACCAAGGGACGTTGTACAACTGATGCCGGTGTCACGTTATTAAAACACATATTTACGGCGTGGGAAGAGGCCCAAGACGCTATAGGAATTTTTTGTGACCTCTCCAAGGCATTTGACTGCATCGACCACGAAACCTTAATCTTGAAACTTGAGCATTACGGACTTGGAAAACTTACGCTCAGTTTAGTAAAATCGTATTTGAATGATAGACAACAGCAAGTTCAAATAAATGGTGTCAATTCACTCGGTTTAAAAGGAGAAATGGGTGTACCACAAGGATCAATATTGGGTCCTTTCCTCTTTTTAGTATATATTAATGATCTACCCCATTTGTTAAAAACTCAACCACAAATGGTGTTATTTGCTGACGATACTTCCTTAATTTTTAAAATTAATAGACGTGCGTCAAATCTTGACGACGTAAATAACGCCCTACAGCAGGTCCAAAATTGGTTCACTGCTAATAATTTAGTATTAAATGGGAAAAAAACTAAGTGCATAAGATTTTCTTTACCAAATGTCAAAAGTAGTAATTGTGACATAGTATTGAATCAAGAGAAACTTGAATTCGTCGATTAAACTGTTTTCCTGGGGATCACGCTCGACTCAAGGCTTCAATGGGGTCCTCATTTAACATCCCTTTCAAGACGGCTAAGTTCAGCAGCATATGCTGTGAGAAAAATCCGTCAATTTACTGATGTAGATACCGCGAGGCTAGTCTATTTTAGTTACTTTCATAGTATTATGTCGTACGGTATTCTACTATGGGCACGGGCTGCAGACATCGAGTCTATTTTTATTCTGCAGAAAAGAGCCATTAGAGCCATCTATGGCCTCCGCAGGCGCGACTCTCTAAGGGAACAGTTTAAAGATATTAACATCATGACGGTACCTTGTCAATATATTTATGAAAACATCATGTATGTAAGGAAAAATCTACATCTTTTTAGTAAAAGAGGTGCAAAACACAATTATATCACTAGGAAAAGGGACCAATTAGTTCAACCGGGATTCAGGCTGGCTAAAGTGGACTCATCTTTCATGGGGTACTGTTTAAAATGTTACAATAAAATACCTCCCCACATACTTCAACTGAATGAAACGAAATTTAAATCTTATATTAAACGCACACTATGCAGCCAAGCATATTATAAGTTGGGGGATTACATCGCTGATCCTGAACGCTGGTCCTGCTCCACAAGCATAAACTAATTGATTAGCATTTGAAAATACCGTTGGAGCTGCTGAAGATTTTAAAAACTATCTTTGCATTGTATAAACTCAATCTCTTAGCATTGTATAATTGCATAGCACATGTGTGAGTACTATGTACCGACTTTAAAGCTACCATTTAGCTACTATTTACTGGGTATGTCTTTCATTGACTTGAATGTGCTTTGGCGGCTGAGAGTATGTCATGCTCACTCTAATGACTCGCTGACGGTGGCGCGTGTGTTGGATCATTTAGCTCCCTTCAAAATGGTTGAGCTGAATGGTGCTAATCCATGCGTCATGTTCGTGAACGGGCGCCGTCAGTAGGTACTGGTCATCTCTTAGCTGCCACGGTGATTTTAATTTAATTTAATGTTTGAATTTGATTTTTGATGTTTTGCATCGTTCTCACATGTATAACTTCAACTTGAATGATGTAACCAATATTATGTAACCATATTTTGCTTTAAAAGAGTGTCCGTGGAGTTTCTTGCCCGTTCTTCTCCATAGGTACCTACTACGCTTTGGAATGGGCGAATAGCTTCATATTTCTGACTGACCGACCCCTTGACAATTCAAAAGTGCCTGTGATTGGTTTAATTGAAATAAATGCTTTGAGTTTGAGTTTGATATTCGTTAAAACCGTGCAAAGCAGGGTCGAGTCGCTAGTTATCTATAGAGACACGAGACGAAGCTACGAAATTGCTCAGCTTGAACCTTCGCGATTGATTAGTCAAGTTGACTAATCAATCGCGAAGTTTCGAGTTGAGTTGAACATCGGAAAAGGTTTTGGAGTGTACTTTATTTAGCATATTATTATATTACATACGATCCACATTGCCACTTACCACCATTTAAGAAATTGAATTATACAGATAAGAGCATTATTTTGCCAAACACATTTTAAAAATAAAATTAATGACACTGACTTTTGTCGTAATTAAGTAGTTATCCAGTTAAAAAACTTAAGAAAGCATTTCAAAAGCATTTCTAGTAGTTCCATCTGAACATAAAACGTGGACAAGTCTTTTGCGCGCGCTCCTTGAGGCGCGTCCTTTAGACGTCGACAACGAAACTATTAGAACTGAACGAGGCTTATTTGATTAAGCACGTGGCGCAACGGACGCAACAGTTTACATGTCTAGGGCGTTTTGGGGACTATCTTATGAAATCTTGACGTACAAAAAGTACTGATTCTCAGCCTGATTTTCTTAAATAACTTTTGATATATATTTTTGTCTCGCACCGCTCTGCGCGCAACGCTCCGCCCGCTCCGCTCCACCCGCAATGGTCCGCCTGCAATGCTCCGCCCGCACCGCTCCACAACGTTTTGCGCCGCTCCCGCAATAAATGACAATAAACGTTGAGATAAACAGCGCATCAATTCGTAGCAGCCTGCAGCACGTCGTGTGTTGTCATGTTACCATGTCGTAGCAGTCAAGTATCGTTTTTTTTGTTTTACGTACATATACATACATAGATACCTACATTCTATAGTATCACTTTGAAGTGGTTCGGAGCACACTTTAGCACGTGTTATGCTTTCGTATCGTAGCGTTGAGTGGAAATCTAAACAAAGCGTCATTCAAATCTCTATATTATGGGTCTGTTTACTTAATTCAAATGCCTACTTTGTCTCGCTTCGCCCCAACCTGCCTTCAGTAGTCCCGATCTGCCCCGGTCCGCCGCTACACAATTAACAAACAAAAACTTATTCATAATCGCCCGTATTTTTCACCCACAACTTTGCCGGCTTTTTGCGGCCAGAAAATCTCTTCTGAAAACTTTATTTCGCAGTGAATAAGTACATCGGACTTTTTATTAGTTAACTCCGCGAGCCCTATGCCTCTCAAACGGGCAGCATTATGTTTCGATAAAAAGATAATCTGCGGGCGGCGGACTGTGGACTGCGGGGAATAGGTTGAGGGGGGAGGGGGCGCCGGGTGCCGTATAAATACATCGTTTATTTTTCATACGCAAAAAGCTACATACATATTTTTATCCGCTTAGAGGGAAAATCCGTAAACACGGTAACGTAAGCCGGTGGCAGAACATAAAAGAGCCCAAAGCATATCGACTCCTGCCTTAATCTGCCATAAACAATCGCTACGAACAAAACCTCGCAATAGTAAATTCACGAAAAGTCATCCGACGGAATAATGGCTGAATTCTGCGATCGTGTCATCAATGACGCACCGCGAAAACTGACCTTAAAACTACCGACATAGAACTGAATTTAGTGCGCCGGTGGTGACGGGTGGGTCGGGTGTCCGCGCGCGTGTGTCACGCCATATGGACTCGTATGTCGTGTAAATATGGGCGGTATCCGCGTGCGCGCCAGCAGTAAGATGTTACTCGCCGTTTAATCTGGCTCTGTTATTTTTCCGGTAATACATCAAAGTGGCGACTTTCTACGGCAAATTGTATCAAAGTCGCTGATGTATGGAGGTGCCTACAGTGCCGCGTGCGAGTCGCACTGACATGTAGTGTCGCAACGAAGCAGTGCTGCAAGTAGGGACTATTTATTGTACCTACACTAAATAATAAGAGAACGCCCAGCTGACGTCTTAAGTTGGAAATTTATATCAAAATGGTTAATTTAAAAGTGAAAAGAATGCTTCGCATTCACAACACAACACAGAAAACCAAAAAGAAAGAAATAAACTATGGAAAATTCTTGTGAATGGACACGCTGCGCCTGCACCCACCGCCTCATAGCGAAACTAGCTGAGACAATTCTTACAGTAAACCGGTGCATATCTGTGGGCCTATTCCCGTAATTATAAACATTCAAAATATAGTCGCAATCTCGTCTCAGCGACATTCAATGTTATAAATACGGGAATTGCCGCTTTGTGCTCTGTGTTCGATCGGAGTTGTGTGACTGTAGAGCATGCTCTATGGCGCGGACCCGGAGACCGCCGCGCCGATGCGCTCGAGATTTATTCCTACTCAGCGATATTAGGAGGAAATATCTCACTACATTGAACACCCCTCCTCCCCTCTGCCAAACGTCTTAGTTACAACGTTCCATTGTAGTTTGTGGCTCAAACAATGTTCGAGCCAATCAATAATAGTGGGTGTCTCGATGAGTTGCCCAATACTTGGCGACACTTTGACTTTGCTAAGTTTGTGCACAACAGCCTCAGCTTATGCCGAGTCACTCAATAACATAACTTGACTGTAACTCGTACAAGTAATGTACTCTGTGGATACGTGTGTGTTAGTCGATCGAAAGACTCTGGCAGAGAATTACCCCGTTGCCAGGGAGGATTGATTACTTAGTGTCTTTTAGTATAGATACAAAAATTAATGTGCTGTTTACCACACCAGTGACTTCATGATGTGCGCAACAGGAGTCGCTGCAACAGCAAACGTTTACCATAACTCACTGATCGACCTCATGTGGTAAAGATTATGCTACCTACTAGATTAAAAAGCCAATGGCACTTAGCCCGACCCGGGAATTGAACCTAGGATCTTATGCTCAGCAGTAGCGCTTTGCGACCACTAGACCAAGGAGGCAGTCATGTTATGATATTCTACGATTATCTAATATTCCTCCCCGTACATCAGCTAGAACTGTCCGAATCCGGTTAGAATCGTCACGCGAAGTGAACGCGAGGAGAACACGTGAGAGGTTTTTGGTGCTCGCTCGTTAGCGCCGAACAGGATTGTCGCGAGTACCTGCCTACCTACTACCTGTAGCGTGGCGGTGCGTCTAGGTAACCAGCTTTGATAAACTCATTTATACATTCTCGCCACCATGTACGCTGCACTTTTTCTCTAGGTTATATTTGTTCCATATAAACAAATCTCTTATGGAAAAGTTCTAATGGAACAAACCTAACTTAGAGAGATGTATGAATAATGATTTTAATGATTATAGAACTGTAAATACAAAATAATGTTTATGATCGCGAATCATATTTTGATCAAGATACAACCTGACACTGACCTGCAAATTGTAAAAAAACGTAAGAAAACTAGAATTCGGTATGTAAAGCTTTTTTCCAGGTATTTTTTTATATTTTTTATTGATAGATTTAGTTACTAATTAATAATACTTAATATTTTGTTTTTCCAAGCTGTAGTTATTTTTTATATTTTTTTAAAATTTTGTTCATACTGACGACATTAAGTTGACTGAATAGCTTAATATCCTTGCCACGTACAACACAATAATAAAAATCCTAAATACGTTTTTTGTTTGGCAAAAATAAGTTTACGTTTTTTGGTTGGTAAATACTTAGGAGCAGGTTCGTCTTCCCCGAAAGGATCTGCGACATGTTGAATAGATTCATCTCATGAGAGTGCTGGAGTTGTATAAAGTAGATGCAACTCTACGCAACTTTCTGATGTCATGTATGGGGCAGTGCAGGAAGGTTCTTCGCTATCTAGGATATCGATATATCCAAAAGAATAGCGAGCCGATAAAGATCGAGCGAGGGCGACAATTTGAGTCCACTTTGGTTCTACCTAGCCTTGAATCCTCTAAGCACACTGCTGGAGGATTCAGAGCTAGGATATCGATTGAGGAGAGGTGATCAGGTTATATCTCACCTTCTTCAAATGGATGATTTGAAACTATTTGCCCCCAACAACTTCCAACTAATGGAGCTACTGAAGGTAACTGAAACTTACAATAGCGCCATCAGAATGGAATTTGGTGTGGACAAAATGTGCGGTCACGCATGTAAAGCGAGGGGGGATTGCGGAATCCGTGGGAACCCAATTCTCAGATTCCATACACCTAAGATCTCTCTCCCTTGGTGGGGGATGCAACCTGTGTCAACACCCTCGCGCCATCCTATCTTCCTAACATGGCGGGCTGTGCTGAGGCGGCTGTTGCATGTGCAGAAAACCTCAAACGTCGCAAATATAACAATCTTATTGGTATATGGATTATATTCCGAAAAAAAAAAAGTCATATTACTCATTTAAATATTATTATCACCATTAACTTGTAACATCCAATCTAGTGCCGCCATTTAACATAAATAATACCTACATGTTAGAAAGGTTAGTTTATGACTTTAAATTGTAATAACTTTTGACCAAGTGGGCCGATTTTAATGAAATAAATAATCAATGTTAATTCAAGATACAGACTATGACTATATTTCCAATCCCTTAAATCTCTTGAAAAGAAGAATAATGTATAATGAATAATGAAGAATGAATGAATGAAGTAGAATGTTTGCCTACCCTAGGCAAACATTCTACTATTTTGTGTCTTGATGATTTTACCAAATAACTATTTTAAGGCGAGAGTGTTTCTTTGAATTCAGAGTGCATCGAGGGATTCAAAGTAGACGTACTTACTCGAGCTTAAAATAGTGCTGCTCCCGAGGTGAACATTCTACTTGTTATCACCTTCTATGAAAAAAAAAAAAAATTGTGCAGTCCAACCCTCTCACGTATGATTAAAAACTAAAAATAAATTTTTGCAGCCGCCATCCTGGATTTACGTTTTGACCTTTTTATCGACTTTACCATTTTAAAAACTATAAAAACGATACCAATGATGAAAAATTTGAAAATTTCGCAGCTGTCATCTTGGATTTACATTTTCCCTTTACTATCTACAGCTTTAGCACCCTCGAAAACTATGAAAACGACACCCATGACGAAAATGTTTTTAATTTTCGCAGCCGCCATCTTGGAATTTACTCTTGACCAAATTCACACTTTTTCTCTTTCTTGCCATCTGTGAAAATAAAATGTAATTTAAATCAAAAGCACTAAGGAGTATTGATATCAACTTCGATGTAAATCACCCCCAAAATAAACCCCGCCTTAAAACTCATCGCCTAGCGGGGTTAAAAACCCCTTTTTAACCCCGCTAGGCGATGAGTCTCAATAAAATACGAAACACATCTTCCATCAATTCTGTTAAAGAATTTTTATGCAAAATTTGAAGTAGGTTGGACCAAGAAATCACGTTGTCCCATAAAAACTGTGCCCCCATTTTTCAATCCTTTAGGGGTAGAATTTCGAAAAATCCTTTCGTATCGGATGCTTACGTCATACAAAGAACACACCCTCCAAGTTTCATGTCTCTACGATTAGCGGTTTAGGCTGTGCGTTGATCCGTGAGTCAGTCATTCAGGACAAAGCATTTTATGTGTATAGATGACTTGTAATAATGTGTTGTTATAATATAGATATTAGTTACATAAGGATATAATGTACAAAGTTAAAGGGTGAGGAAGATCCTGTCAACCGATCAGGACCGAACCCTCGGCGCGCTTAAAAAAGCCCGACAACTCATACACACTGAATGACCATGAAACCAGTAAGGTCCTTCTCGAATCCCACTTCCCAGACTGTAGAGTCCTAGAGGACAGGACGTGGGAGGCTGAGCCAGAAAGGACCCCAATGGATCAATACTGGTCACGAATCTGCAACATGATAACAGAAGACCGAGTAAAGTGGGCTATTAACACCTTTCAGCCATACAAGTCGGCAGGGCTGGATGCCATCTTCCCAGCCCTGCTGCAGTGGATTATCTAACACCATGGCTGGTGGAGATATATCGAGCCTGCATAGCACTCAGGCTCGTACCTGTTGCATGGCGCGAGGTGAAAGTCATTTTTGTACCCAAACCTGGCAAAACCGACTACACACAACCCAAGTCTTATAGGCCCATAAGCCTCATATCCTTCCTACTGAAAACTCTTGAGAGACTCTGTGACAGGCACATCTAAGACGGACATCTCCGGGTAAAACCACTACACAAACAACAGCATGCGTACTCCACAGGCAAATCAACGGAATCAGCGCTCCACAGCGTGGTTTCCAAAATTGAATGTGCAGTGAAACACAAATGCTCGGCACTGGCTGCCTTCATTGATATCGAGGGCGCCTTTGACAAAACCACGTTCAACAGCATAAACAGGGCCCTCGACAGACACAGCATAGACTCGACACTAAGTGGCTGGATCACCAACATGCACAAACTGAGGGCTGTACAAGTCACAGTAAATGACACTACGAGAGCTATCGTTGCGAAGGGCTGCCAGCAAGGGGGACTCCTCTCGCCTCTCCTATGGAACCTTGTAATAGACAGCCTCATCAAAACACTCAACGACAAAGGTTATTTAACCTTAGGCTACGCCGATGACATAGCCATAATAATTAACGGGACCCACGAAAACACTATATTATTATGCAACCTCATGCGTCATGCACTGAAAATAGTAGAGGAATGGTGCAGCAAGCACCAACTCTCAGTGAACCCTACAAAAACCGAACTGGTTCTCTTTACAAAGAAGAGGAAACTAACAATACTACAATTACCACGATTATTCGGAACAACCCTAAGCCTCTCAACTGAAACCAAATATCTGGGCATCTTTCTGGACAAACAACTGAACTGGGCAAAACACACGAACTATATCACTACAAAAGCCAGCATATCCCTGTGGCAGTGCAAGCGACAGCTTGGCCGGAATTGGGGAATCAGCCCCAAGATCACCCACTGGTTATACACCACAGTCATCTGAACGATTATCGCATACGGCTCACTGGTCTGGTGGCCCAGGACAGACCAGTGCACAGAAAGATCTCGAAAAACTACAGCGGTTTGCTTGCGTCGCAATCACTGGTAGTATGAGAACTGAAATTAAATGAAATGAAATGAAATTGTTTATTCTGTAAATAGGATATTGGAATCACTTTTACACGTCATCTTAAAAATATAATTAAAAATTAGCTAGATGAGTTCGGCGTTTCCTATCTGACTACTCTGAGAAGAAAGGCCGAAACAAACTCAGAGGTCACAGTCTCTTTTAAAGTCCAGACATAATCTTGGTCAGGCCATATGAGGACCATGTAGATTAGTGTCTGATATGGTCTTTTGAGAAAAGAATCACACAGATTTGAGTGGACCTGTCCTGTCAGTGCAAGCATTTGTCAGTAATCGTGGAGCTCAACCCAGAACTTAAGGAGCTCAACTCGACGAACAATACCAAAGAAAGGACATTTGGGTAGGCCTCATAAACTACTCAAACTGCCAGACCATCATTAAAACTAAATAAGAAAGAAAAAATAATAATAATTAAAAAATCCACATAGTCCTCACATTCACAAAATTTTTAAAAATAAAATTAAAAAAAATTACTTTACAAAGTAATAATGTCATTTTGTATGTAATTTTTACATAATACTGGTATTGATTTTATGATTTTAGCACAAGGCTTAGCAGAGCGAGCAGCTCAATCCCAAGCTTTTTTATCATCTAAATAATCTAAAATTTTATAGTACCCTTTTTTACAAAGTTTGATTTTAATACAGCTTTTAATATAGCTAGTTTATAGTTTTAATACAGCTTAATGGGTAAGTTTCGAATGTCGATGGGAAGTTGACCCATGAACGAGTTGCCTACTCTGTGGAGACGAGTGCGGTGTACAGCGAGGTTGTGTTTATTCCTCGTATTTAAACTATGAATATCGGAAATCTTTTTAAAATTAGATATATTTTTGTGTACATACAATAGGTTTTCAAAAATATATTGTGACGCTACAGTCAGAATATCTATTTTTTTGAATTTTTATCGACAGACACCCACATATGCATACTCTCCGATAGCGCCTCAGTTCTCCAATCCTTACGGAAGAAATATACTACCTCGACGCTAACACTAGAATGTCACAATGCACTAGAACAAATAACGGTATCTAGCCGCAACACGGTGACATTGCAATGGATAAAAGGACACAGCGGATTGCTATTGAGTCGAAAAGCAGCGTCTTCGCCGCCACAATTTCACTTCACATTTCACAAAAGTATCACTGCATATCCAGGTGAGGGAGACCTCATCCATAACAGCCGCCTTATTTTGTATAAACGCTAATAGCTAATTTATAACTATGTTAGAATTTGCACTTTCATTTGCCGCTTTTGCTCTCGGCAGACTTCACTCCGTTCTGAATGCACGTAGCAAATTGTCACTCAGGTGCAAATTGCGTACCTACTTGGCGTGCATTTGACCAATAATGACCAATGCGTGCGCCGCCTGGGCACAAGCCAAACCCTATCATCTCCACAAGATGCAGACCCTCCGAAACCGTTTCCTTCGAATGGCAACGGGTTCCCCCTGGTTTGTTAGGAACGAGATCCTCCATCTCGACCTTAAAATCCCCACTATAGCCCAATTTCTTAAACGCAATTCAAAGCGTTTCTTCGATACAGCCACCAAACATCGCAACCCTCTGGTTATCGAGGCAGCCAGATATGCCCCCTCTAGAATTAGTAAGATCCGCCGCCCGAGGCATGTTCTGATCGACCCTGATGACCCCATAACCCTCCTCCAGGAGAGCAGTAGGGCCACCAGTACAGTATACAAGCACAAACGACGACCCGCTTTCCGACCTCGCCGCCGAGGTCCTACGCGATCGCGACCCTCCCGAGTAAATAATACTCCCCCCCGACCCTTGCTCGACGATGCGCCAGCCCGTGTCGATGCTGAACCAGTAACTTTAAACTCCCCGACTAATAATAATAATAATATATCTTTGATCCAGCCTGTCCCATCTTGCTGTCCTCCCCCCAGCGACGCCCTAAGCCGAGGTTCGTACCCCACAGGGGGTGCCCTTAGCGAGCGCTCGCCTAGTTTATAATTAGAATAGTTTTTGCCCCTGGCTAGAGGCTTTGAGTGTAGAAGCTTAAGGCAGCTACAGGAAAGTCTGGTTAAGCAGCTACGACCCTCTTCTGAGGTCAACTGCGAGAAGACTTAGTCAAAAAAAAAAAAAAATGGCCTTATGCCGCTTTCGGTGACATCGACAAGGCTGAATGCCTAGCCGACAGTCTCGACGCTCAATGCACTCCCAGCTCCCTGCCAGTAGACCAAGCTCACCTCTCAGAGGCAGACGCTGAAGTCGAACGTAGAGCCGCTCTCCCTCCCGTTGAAGACCCTGATAGTCCACTGCCTCCCGTCAATCCAGACGAAGTGCACGACATTATCAAAGGTCTCAAAACCCGCAAAGCCCCCAGCTCACATGGAATCACCAATAGTGATCCAACTCTTTCCCGCTCACCTGATTATGCTACTGTCCACCATCTTCAATGGTGCTCTTAGCAATAACATCTTTCCCCAAGCGTGGAAATATAGATAGATAGATAGATAAATCGTTTATTTAGTGCACACAAAAAAACAGCACAACATACAAAAACACGATTAAATAATGACTAATTAGCTATTAGGAAATAGCTGCAAGGTGCCAATATAAAAACAAATAAAAAAGGAAGAAAACAAGACATTGTGATAACACTATTGGCTATGACACACTTTAAAATAATGGATTGACAACGAACATAAAAAGTGCAGTGTGCGTCTCAAGGTTGCACCAAATGGGAGTCCAGCTCAGCATGTGTCAGGCAAATAGACCTGACGCTTATATTCTGCTGAATCCCTGCAGTGACATACGGACGTCGAGTAGATGAGATATATAAACGAGTTATTGGTGTTGTGAAAAAGTGAAATGTGCGGAGTGAAATGTAAGTATACCCGCAATTTAAATATTGTATTCTACAGTAAAATTTTAGCATTTGGAAATTTTCCTGTTAGATGATTATTGTGTATTTGATTACTTGATTATTTAAATAGATAAATGTATATTGTATAGGTGTGAATAAAATAATCGAATGAAATGGATTAAAATGTGTTTGAAATAAATAATTATAGGTAAATAAGCATAATTATGTATTATAACCATTATCTAGTAATAGATCCACAAATAATTAAATCATTACTATTCCCTTTGTTCACAGATATTGTGACTACGCAAGAAGCCACAGTCATAGGTGTCCTAAAGCCCGGTAAGCCCAAATCTGAGCCTTTCAGCTGTCGACCCATCAGTCTGCTCAAGGTTCTCGGCAAAATCTATGAGATCAATCGCCCCTTCTAAAAGGTAGTTTTCGCATGGAGAAAAATGGGCAAGAAACTCCACCGTTACTCTTTTAAAATGTTTTACAATATTTTGTATAAGTAAAAGTTAAATAATTATATAGTAATAAAATAAAAGTTAAATAATTATATAGTAGTAGTTAAATAATTATATGTGAGGACGATGCAGCTAGAATAAAATTATTATACCACAATAGGTAAAAAGAATTAAGAATTAAAAATGAAGCAACAACAGATAAACTAACTAGTGATAGATACATGGTGCTCACATATTTACAAACATTGTAAAAAAAGACGATTTTCCTAAAATTTTACAATTATTAAGTCAGTGTGCGAGGAATTGATCACAGAATGTAAAATCAATGTCATTTATATTTTATTTTTGTAATATAAAAAAAAAGAAAAAAAATATTTTACAAAAAAATATTTTTTATTTTTATTTTTTTATTATAAAATATATAACACGGCGGGGTATCTATCCGGTGCCGTTTCTGACCAGTCTCCGGTGTAATTCTTCGTTGATAGTAGAATAGGTAGTTGGTTTTCAATCACACACAACTCTTAACTCAAACTCAAAGCATTTATTTCAATTATAACATTTACAGGCACTTTTGAGTTATCACTTATCAAGGAGTAATTCAGTTTGAGTTATTTTTTGAAGCTAGTCGCCCATTCCAAACGAAGTAGGTTCCTGATGGAGAAGAACGGGCAAGAAACTCCATGGACACTCTTTTAAATCAAAACATTATGTTACAGAGGTTATTTGTTCAACAATTACAATCTCAGTCCTTTCTAACACAACTTTTCTTTTCATGTTTATTACCCACACACGCCATTCCGTGCGCCCCCCTTTTGTCAAAGTTGGGCGACGTACCCCGAATTTCAATACAATATCTTATTACTAAGTTTGTTCAGTAGAACTTACAAACAATGCTAAAATGCTTATCAGTTAATTCTTTTATAATTAAACAATGCTAATATTCACAAATACAAAGGTTATTCAGATTAAAGTTGAATTAGAAGCTTCATTACTTTCTACAACTTTACTATTGCTCCTTTGACAACACTTCCTGTGATTCAAGGAATTTAATCAAACAACAGGTATTCACTAGTAAATTGTATTTTAAAATAATCTTATTACTTTATAGTTGGTTTTCTATTATTGAAACTTATTTAGTTCTAGTATTAAATTATTACATTCAGTTATTGATCATAATATTCGGAAACCGCGCCATCTCAGGTACCGCTTTGTCATAAACAAATTTACTATGTCAAATGACCACTTTTTAATATGACGAAAAACCCATAAATCATTAAATAAATGTTCCCTTTTAATTTTAACTTTAGTTTTTGCCCCAACATCGAAGTTAGTAAGTTTTTCTTCCAGTTGACCCACAGTATATTGACTGAGTTCACAAAGTTGGTAATAGATGGCGTTTCATCGCAAAGGAATCGATAACCTTCCCAGATGCAATGGCTGTAACAGTATTCCACAGTTACCCATAGAGGGCAGGATCAAAGACTTTATGGTGAATAACAATTATAATAAGTAGTTACGCATAAGATTATGTTATAATCTTTACAGGTAGACGCTTTCGCGGCGACATCTACAATTAAATTTGCAACCAGTTTGATTTTGTCTTGATTCTAAATTATTCTATGGAGCAGGACCAGCATGTATCCAAGGATTCTTATCTTGGATATAATCCTCTAATCTGTAATATGCTTGTTTACAAAGTGTACTTTTAATATGAGTTTTAAATTTTCTTTCATTAATTGCAATATATATCACAAGGTATTTTGTTGTAACATTTAACACAGTACCCCATAAAAGATGTATGTACTTTAGATAATCTGAAAAATGGTTGATCTATTTTATCTTTATTTCTACATAGTATTGAAAGTATGTCTATCACTTATTTTATTAAAAAGATGTCGATGTTTTCTTACATACATAATATTTTCATAAATTAATTGGCAAGGTACCGTCATAATATTAATCTTTTTAAATAGTTCCCTGAGAGATTCGCGGTGACGTAGATTATAAATGGCTCTGACAGCTCTCTTTTGCAAAATAAAGATGGATCAGCAGCCCGACCCCACAGTAAAATGCCATACGAGATAATGCTGTGAAAGTAACTATAATAGACCGATCGCGCGGTTTCTATGTCTGTTAACTGTTTTATCTTTCTAACAGCATAAGCGGCTGAGCTTAGCCGCCCCGCAAAAGATTTTATGTGAGGTCCCCATTGTAATTTCTCGTCTAATGTGATTCCCAGGAAAACAGTTTGATTAATAAATTCCAGTTTTTCTCCGTTCAATATGATATCACATTCGCTACTTCTAACATTAAGTAATTTAAATCTAATGCATTTGGTTTTTTTTTTATTTAGTACCAAATTATTAACCGTAAACCAATCTTGGACCTGAAGAATAGAGCTATTCACGTCGTCAAGATTTTGTGACCGTCGATTGGTTTTAAAGATCAATGATGTGTCATCTGTAAATAACACCATCTTCGGTTGATTTTGAAGTAATTGGGGTAAATCATTAATGTAAACTTAAAAGAGGAATGGACCCAATATCGAACCTTGAGGAACACCCATTGCCATTTCAGACCCCAATGAGTTTACGCCGTTTACTTGAACTTTAACCTTTCTATCTTTCAGGTATGATCTTAATAAATCAAGAGCTGTATTCCTAATCGCATAGTGTTCCAGTTTCAGCAGAAATGTCTCATGGTCTACGCAATCGAACGCCTTCGAGAGGTCGCAAAAGATTCCAATGGCATCTTGTGCTTCTTCCCAGGCATTAAAAATGTTCTTTATTAGGGTGACACCGGCATCAGTGGTAAAACGCCCTTTGGTGAAACCGTACTGTTGTTCATGAAAGATGGATTTTTTATTAAATTGACGTAACATTTGATTGAGCATCAATCTTTCAAACACCTTACTGAGAACTGGTAGAATTTTATTGATACAAGCCTATAATTGTTGGGTTCTTTGATATCACCGGATTTGAACAATGGAACTACTTTACTGTGTTTCATGAGATCCGAAAAGACTCTTTGGTCTACACTGGTGTTAAATATAAAAGCTAAATAGGGTGCAATGGTTTCGATAATAGATCTACAGATTTTTACAGACATTCCCCAGAGATCTTCTGTTGATTTAATTTTAAGATCTTTAAAAGCTTTTATAACACCCAACAGGGGGTTTGTATGCTGAAACCCAAACTCCAAAAAGCATGCCTTCACATTCTGTCTAAGCAAGGCAGCAGAAAGTGCTGGTGAGGAATTTAAAGCTTCAGTAGTTTTAAGGGGAATATTAGCAAAAAAGTTTTCAAATTCCTGAGCTATTTGTACATCTGATTTGATAGTGCCATGTGCAGTCTCTAAATTAAATTCAGTATTTCGCTGTTTTTTCCTACCTGTTACATTATTTATTATTTGCCAGGTAATTTTTATTTTATCATCAGCTGATTTTATTTTATTGCTAATATAAGTTT
Source organism: Xanthia icteritia (assembly GCA_949128155.2). Classification (NCBI taxonomy): domain Eukaryota; kingdom Metazoa; phylum Arthropoda; class Insecta; order Lepidoptera; family Noctuidae; genus Xanthia; species Xanthia icteritia. The sequence goes on along the minus strand of OX421955.2, from coordinate 347,782 downwards.
TTGAATATTTCGCAACGTACTTATGAAAGCTTCATATGTTGCTTTAGGCCATAAAGTTCAATTAAGTTTTTCCCTGCTTTTACGAATACCTGGAGTCGCCCAATCACTAAATAAGAACTTTGTGTAAATATTTTTTATCTTTAGTGGAAAAGTGTCTTTAAATTGCGTGTTTAATTGTGAAAATAACTCGGCGTAGAACTCATTTGGGTTACCTATATTATTAAAACTCTGAACACATAATCTACTGGCCAAATAATTATATAATTTCTCTAAACTTTTACATGTAATTGCCCTAAACCTTATTTGATTTTTTTGTAAAGGTATGTAGGAGCAAAATGTTATTGTTTGTCCACTGTGACCAGATGGCAACTTGTTTACAATTTGTTTGTGTAAGTAATCACAATTACAAAAAATATTATCTATACAGGTGGCAGAAGAAGCTGTTACTTGGGTTGATTCAATAAAAATATTTGACAAATCAAATGACCTAAAAAGACTTAATAATCTGACAGTATTATAAAGTCGCCACATATGATTATTGACTTACTACTAGCACTAAGTTTCTTTAATACATCTTCCATTACAGAATCAAACACAGATAGATGTTCCGTTAAACATTTTATGTTGCACTCCCTTTGATTTAATATTATGAGTTATATTGCCAGAAGATACCTTTTTATTATTCTCTAATATAAAACCCAAAACCCCTTTCTCTAAAACTGCCTTATCTGCCTATTATGCGTACGCATACTCCTGGCTAAATTATGGTATTATTCTGTGGGGAAACAGTACTGACTTTTTGGACCTTTTCATCCAGCAAAAGAAATGTATCAGAATATTGATGAACATAGACCAACGAAAGAGTTGTAGGCCGCACTTTATTAAACAACAAATTCTCACACTACCAGCAATTTATATACTGCAAAGTTGTATATTCGTTAGGAAAAATAGGCACCTCTTCAAATCTAATATCGAGCTACATGAAAACTATAACCGACGTAACAAGAATAGACTAATACTGCCCATCACAAACTTAAAAGTTATCGGGAAAAGCCCATATTCAAGACTAGCTAATATATTTAATAAGTTACCGGAAAGTTTGAAATCCCTACCAAATGATTCAATTTTCTCGAAGCAGTTGAAATCTCTGTTAATAAAGAAAGGCTACTATACCGTTGAGGAATTTAAAGCTGACAAATAGTCAATCGATTGACCTTGTATAAATATGCTTGACGTACTTAAATGTGAAATAATAAATGACTTTACTTTAATATGTTTTCCTATAATGACTGAAATGAATGAACGAATTAATAATAATGATTTATTTGAAATAAAATGTAATAATTATATAACTAATGTTTATTAAAATGTAATGAATTGTAATAATTAGAATCATGAATTTCGTGTAATTTGATATGAAACATTTGCAGTGCCCTTACAGGGTGCATGTCTTAATTCTGTGTCATGGTTAAATTGCACGGTTTAATTGTAAGTATTGTATTTTGGCATCCTGGGACTTCTCCCAGGATGCCAAAATGTGACTGATGAGTTTTACTCCTGCGTCAGTCGTCAACCCACCTTTCGTGAAACCAAACTGGTGACTATGAAAAATCCAATTAGAGTTAAAATGTGACAGCATCTGGTCCAACATGATTTTTTAGGTTTAAAGAATTTATTTCTCATAAGAACTATAACAGTTCACTTAGAATGAGATACAAAAGTGCATCTAATTAATTGTAGTTATTATATTTGCCTCTGATGACGTTACAGGGTACATACATGTTTACAATTATAGTACTATCCGTCGCTGAGTTATGCAATGCAAGTGTGGATTTGACATTGGTGCTCCGTTCTGGTGCGGCACATCCCAACGAGGTGGTTATGAGCGTGGTAACCGAGAACCTTATTGTATGCGCAATCAATGCTATGCCGGTAAGTCTGACTATGTTTTTATGTCCAAATTGGATCCGTCCTTGCATTTTTTTCCGTCTTTGTTACATCGTATCATCAGAGGATTAAGTGACGAGCTGATCACAGCTATTGTTATTCGTGGTATTACTGATCCCCAAATTCATGCAGCCCTTACTAATGCCCGATAGTTTAGTCAACCTTTGCACTCATAAGCCGTAAATTCAAGTTTTGTGGGGTATAGGTAGTCAGGAAGACGAAACATCTTACCATACTACTTTGACAGTTGAATTTTCCGAAATTAACCTCGAAATTTACTTTCATCTCATTTTGGATAAATTTATGACTACGGCGGTTATAGATATGGAGCTACAATTACTTCTATGTGTAACGAATTACTAAAGTTATGAGTATGAAGAACAGGGAAGAACGTTCTTCATCCTTCATTGAAAAGGGAGGACCCTCTGCACAGATGGGTGTTATATCTGTGGGCTACTGTCCGATGATTGATCGGGACGTTGTATATATTCTAGTCGCGCGGTAAACTTTGCTTGCTCGATGCAGGGTTTTGAATGATGGTCAGTACGATGCGTAGTTTGCATACAATTTGGCGTTGTAGATACCGCCATATATTCCTTGATTCATTCACCGTGAGTAGGTCAGGATAGGAAGCGGCCAATGAAAATAATTTATGAGTTTGCGGATAATCAGGTGACAGGTACTGCTACTACAACTGTGCAAGCGGCTTCTATGCACATTTGTTTACTTAATAAAACCCCAGTCGTTTATCGGTCGTATAAAATCTCCCATGTCGAAAAACTGCGCGTTAGAGAAATTATTAAAGATTTTTTAAATAAACAAATTATCAGGGAGTCCGAATCCAAGCTTTAAGCCCAATGTTGAGAAGGGGATGGAGGTGACAGACTTTGTATGAGACTTAAATGCGGGTACCGTGGGGAATCGCGTTCTATTACCTTTAGTGGATGACCATGACTGTAGATTGCTTAGGCGAAGTTAAATAGTTTGGCAATCTTGATGTGGCTACATGGTTCCATCGATTGCCGATGAGGGACGGTGACTCTATTGGTGGAACAACATTCGTAACGCGTGAGTGCCATTACGAATATTTGGGGATGCCTTGTGGGCTCGTTTATGCTCCTATCGTTTCGTCTTCAAGAGTTTGAGGCACCTGATGGATGCTGACAGGGTGTTGATTTGGTGACGTGCTGATGGTGGCTAATTCTGTCGGTAATGATCGGAGGAGGTGGCGAGTGTGTAGTAGCGAGGCGAGTGGATGCTGGATGTGTGCTCAGCTTTCTTCGAGAGTGGTGAGTGACGTCAGTGGTGCTAATGTGTTTAGGCCACTGAGAGAACATACTAATGTATGGGTCTCTGTTTTAGGCGCCAGTGGTGCTAATGTGTTTAGGCCACTGAGAGAACATACTAATGTATGGGTCTCTGTTTTAGGCGCCAGTGGTGCTAATGTGTTTAGGCCACTGAGAGAACATACTAATGTATTGGTCTCTGTTTTAGACGCCAGTGGTGCTAATGTGTTTAGGCCACTGAGAGAACATACAAAGGTATGGGTCTCTGTTTTAACAGCTTTGCTCTTATGAGAGAAAGTGTGTTTATGTGTCACGTAGTCGTAGTATGCAAACGTTAGGGCCTATGCTATGAATACGTGAAAACGACAAGCAAACGTTTGGGCCTCTGTCGATAACAATGTATGGCGCGTGATGGAAATCCGGACTCTATCATTAGCGATGCATTGAATCTCTTGGGTTTGAAGCTGTTTCAACTTTCAAGGTTGGTATTCACAATTGGTGGTCTTTGTTGCTGGCGTTTGAGTGCGCGCTTGCGCCAGTAACACTGGTCGGATTCGTGGACTCTATCTTGTGAAACTACTTCAGGATGAATACTCGTAAGCTTCAAACCATAGTGGTTATGTTATTTAATTACTCATGTACTCTTATGTATTTTCAGATAATGATGATGATCAAAATAAGGATGATGGCCAGGTTTTCAGAGATGGATCTGATGCAAATGATGTGAATGGTGCTGCCTGCCTTATGGCAGCTAGCTAATGGCGTGTGCTATGTTGTTTTGATAGCCATATGCGCTTACCTTACGACAGCTACCTATGGCGTGTGTTATAGCCTCGACACTATGGCTTAAACCTTATGGTTTGCCCCGAAAGTGGCTATTTGCGAGACATGCTCTCTGGAAACCAGTTTACCAGGCGATTTTGTGGTTGTTTCGGTAATTATTGAGGTCCAGACTCTTTAATTGGTGATAAAATTTACAACTGCTGCCAATATTGGTGTGACTGCTAGAGTAAACGCAATGGGTTGTTAATATTCAAACTTTCAAAATATTTTTACTGGTCTTGGCTTTGTTATGTTGTAGGTAGCGAGCCTATAAATAAGGATCGATCAACTGAGGACCGGACAAATGAGCAATCAATGCTACTGAGCCAAACTGACGAGGTCGTTAGCTGTCAGGAAAGGCCGTCTTAGTGGATTTGTCAAGTGAGACGGCAGGGATAGCATATGAACATTGTGACGCATCGAGTGGAAGGGGCGACACGACGTTAGAGGGGCGTTTACGCACCTTGGGCACTCTTGCTCGGACGGACTCGCTTCCAAGCGCCCGAGCATAAAGGAACGATTTCAAAAATGTCAGTGTCTAACGGTTTCACATTATTTGACTTCTGCTTCTGATCCATAAGAATATATAATAATATTATAAAGAGGTGAAATTAGTTTGTTTGTAAGTTTGTAAGAAGGGTAACCCCAGAAACTACTACTACCTAACTACCAGGCAGATTTGAAAAAATCTTTTTGCATTGTATAGCCCAATTCTTGAGGAAGGTTATAGGCTCGCGGACGTGGTGAGCAGAAGCTAGTCATAATATAAATTAACAAAAACAATTCACAACTGGTAGCTACACATAATCTAGTGGTACATTATGCTGTGGATGCAAAGCATGGCGTCATTATCAAACTGTACACTATTTAAATTTTCAACCGCGCGGTGAGCGTGTCGCGCTCCGCACCGTGTCGTTGTGTAGCCGAGTGACAACTTTGTGCATACATTTGCAAACATTTCAGGAAACCGCGGGAAAAACGCGAGGAAAGTTGCGACTTGAGACCCACTGACATCTACATTATTTTAACTACGGAACCCCGTCTGATCTTGTGTTTGCAAGTGAGCGCTGTGCCGTTCACATATCCTGCTTTGATATCTACGTTCCTACGTATACGTACGTATTTACGTACCAACGGTTAGTTGTTCGATGCAAAAGTGACTTCAAAGCACTTCTACATAGTTTGAACTTTAAAATATTTTATTTTATAAATTGGGATGTTGATGGACCGAACGTTTTATTTAATTTCACATGTAATGTGTTCAAGTCCACCAAAAGTTCTCAATTTTGCTTTTCGCTAAAGTTGTATTTGTAAATATTATGTTCTCAGGTAATTTTAAAACATTAAAGCACTTTCAAACGACAGATTGTATAATAAACATTTGTCTCGTAGGAATAAGAAATTACAACTTTCTCATGAAAATCTCTTTATGAAGAACTCGATCCCTGAATTATTGTGTTCTCATGTTTGAAGGTACACAGGTACATAATCCGACGAAACTCCTTTGAACGTAACTTTTACATTTTCATAATACAACAAGTACACGAGTGGATATGAACTGAGAATTAATTTCAATAACACCTACGTACGTACATACAAATAACTTGTTTGAGATGTAAAATAACTAAGTGAACAATGAGACACGCTCCATGTTCACTTGAGAAGTCACTTCACAATCGGCCGCGGCGGCTTTTGACGGTCATAGTTATGATTAGCGGTAACAACATGTTAATGAGTGGCGGCTCATCTATCGCGCCATCACTAATGAGGTCGCTAGTCGCAACCCAAGTGACCTACGTGATCCGCGGTGCTGTGCGTCTGTGTTCAACTCGCGGGTCCACATGGCTCATATTACTGGTTTCTGTGACCAGTACCTCAGTTGGATCATACTAGGTAAGTGAGTTTTATTGACTAATTTGACTAATACAATCACGTTACACACTCCAACATAAATCAAGATTAAACATTCCAAATTCTCGGCTAAAACTATATTCTACAAGTCCCTATGTATGGTCCATAAAAATACTTAACAAACTACCTGGAAAAGAAAAAAAACCCGGTCAGGTGCGTATTGGACCATGCGCAATGAAGGGTTCCGCAGTTGGGAGGCATTTACCCCAAGAACTAAATTAACTTTGTAGTTGAAAAAAACATGTTTTTGTAAATGCAAATGTAAGTTGGTCGATTATTACTCGTTAACTTGTAAAGTCTACTTAGCTGTGATAGTTTTCCTTTTAATTTCATTATACATATATACTACTGCCGTGTTTTGTTTCACATATCCAAAACCAACCATTTAGCTGGCTGAAGGACACTTGACTCTAACAAAAATTTGACTTCAAAGCTTAATATTTCGCAAAGGGATCCCAGAATCCAATTTTTTTTTTCAAAACTCACAATATTTGAATGACCTTTCCAACGATTTTATTTAGGGTTTTATATTTTTATCATGATTTTATTTTACGACTTTGTCGGCGTAATTAATGCGAAATTACAGTTTTCTAGTACTAAGAATCTTTGAGCTAAGCCGCGAACAGACAGACAGAAGACAGACGGATATGGCGCAAGTCATCACTAGCAATACGCACTGGTCAAAGACTCTCGTATTGAGATTGTGGTATGTGAGACGAGAAGCTATTATTACGTAGCTTCCCGAACGCTACCCAACCGAGTCGGATTCGACGATTAACCTGTTTCTCAAAGTTGAACCTTCCTAAATGGACAGCTTTTTCTAGACTTGGGTAAACACAATCGTCCACAACTTCGAGTGTAGTCTGATCGTGTAGATCTTCATGAGGGTGGGTGTTACAAAGGCATTCGACATGGCTTTCGTTTTGTCCATGTGCATTTTATGACACACTCTTTTGAAAGCTCTACTGAGGTCATCGAGGATTATAATGAAGTCCTCCATAATCTCAGCTATGACTACAATATGGTCTGCAAACTGAAAGTGAGTGATGTACTCGCCATTGATTTTGATGCCAGCCCCTTTCCAGTCCAGAACCTTGAAGACATCCTCCAGTGCAGCGGTGAACAGTTTCGGAGAAATAACATCTCCCTGTGTCACACTTCGCTGCAGAAGAATAGGTTTCGAGGTCTGGTCCTGGAGTCGGACTGACATAGTGGCGTTCGCGTACAGAAACTTCAGCACCTCGATATACCGATATTAAGACTGCAGTACTAGCCCAAGTCTCGATCGAATCGAAAACTTACTCGGAAGGCCACAAACACTAAGCAGAGAACCCGATTATTCTCTTCGGTTTTCTGTATAACCTGCCGCAATCTATGTAAATGCTCTATGGCGCTAAAGGGGTGCTATGAGTTTCAATCGCCCAGCTGATCTGAATTGGCAATCATTCAGATTGATGTACCTAACCTGTAAGGTAGATATACTGGTAACTTGAACAAGTAATACGAATTCAAAAGCCTTTACCTGCATGTGTCAGAAAGGGATATGAAAACTAAATGTATAGGTAATGATATCCACTTAATTAGCAAGCTTTGAGTGTCAGAATGGTTACTAGTTATTTACTGTGTATGAAAGTACCTATGATTATGGTATGTAGGGAAAGGATTTTATGAAGAAAAGCACAGAAAGACAAGACTAGGCATTTATTTCAACTATGCTGGTCGTAAATATGTTGATGAGAAACTAGTTGCCCATTCCGACTAGGTCATCGTGAAGAAGAAGGACAAAAAACTCCATGCCAGCTTGTTTTAAAGTATTTTATCACCATGTTTTTACAATGACAAAAACGAAAATATTTTATACCATATAGTAAAATATACCGTCATATAGTTATGTATGAAAGCCGTTCATAGCTATATCCCTAGGGATATAATTATATCACAGCTTCAACCATCTTAATGTATACTATAAGGTTCTGTACTGTGGTACTTGTGTGGTACTTGTTGATAGCCCTAAACTGTCCTCTCATACCTATTAACACTGTAATTTGAAAACATTGTAAATACCATTTACTTTTAAAAGAGTAACCGTGGAGTTTCTTGCCGACTCTTCTCCATAGGAAACGACCAATTGGAACCGTGCACCTAGCTTCTGACGTTTCATAAGTGCCCTTGTAGGTTTATGTGAAATAATATAATGAATTTTGTATTTTCGTTCTTGCCACCGACTTCCGAAATTAAAATTATTTTTCACTTTTAAGTGTAGTTTTTTGGAATTCGGAGTTTTTTTGTTTTGTAAAAAACTTATTTCAGTGTTTTTTTTGTAGGTCGGTTGTATTTTTTTTTATAAAAAGTTTTTTATTTTTCATTTTTTAGTTATGGTACCTATCCTACATACATTCGTATACCAGTTGAATAATGGAAGCAACACAAATGATTTAAAAAAAAATAACCCCTTTGTAGGTGAGAAGACCCCAAAGGGGTTAACTTTTCAATCATATCATACAATCTAGCGCAGAAATGTTTTCACCATTGTCTAATTATTTAGTCGCAGGCAGATTGTATGATTCATATTGATTGTATGTTAGGTTAGAACTGTAACCGACCGCGCACGAGCCGAGCGAGTGGAGCGAGCGGTGCTGCGACAGCAGTCGGCGAGCGCTTCTTCCAAGTCTAATTATCCGTGTTTTCGCAATATCCCTAGGGTTTACGCGAAAATTCGAATTATCAAATAATTCTACGACACCCATAACTCTAACAAACACACGTTCCAGGCTGCAAACTCAGTCTTCTGACAATCAAGGCCACACATAACATACATACGACCTAAGTAGCGTAATTTGATGCCGTGATATTACCATTAAAGTAATTTATAGCCAGAGTGCATCTCATGTCAATTCCAATAAGCCCAAACACGGCTAGGATATATAGTTTTATGACGGAGTTCCGGTGCCATCGAACTGATCTGAAGATGAAGCCGGAAGAAAGTCCGGCTTCATCTTCAGATCAGTTCGATGGTACCATTTACATCCGAATTAGGTATTTATTTAAATTTGCTTTATAGTCGCTTAACTATCTCAATCGAGATATCTTATCGCCACCCGCGAAATACTTATCATTGAGTAGGTAGTTCCGGTGGCCTGTGGTTTTCTTCATCTGTTCCACTTCAGCAAATAATATTTTCTGAATGCAAATGCTTAACGTTATAATATTTGAGAAATTCCCTCAATTCCGCAATGGATTCCATCATCAGAACTTATTTTTTTATAAAAATGGGACCAATCTGGAAGATGGGACAAATCCTTTCAAATAAGAAAATAATTTACCAAATCGGTTCGTAAATGACGGAGTTATGAGGTAAGAAACATTAAGAAAAAATAATAACCTCCTCCTTTTTGAGAAGTCGGTTAAAAACATAAATCAAACCTTTTTTTTTTTTTTTTGGTTAGTTTTCATATAACTTCTCCCGCTCTGGGTGGAGCGGGAGGGCGAGTCAGACTCTTACTGACTAAAACCCACCCGTGTTCCTTCCGTTGCCTGTACGTTGTCAGGGGCCACGGTATCCCTTTCTGACTTTCCCGCAACCCCGGCAGGCATCGGTCCTGTCGGACCCCTTCACTTGCTGACATCTCTTTGAGGCGCGCGTTTGTGGAACACAACGCGCCGTCGACCCGGGCCTGGTCCTTATCGGATGGCGAGCTACCCATTGCTCACCGTCCGCAAGCCCGCGCCTATGGTGGCCGGGAATCGGCCTGCGATTCCCGACGCCCAGGGCGTCTCCTGTGGCGGCTAGGGGCGTGAGGGCGCGAAATTTGCCTCTCCCTCACGCGTTCTGCCTCCTCCTTCGCGAGCATTACTGCTTCGCAGAAGGAGGTGACGGCCTCCCATGTCCTCTCGCTCCGTACCACGGCCTGGACCAGGGCCGGACGCGAGAGATTCCCGCCGCCGATCGCCTCCACGAGGACACAGCGATGCTCTGCCCAAGCCGGACAAACCTCCACCGTATGCTCAACCGTGTCCTCCGGGCGATCCACGCAATGATGACACCCGGACGTTTCCTCCCGCCTGATACGAAAGAGGAACCTCCCGAAACAACCGTGTCCGGTGAGGACCTGCGTCAGGCGGAAGGTGAGGACGCCGTGGCGCCTCTCTAGCCACTCCTCAAAGAGGGGACTTATCGCCGCAATAGTGGCGTGGCTAGCACTGGGTTGCGACAATCGCACTCTCCATGACGCCATGAGATCCCGCCGGAGCTCTGTCCGCTGTGCCGCGATTTCTCGCGGAAACGGAGTTACGCCCCGGCGTTTCGACTCCTCGCGCCACTCCCAGATGTGCGTGAGGACTTTTGCCTCCAGATCCCATGGCGGTAATCCGGCAAGGAGGCTCGCCGCCTCACCAGAGACCGTGTGGTATCCCCGGACCAGCCGGGTGGCCATGACCCTCTGGGACGCGTTCAACCAGCGGGCTGGCCGCCGCCTCAATGAACGCGCCCAATACAGTAGCAGGCTCCAAGTAACATTTAACTTGTTCGGAAAGCGGTATTTTCACGTGAAGTAAACTCATTATGTGTGTTCGTTAGCTGCGGGTACATCAGGAACGTGGAACGGTAGTCTGCTCGCTCGCCCGGTGAGGAGCGGCTTGACTACATTATTCATAAAGTTTTTATTTGAGCGGATAGGTTTCCTTTGTCTCGGGAGATTGGGAGCAGTCTAATGACGTGATTAAGCTCGATATAGGCGCTAAGGGTGCGGACACCTGGCCAGCGTTCAGCGGGCAGCGATCAATGGGCAGTTTGCAGCATTTAGAGGGCAGCTGGTAGCAATCTGCGGGCAGTGATTAACGGGCAGCGAGTCGCGGAGTACAGTGGCTAAATGATGACTAAGTAATTTTTTTATTAAAAAAAAAATGGCCAAGTGCGTGTTGGACCATGCACAATGAAGGGTTCCGTAGTTGGGATGAATTTAACGCAAATACAAATTTAACATTGTACTTGAAAACAATGTTCTCCCATACATTCCAACAGCAAATGTAAGTTTGTACGCACAATTTTGAGAGATTTACCATGTTATTTTAAAAACAAGAAAAAAAAAATAGTTGTCTCATTTTAAGGCACACAATATTCAAACAAAAAAAAAAAAACTTAAAATAGCACTGTGTGCCTCACGGCTGTGCCAAATAGGCCCACTTCAGCATAAATGCCAGACAACTAATGTTTGACGCTGGTTTTCAACTGGACCTTATGTTACGAAGACGTCGTACGCCACCCCATTCAATTACGTACAGACCCATTCGGCAAATAAATAGAGAAATATTTGAAAATAACTTATCGCACATACACTGGGTCAACATTTGTGGCTTACCTAATGTGAATGACATGGTTGGGGAATTGAATAGAAACATTTTAACAATTTACGATGCGCATGCTCCAGTGAAGAAATGTTTAATTGAGGAACCGTCCTATCCCTGGATAACAGAAACAATTAAATTAATGATGCACTTACGAGATGACGCTCTAACCAAGTACCGTAAACAAAAAACCAAATCCGAGTCCAAAAAGTCTTACTACAAGCAGCTGAAATCTCTGGTGACAATTTCCTTATTTAGGGAAAAAGTTGCATACTTCAAATTCAATATTAATAACAGAATCAAAGATCCTAAAACATTATGGAAAAATTTAAAAAACACTGTATTACCAAAGAAACAAATTGATGACCTTCCTGTTCACTTCAGAGATCCAAACCAATTAAGTAATCACTTTTTGAGTGTTCCTGGTAACCCCGTCTGTAATATATCACAACACACTTTCTTTGAGTCTCATCGTTATGGCGATGATGGCTTCGAATTCGCATTACAACCTGTAACTCCTGATCAAATTCTGCGATACTTCCGCCAGCTTAAATCTAACGCTGAAGGCTGTGATAAGGTGACCCTGAATATGCTTTTGCTTACACTCCCACATACACTAAAAACCATTACTGACATTGTGAACAGGTCAATTTTTTCAGCAACATTCCCTGACATCTGGAAAGTCGCAATTGTTAGGCCATTACCTAAAAAAACAAATCCCACTGATTTAAAAGACCTCAGGCCCATTAGTATTCTGCCTTGCCTATCCAAAATTGCTGAAAAAGCTGTATGTCAGCAGCTGTCAAAATATCTGGAAGACAAACATATTCTACCTGAGCTACAGTCAGGCTTTCGTAAACGACGTGGTACGTCTACGGCTCTTTTGGACGTGACAGATAACATTCTGTCAGCACAGGATAAGGGCCTGTGCACACTTCTCGTGCTACTCGATTTTTCGCGAGCTTTTGACTGCATTAATATAGATTTATTTCTATCAAAGCTGAACTATTACGGATTTGATCGAAACACGATACACTGGTTCCAAAGCTATCTTACCAACCATCAGCAGCGTGTAGAAATACAATTGAGCAGTGGCTCTTCCCTTGTTTCGTCACTTACTTCCGTTAATAGGGGAGTCCCACAAGGCTCAATACTAGGCCCCATCCTCTTCATTTTGTATTGTGCGGATATAATAAAATCCCTAAAGCGGTGTATGTACCACATTTATGCAGATGACGTACAAGTCTACATCTCTTTTAAGCCAAGTGACTATAACAGCGCGTTAAAAGACCTTAACGATGATCTTGATAGGATAGCATATTGGGCTGAAAACAACGGTTTGGTACTTAACCCGACTAAAACTAAGTATATGCTCTTTGGAACCAACCATCAAATCAGTGCAGTACCGGCAACAATCAACGTTACCCTGTTGGGTGAGTCGGTCAGTCGAGTCACTGAGGCACGTAATCTGGGTCTAAGCATGGACGCTGGGTTGAGATACGAAACACACGTGGCAGAGTCAGTGCGCACTTGTTTTTACCGGCTTAAGGTTCTTTATAAAATAAGACCTTATCTATCGGAGGAGTTGCGGATCCAGCTAGTTGAGTCACTCGTGCTGTCTAACCTCAACTATGCAGACGCAGTTATTGGCCCTCGTCTACTGGCAAGAACTGATCGACTGATCCAGAGAGTGCAAAATGCCTGCGCTCGGTTCTGCTTCTCAATCCCACCAAGAAGTCACGTAACGCCATTTTTAAATAACCACTCCATCCTCAAGATGAAGTCACGTCGTAAGTTGCACTTGGCATGCCTACTATTTGGAGTCATAAAGCACAAGCAGCCGCCCTACCTGTACAATAAACTGAGCTGGATCACTAGTAAAAGAGAATGCGCAAGTAGACAGTGTTCGCAGCAACTCTCCACTCAATCGCATAAGACAGCTGCCTTCAGGGGAAGTTTTAGATACGCCGCCTCTAAATGCTGGAACAATATTCCCCCACCAATAAGGAATCTTAAATGTCTTGGCACCTTCAGAATTCGACTGCGGCAGTTTCTTATGGATTCGCAGAAAAAACTGGGTTTGACTGTTTCGAACACGTCCATCATATAACTGGCTGTCGTGTATTTCCTGAGTCATTCTTCTTTTTTCGTGCAACTCGTAGTCACAATATCTGTGAACAAAGGGAATAGTAATGATTTAATTATTTGTGGATCTATTACTAGATAATGGTTATAATACATATGCTTATTTACCTATAATTATATATTTCAAACACATTCTAATCCATTTAATTCGATTATTTTATTCACACCTATGCCACTATTATCTTAGATTCATCATTTATACAATATACATTTATCTATTTAAATAATCAAGTAATCAAACACACAATAATCATCTAACAGAAAAATTTCCAAATGCTAAAATTTTACTGTAGAATACAATACTTAATTTGCGGGTATACTTACATTTCACTCCGCACATTTCACTTTCTCACAACACCAATAATTCGTATATACCTATATCTCATCTACTCGACGTCCGTATGTCACTGCAGGGATTCAGCAGAATATCAGCGTCAGGTATATTTGCCTGGCACATGCTGAGCTGGACTCCCATTTGGTGCAACCTTGAGACGCACACCGCACTTTTTTATGTTCGTTGTCAATCCATTATTTTAAAGTGTGTCATAGCCAATAGTGTCATCACAATGTCTTGTTTTCTTCCTTTTTTATTTGTTTTTTATATTGGCACCTTGCAGCTATTTCCTAATAGTTAATATCTAGTAATTATTTAATCGTGTTTTTGTATGTTGTGCTGTTTTTTTGTGTGCACTAAATAAACGATTTATCTATCTATCTATCTATCGATCTATCTTACGGATGTAAATCAGTTTTATATTGTGTATCTGTTTTATATTTAAATAAAACTAGATAGATATGTGTAGCAAATAATATTAAACTCGATTAAATATTTGTTTAAAAACAATAATTATAGATAATTATATAGTGCTGAGTGAATTATATAATTATATGGAAAGAAATAAAATGGTATGGTTAAGGTCATAGAACTCTTATAGGTTTTCCTGTAATCTATGAGTAAAGAAGTGCCAAAAATACAGAGAATGGTTCTTCATTCTCTGTATTTTTTTCTAAATTTTAGGCTCAGTTGTTTCGGAGATAAGCCCCCTTATCTCCGAAACTGCTGAGCCTAAAATTTTGACAACACTTGACAAACACCAGAAGGAAATTGATTTTTAGTATAAATTATTTATTATATTATTTTAACCGACATACTCGTATACAAGCTGATAGCCTAGTGGTATGACTGTCGGATTGCCACCCCAAAGGTCTCAAGTTCAAAGCCAAGGCTCGCCTTTGTGTTTTCGGATTCATGTGCGTATTTTATAATTATCACTTGCTTCAAAAACGGTGAAGGAAAACATCGTGAGGAAACCGGTATGCCTAAGAGATATTTCTCAACCTTATGTGAAGCCAAGTCGGAGGCCCCTGGGTGGCATCAAAACTCTGATACCAAGTTAATCACTAACCACACGAAAAAATAAAGTACAGAAATACACGGTGCAAGGTACATCCACGCGCAATCTGTTTCCTTTGTTCTAGAACCACGTAGGTACTGAGCTCATGACAATTGCTTGCGCGTCGATGTCCCTATACACCCTTAATATCAACTTGTATTAACCGCTGTACTATTTAATGTGGTAACCTCATCGCCACTCTGTATACTCCGAGTCGATGTGAAACTGTCTCTGTGAAGTACTCTGCTGCAAGGATCTTTTGGCGCTCGAAAGACGTTGACAGGCATTTTGGCGTTGTTCGTAAACATTATTGTGCAATTGTTTTGTGGAATGTCACTGGAAATGTAATCAAAAAACAAGCTGGCGTCGTTAGTTCCGATTTTGGCCACGCGCCATAACACAGATGAATACACAAGATTCAATCCGCATTTTAGGTACTAAGCTACAAGTAGGTAGGTACGTGGCGGGCTTGACTTGTCGAAATCAGTAGGCGCACCAAAAGTTTTCTATAAATACTTTTGGTGTATTCTCTATTTTGGTTTTGATTCATTTGGTGTGCTTCATTTGGTACGCTTCATTTGGTGCCTTTCAATATTGGTGCGCTTCGAGGAATACCCCGATATAAGAGTTACGCAATAGAAAGAGAAGCAACTTCTATGTGAATATAACTGTAAGTAATTAGCGCTATGCAACCTGAATTGCACTTTATTGTGTCGTAACAAAAGTACTTTGTTTTTATTTTTTTTTTTATTTATAACTTTATTTCGGGTGGCATAGACCCATAGAAACCTTAACCTAATAAATACATTTTTAATTTTCTATTTACAATGACTTGCCACACCCACACAGGACATGACCCACTGATGTTGAAAGGGGCAGTCAAAACGTACAGCTTTCGCGTTCAGAATGCTGTTGTTTGTACTCCGCAAACGGGCCAAAAGGGAAGCTGCTTTTTTGCGCATGATGGCCTGGAAATCATCAGTGCGCGCTTCAGCAAACATCCCAGACGCGCTGCACCGCCACGGCCAGGCCCAACAACATCCTGAACGCATTATTGTACTGAGTGCGCAGGGCTCTGTAGGCTCGCTGCGTATATCTCACCCACAGGCCGCTTGAGTAGAAAGACTGGCAATAGGCTTTGAAAAGTGTGACTTTTACTTTGCTCGTGTAACGTGCAAACCTGCGGGCGAGCATATTAGCTCTCACCGCCAGAGCCCTGCGCTCCCGCTCAACATCCTCATCGTCCCTGAGGTCACTTGTCAGAATGTGACCCAGATATTTAAAAGTTTGAACCTGCTTTAGTGCCATTCTATTGAGAAATACAGGAGGCACATGGGTAGGCTGTTGTTTGCCCGACTTAAACACTAAGATTTCACTCTTTTAGAGTTATATTGTAACCCATGCGCCTCCGCGTACCTCTCATAAATAGACAGCAGTCTCCTCAACCCGCTTACGGAGGGGCTCAGCAGCACCATATCGTCTGCATAGCTAATATTGTTAAAACAAGTGTCATCAATGTGGCAGCCGACATGTGTGCTACTGAGCCGCTCGACAAGCTGGTTAACATAAATGTTAAACAATAAAGGTGAACTTAAACCACCTTGCCTGACGCCACATTCCAACTTGTACTCATCCGACAGCGCCGACTTCCCAAAAAGGAGGAGGTTATCAATTCGAAGTTTTTTTTTTTTAATGTAGTTACCTCATAACTCCGTCATTTTATGAACCGATTTTGAAATGTATTTTTTTATTTGAAAGGATATACTTCCCGATTGGTCCCATTTTTATCAAAATTCATTTCTCATGATGGAATCCATGAGGAATTTAAGGAACTCCTTAAATATAATAGGCATTTACATAGTGATTTAGGTATTTTCAGCAACAAGTTAAGCATTTGCATTCAGAAGGTATCATTTAGTGAAGTAGAACTGATGACAAAGACCACAAATGGCCACCAGAATTCGTCAATGATAAGTATTTCACGGGTGGCGCCATTTATGAACCGATTTGGAAAATTATTTTCTGATTTGAAAGGATATACTTCCGGAATGATCTAATCAAAATACAGTTCTGATGATGGAATCCATGACGAATTGAGGGGACTCCTCAAATATTACAGGCAAACACATAGCGATTTAGGTATTTTCAGCAACAAGTTAAGCATTTGCATTCAGAAAGTATAATTTGGAGAAGTGGAACTGATGAAAAAAACCACAGATGGCCACCGGAACTAATCAATGATAGCTATTTCACGGGTGGCGATAAGATATCATGATAGATGACTATTGGGCACGCCACTATTGCGGCGATAAGTCCCCTCTTTGAGGAGTGGCTAGAGAGACGCCACGGCGTCCTCACCTTCCGCCTGACGCAGGTCCTCACCGGACATAGTTGTTTCGGGAGGTTCCTGTTTCGTATCTCGCTGGAGGAAACGCCCGGGTGTCATCACTGCGTAGATCGCCCGGAGGACACGGTGGAGCATACGGTAGAGGTCTGCCAGGCTTGGGCAGAGCACCACCGTGTCCTCATGGAGGCGATCGGTGGCGGGGATCTCTCGCGTCCGGCCCTGGTCCAGGCCATGGTACGGAGCAAGAGGGCATGGGAGGCCGTCACCTCCTTCTGCGAAGCAGTAATGCTCGCGAAGGAGGAGGCAGAACGCGTGAGGGAGAGGCAAATTTCGCGCCCTCACGCCCCTAGCCGCCGCAGGAGACGCCCTGGGCGTCGGGAATCAAATTGCGCTACTTGAGTAGTAAGTTACGTGTGGCTTTGATTATCAGAAGACAGATTTCGTAACCTCGTTATTTCCGTCAATGATCTGTCGTCGTGTGGTCGTTTTAATAATTTGTTGGCGTCTAAATCTGATAAAACTATGCCTTTCAAACTTCTGACACGACTAAGCGCGACGTATATCTGTCCTTTTGCAAAGTTTTTTTTACCAAAGTCGTTCGAGGGTGGTACGTTGTAATTTGTGACCGCCCAGCTTAAAATATTATAAGAGGCAGCATACGACGCTCCACATCTCCGTAACCCCTTGCCGCCTGGAACGTAGTGCTTGTTGGTGGTATGGGTATGCAACCGTTACTATCTTTTAGCCTAAACCCAATAGTTTCGTCATCAAATTTTACGTACACGGCTTCCGGTAGCTCCCCATCCTCCAGTTGATCTCTCCTTAGGGCCGGCCATTAGATTTTTTTATTATGCCCATAGCTCCATTCACGAGCCCTTCAGAGACAGCAATGTTACGTCTCAGTATCACTCCCACAGTTATTGACATTTTTGGGAATTACGTTGCTGGTGGTTTCCTGCCATATGTTGCTAATTCGCAAGACTCATCCACTGCGTTGATTTGATAAGTCCGGTGCTCTTTTGCATTTTCCTTGCTCATTTTATCATTGTAGACGTCGACTTGCCTAACCGTAGGAAAAATATGAACAGCGACTCCATCCGCAAATTTGCCATTTAAAGGCACGTGTCGTATAGTAACTCCAGCTGAGCCGTCGTCAGTTCACCTACCCGTAAGCTGTTCAATAAATCGATGAATTCGGTATCATTACTTTGTCGCATATTGATGGTCAGTTCACAAAAAGAAAACAGATGCCACAAATTGATCTCCGCTGAGAATCACGACGGCTGCATAAAACACCAATGCCCTTTCACCGGAGGAAGCTGAAATATGTCACCAAAGAGCAAAATGTTGAATCCGCCGAATAATTTGTCATTGTTCTTGTATTCCTGAAGTCTTAGGTGAATTATTCTAAGGTTCTCATAGGACACCATAGATATTTCATCTATGATCAGCCAACTTATATAGCGCCATTTACGCCGCTCATTCTTGAGTCTTACTCCGGTAATTTTTTTTATGTCATAGTATTTCCTTTCTCAATTGGAAGCAAGAAAATACCGTGTAGCGTTTTGCCAAACATTTGACGAGCGGCAACCCCAGTTAATGACCCAACCTCCACAAAGTTAGGCTTTACTAATATATTATCTACTGTTGGTGCGTAACAACGTTTAAATGCTCCACGACTAATTTCAAGAGAAACGATTTACCACTACCGCACCATTTACTGCACCGCCTCTAGTAAAAAGTAACAGCTGACTTTCTTGTCCATGCTGTCCTTGTGCATGATTGCTGTCCTGTACCTTCTGAAATAAATCCCTCTGTTGGATATTTAATCCTCGAATGCTTCCCAGAAACAGTTCATCTGATATGACGGCTCGTTTTCCCACGTCTTCACAAAAGGTATCATCGTCATTTAAAATTTGTTCACCGACACAAAACATGGGAGCGTTGTCGACATGGGTTTCACGCGCAACATTCAGCGCGGTGGCTTGGGCAAGAGCCTGTTGAATAATTTGTTCAACATGAGCGAATTGTTCTGCGCTGACATTACCCTGCAACGGGCGAAGATCCGTTTGGCGTCTTATAAAACAGTCATCAGCGTTTTCATTTTCGAGCAGTAACTCGCATTCATCACGGAATGTTATGTGGCATACTATTAAACTATAATAATACGCTTCTTTGTCACTATTAATAGTATAATAGTGGGTACGTAATACTGCCGGCTTATATCTAACATGCATTCTCGTATTGTCCTGTAATCTGATATACCTCATCTTTGTCTCTCAGTTCCGCATCGCCATCGTCCTCCGACCAAGTCATGTTAGAGACAGTTTCAAAACGAACGGCACATTCTGCAAGGCTTAAATCCTCCAGCTCGTTTGGGCGTAATACATAACGATCAAAAATGTTATTGTAAATACTGGTTTCATCACTGTCAAATCTCAGAATTCTGAAGCGTTCCTCCGGCCTGCAACTATTAACAAAAACGGTCTTTCGCGATGACATTTTCAACGGCAAATGGCAAAATCTGTATGCGCATTCTGGCGCGCTCACCGAGCGTTGATTTAAAATAGCCATTGACACTGAAAATAGTTGTTTCCAAACATTACCACCACGTCTCTTAACCTTCGAAATAGCCTCTCGTATTACGTCACCTGTATCATGTGGTTCGCATTTATTCGCATATTTTGCAACGTAGTAGGCCACAGCGGTGACACTACCACACGGTTGCACGTCAATATTTCCCTCCCATATACCTAAAAGGACTGCGTTGTAATTGTTAACCATGCTTTCTTCTGAGGTTCTTTTCAATAAACAGAATCGTCCATTGTTAGCAAGTGCTTCATCTGGGCCTAGACAAACGGTGTTATCACTTGCTGGCTTTGCAAAACCGAAGTGACAACCATCGTCTTGGCGATTTTTTTTTGCATGCCCTATGACATGTTTATGGGACTGCAAATTCTCGACTAATTTGCGCAATACAGGGTCTTTAGGAGTTAATGAACATGACACCACCCTTTCAATTACAGCTATTCCTTGTGGAGTAGAAAATTCTGGAACATTACTACACCAGACTAACATGTGCAGATGTGGGCTACCGTGGTTTTAGAACTCTACTCGGAACCAAAAGTCTTCAATAGACCACCCAAGCAATCTGGACTGCGCTTTAAAAATTTAATCTTAAAAAATCTCTGCACTTTAAAAATCGCATGAGAGCGTTAACACGCAGTGTGAATTGTCGTGCTACCACTACCGGATGTCTTTGCACTAATTCTAAGCGCTCCGGGAATGTCAGGCGTTCGGCGTCATTGATGTCACGTCCATCAGCGATTAGCAAGGCTTTTATCATGTCTGACCAATTTAAGTCATTACAGGAAAATGTTAAGAACCCTAAAGTTCTAACCATTGCAATAAATTCAGAGCAACATTTCTGCCAATATGACGCTGATCCTCTAATATTTCGCATAGTGAGATGCATGTTATCCACAAGCCCCTGAGGTGTTTGCTCTCCATGACCTTGTCGCATCCTACATGATATAGAAACACTTGACTTTGCTACGTGCAAAGTCAAGTGTTTCTATATCATGTTCAACAATGGATAAAGCATAAAATAAATACTCATTTCTGTTAAACCTCTTGTCACCACTCATTACCCGGCTTTGAAAGTAATCCAGAGGGGTAACTGGATTTTCTCTTTCCTCACCAAAGCCATTCATGCCATCTGGAAAAAGAAAATACCAACTCGATTCCTCCATACGGCGTTCACGCTCTAAATGCAAGGGTGGTGCCGTTTTCCTTGAAATTGCGGCCAATCTCATTATATCATCTGTTGAAAAGCTATTCATTCTTACAACACTGTCTAAATTAGATACATTATCGTCTATGTTTCGGAGCATACTTGTTGATTCGATATAAATGGTGTCCAAGGAATTATGGATTGGTAATGGTAACTGTATTCCCGGTTCCTGGGTTGAAACTGCTTGTGTGGTTGGTTGGAGGGGGTCACTGATTTGTTTTATTGGTTGGAGGGAACTGTTGTTTGGAGTATATGTTGGACTCTCTACCCTTACTATTGCCGATTGTTCCAATATGGGCCTAAGTGATTGAATTTGGTTGTCCAGAGCAATAATTAACGATGTTAAAGAGAATACATTAAGATTGTGAATACACACATTAAGTTGAGAATTTATGTGTGATACAAATAAATTGCGTCGCAAGACGGTATGCAAATCGTCCAGGTCACTAAAGCGCATGCAACAAGCGGCACCATTCATGGGAGCTGAAGCACCCTTGTGACCACGCGCATGGGAATCAAACAACCAGTATGTCTGATTTTCAGCTAAAATCTGCAATGTACTGCTACCGAAATGGCGTTTGCTGTAAGTATCCCATTTGAATGTTCCCTGAAAAAACTTCTTAAAGCATTATTTAGGTTAGGGAAGGCACAGGAACTGTTATCATTGTCTATGTGACCATTATAATTGGGGTCTTCTAGTGCTGTGATCGCTACATTTTATCTATTATAGATAAGTCTTGGCATAAGATCTGTTACAGCAAGGTAGTCAGGGTTTACTTCGCCGGGCGCAAGATTATCTCTAGCGGCGATGCAGTCATTGTACATAGTACTTATCGCCAATTATTACAATGTAATCGATATCACTCTTGGCCCACTCGTTTGGATTTAATACACTAAATGCTGCACAAGCAACAGCCGCTACCCCAGTGTATTGTTTGTTTACCCCGAGATGCATTAAATCGTAAATCACCTTGGTGAAATGATCTGCGTAATATTTCCTTGTTATCGTTTAAGGTGAAGTAATGGTCCGAGGAAGTTTCTGAAGCAACACCACCCTCTTCTCGAATAGAGTTTTAGCTATTTGGACTAACGGAGTAATGTTTGACGTAGTTTCAAAATGCGCTTGAACATCTCTGTAAAGGTGGTCGTTGGAAATTAACCAAGTTAAGGCTCGATTTAATCTTTGTATATCCACGACGAATTTTTTCGAGCATGAAAGGTTCTCGAGACTTTCTACCACCAAAACTAAACCAGCTTGATGTGGTGTCAGTGGTAACTGCTCAGCGATTTCCCCAACATCCTTTGCAAATAAAATAACCTGCCCCTTGCACCAATGTTGACTAAAACGGTTATTAAATTTTAAACGGTACCATTCGACATAAAAACCGTTCTTCAATGCTCGTTAAATTGGTTAATTCAGTCGGTATTTCTGCGGGCATCATTTTATTCCAATATGAAGTTGGAGGAATTTTTCTTTTCCTAATATTATTATTACAGCGGGAGCAAGCAATTATTGTACTTAAAGCAATCAATTCTTCGGGTAACAGTGTACTATACAAATCTGCTTGTAAATTGAAACGCTGTTGTGGATAAACAGTTATTTACAAACAGCACATGAAACATCGGCAAAAACTTTAACAGCCGTTTGAAAAGATTGTTCACTTGTGATGTCCCTACGAACATGACTGGCATGTCGCATTGCATTAAGTCAAACTGAACGAGCTTCAGGTGTTTCGTTCGATAAGTGATCGTGGATCAAGCTCAGGCGATGGGCACGTTGCTCCACCGTCTTATTTGATAGGCGATCGTGGATCAAGCTCAGGCGATGGGCACGTTGCTCCATCGTCTTATTTGATAGGCGATCGTGGATCAAGCTCAGGCGATGGGCACGTTGCTCTACCGTCTTATTTGATAGGCGATCGTGGATCAAGCTCAGGCGATGGGCACGTTGCTCCACCGTCTTATTTGATAGGCGATCGTGGATCAAGCTCAGGCGATGGGCACGTTGCTCCTCCATCTCATTTGATAGGCGATCGTGGATCAAGCCGAGACGGTGGGCTCGTTGCTCCACCGTCTCATTTGATAGGTGATCGTGGATCAAGCCGAGACGGTGGGCTCGCTTTTCTATGTTCTCCCTACCCAAAACTTTTTTATTCTAAGCCCGCATTTGAGAAAGTCTCTTTTTGCGTTGTTCACTACTTTCTTTTGAAATAGCCTTGTAAGCAGATTTCCTATTTTGAGATAGGCGTTTCTCCTTTTCTTCTCTTGTCTCATTTAAACGGCGCTGTCTCATACGAGCAGCACGTTTAGTAGGTCTACTCATATTCGCTTTCGATAAATCAGTTATGAAACGATTTCATGATTCACTAAAAAGCGAGAAATAAACAAAACTTTACCAAAAAAAAAATGGAGAACAAAGATTAAGACTAGAAGACTACTAAAGTAATAAAAAGAAACGTCTCAAAACTCGACAGTCGTGAGTTGTCTCGAACAAATCAAACAAGTGAAATAAAATTGGACGAATTTACTCGAGACTAGTCGAAACGAATAGACTTTTAAGAACGAACGAATACAACTTGTTTTAACTACACCTACACATCGATGCCACGTGACACGTTGCTTATTACAAACCGTAATGCGAGTCGTCGCGACGCCCCCGCAAGGGAGCTCGGCGAGCGGGGTCGGAGCATCGCCCCTCGCCCGCGGGAGCCATACAGTGGCCCGCCACTACGGGCCCCTCTACTACGGGCCCCTCGCTGTGTTGGCCTATAGCGGCCTACGGCCTGCGATGCAGCAAGCTGCATCTGTGTGTATATGTAGTAATATATTATAAACTCCTCGGTCAACATTGAACGTCTTAAATAAAGAAGAAACTGAATTGTCAGGATTAATGTGCCATTATAACATTATGTTGAATTTTGTTAAATAAAACCTAAAATACGGGTATATTCTTTACTACAATTTATTTAACAAAATGGAAAAATATCTACGACCAGAACGTTTCGACGGAGACCCGTCCTCAAGCCAAGATCTGTCCCCTCAGTGGACACATTGGAAAAGCACATTCGAAAATTTTTTGACATCTATAACTACGAACGAGAAAACTGTTGCAAAAGAAACTAAATTCCAATTACTAACGAATCATCTGTCCCCTACGACTTTTATGCGCATACAGGATTGCACTGATTACGATATTGCTCTAAAGAGACTTGATGCATTATTTCTGAAGCCACCTAACGAAATATATTCCAGGCACAGATTAGCAAAACGAGCGCAACAACCAGGTGAGTCCATCGACCAGTATCTACAAGCCTTGAAACTGCTTTCAAAAGAATGCAATTTTAAACAAGTGACCGCTGAACAAAATGAGAGTGATTTTATTAGAGATGCTTTCATATCAGGTCTTTCGTCGTCCATAGTTCGTCAAAGACTGTTGGAAAATAGCACTCTCACATTAGACGATGCATTCAAGCAGGCCCGCGCTCTAGAGATGGCGCGAATACACAGTGATGATTACCAGCAACCTAATACTAGTACCTTTGTTAATGCGGTACCCATTAACAATCAGAGAACACACATCCAAGAACTATGCTATTTCTGTGGAAACAAGAGACACGCACGCAACCTGCCTTAAATGTGGAAAAAGGGGGCATTTTGCAAAAGTATGCAAAAGTGCAGTGACTGCGCCACCACAACGGAGTGCTTTTACAAATGCTATAGAGGAACCGAATAAACTTATGGAAAATGCAGAGTCGCAGAAATTGTTATCATGTATCGTGGCCGCTACAACTGATCTCGATAAAGCTATGATACCGATAAAAATAAACGGATTATTTGCAGCCAGAGCATTGATTGCTACAGGGAGTACTGCTAGTTTTATAGACAGTCGACTAGTTTGTCAATATAATATACAAAAGAGCTCATGCTACCAAAATGTCAGCATGGCAGCTTCAAATCTAAAAACAAAGGTAGACGCAATGTGTTCTGTCAATATCGATATGCAAGGTCATAGTTTTCAAGTGGACCTATTAATAATGGAGAACTTATGTACGGATATCATAATTGGTCATGATATTCTTAAGAGATATAATACATTAGAAATGCATTTCGGCGGATCTGGAGCTCCATTGAAATTATGTGCACTAACTCAAGCCAATATCGATCCAATCTGCTTATTCCCGAATCTCTTACCAGACTGCAAACCAATAGCTGTTAAGTCACGAAGATACTCAGATGGTGATATGCAGTTTATTCGTACTGAAATAAGAAAATTACTAGCTGAAGGAATTATAGAACCTAGTTCGTCACCATGGAGAGCACAAGTGCTTGTAACTACAAATGAAAGTCATAAAAAAAGGATGTGTATAGACTACTCTCAGACAATAAATAGATACACGCAACTAGACGCTTATCCTTTACCAAGTATTGAAGAAATAGTTTCTAAGGTAGCCAAACATAGAATCTACAGCAAAATTGACTTAAAAAGTGCGTACCATCAGATTCCGATTCTCGAAACAGAAAAACCTTATACAGCATTTCAAGCAGAAGGTAATTTATACCAATTTCGTAGAATACCTTTCGGGGTTACCAACGGAGTAGCGGATTTTCAAAGAACTGTCAATAATATAATTGCGAAAGAGGAACTTAAAGGAGTATACGCATATTTGGATGACATAACAGTCTGTGGAACAACTCAAGCTGACCACGATCAAAAACTGCAGCGATTTCTTGATATTGCCAAACGGTATAACCTTACACTGAATCTTGACAAGAGCGAATTTTCATTGAAAGAGATAAGTATTCTAGGATATACTATAAACAATGGAGTTATTAAACCCGACCCGGATCGTCTACGTCCACTATTAGAGCTGCCTCTGCCTTCAGACTCGGCATCGCTCCGGCGAGCATTGGGATTATTTGCTCATTATTCTAAATATGTGCCAAGATTCTCTCATAAAATTCAGTCCCTCGTTTCGCAAGGTACATTCCCTCTCGATTCTGAGGCAGTAAATGCTTTTAATGCTCTAAAGTAAGAGATAGCCAGATCAGCAGTAAACGCAATTGATGATAACATACAATTTATTGTTGAAACAGACGCTTCAGACTATGCTATCGCGGGAACTCTGTCACAAGAAGGCAGACCAGTTGCGTTTTTCTCGAGAAGCCTTCACAGTAGTGAGCGGAATCACCCAGCCATCGAGAAGGAGGCCGCGGCTATAGTCGAATGTCTTCGGAAATGGAGACAATTCCTCATCGGACGAGAGTTTAAACTGATAACTGACCAAACATCGGTCGCATTTATGTTCAATCAGCAGCATTCGTCTAGAATTTAAAATGACAAAATACAACGTTGGCGATTAGAACTTTCAGAATACAATTTTGATATAGTTTATCGCCCTGGAAAGGAAAATATAGCGGCTGATGCTTTATCAAGAGCCAATGCACCATTAGTAGCCTCTGTTTACAGTTCAGAAAATGCACTCAAAGAACTGCATAAAACCTTGTGTCATCCTGGAGTAACAAGAATGCTTCATTGGGTTCGAAGCAAAAATTTAGCTTACTCCACTGAAGAGATAAAACGTATTACTGCGAATTGTTCTATATGTGCTGAAGTAAAGCCTCGATTTCAACGAAACATGGGAAAACTAATAAAAGCGATGGCCCCATTCGAAAGAATATCGATAGATTTTAAAGGTCCACTTCCCTCAGATGGCACTGGGAACAATCGATATATCCTTACGATTGTGGACGAATATTCTCGATTCCCATTTGCATATCCCTGCCCAGACTTGAGTACTAACACGGTTATTAATAAACTGACTAATTTATTTTCTATATTAAATTTGGAATGCCAACTTACGTACACTCAGATCGTGGTACATGTTTTCTTTCAAAAGAGATGAAAGACTTTCTTCACCAGAAGGGCATTGCTATGAGCTACACTACACCTTACAATCCTCAGGGTAATGGACAAACGGAGAGATACAACGGAATTATTTGGCGAACAGTACAGTTGGCTCTGAAAAGCCGAGATCTGCCTATAACTAAATGGGAGTCAGTTTTAACTCAGGCTCTGCATTCTGTAAGGTCACTTCTTTGCACGGCTACAAACAGCACGCCCCATGAGCGGATGTTCTCTCACGCCAGGAGATCCTCAAGTGGTCAGTCGATGAATACATGGCTAAACGTCCCAGGAAAAGTATTAATGCGAAACCATAATCGAACCAGCAAATATGATCCACTGGTTGAAGAAGTAGAGACTCTGAAAAGTAACCCTCAACATTCTCGTGTGCGTTTGAGCAGTGGTAGAGAAGTTGTCGTATCTAATCGACACCTAGCTCCTGCTGGAGTATCTTTAGAAACGGATGAAGCTGATTCCAATGATGACGACGAATTCATCGATGCAGTCGATGGCGATGATCATAACACAGATGGCCAGCGAGATTCCCAGAACGAATTGGTCCAGCCACAGAACATCACGCCAGAGACTCTGCGTCGTTCTGAAAGAGTACGACGTCCGCCTGCTCATCTAGCTGACTACGTGGCACAATAAATAAGCCTAGGAGAATGTAGTAATATATTATAAACTCCTCGGTCAACATTGAACGTCTTAAATAAAGAAGAAACTGAATTGTCAGGATTAATGTGCCATTATAACATTATGTTGAATTTTGTTAAATAAAACCTAAAATACGGGTATATTCTTTACTACAGTATAGTTGCAATGAATATTTCTGTAGGCGCGCCACGACGCTATTTCCTATAGCGCCGCTTTCTTCACGACATCTCGGTGGTCAGTCCCCGCCAGGTGAGACCCCCAGTTACCTGGGGGAGGCCCAACGAAGACGACCAGCGGCAGAGATGTCGACTCGACGCCCTACAGGTAAGTATGTAGTTTACCCTCGCCCCGCTTACAGATCTAGCCGCTTACGGATTGAGGGATAAACATTTATGTATGTGAGAGCGGTTTGTTTTGTTGTGTCGCACCGCTCGGTGTCTACATGCATCGCGGCCCGCGTCGCGCCTGCATGTGTTGTGTATAGATGCATGTATAGTTGTGGTTGTCTGTATTTAGTTGCGTGGCATGCCTATATTAACTTAGAATACGCCACGCAACAGATGTGTGTGTACACCTGTAGAGTCTTATTATTTCGAGTGAGCTGCGTGTAACCTGGATGCACACACAAACCGTACACTGAGACGTCGCGACGCCCCCGCAAGGGGGCGTGGCGAGCGGGGTCGGAGCATCGTAACAGTTATAAAAATATCCTTTAAAAAGCTTTGAAAGGTGAATCGCTAGCCTCATAAAGTGTCTTAATTATAGTGAGTTAGTGTGTCTTAGGATAAGTGCATGTTCATGTATCGATGTTAAATAAAGATATTTGAAAATGAAATGAATCCGGTGGATGGGGTCAATCGTCCGCTACCAGGTCGCGGGGCAGGGGTCTCGCGTCGGGCGG
Source organism: Xanthia icteritia (assembly GCA_949128155.2). Lineage (NCBI taxonomy): Eukaryota > Metazoa > Arthropoda > Insecta > Lepidoptera > Noctuidae > Xanthia > Xanthia icteritia. The sequence goes on along the minus strand of OX421955.2, from coordinate 319,334 downwards.
GCGCGCGTGCAATGGCGCTATCTGCCTGACATGGGGCCAGGCAGAGGCGTCGGCACGCGCGAACATCGCCTTCGCAAGTCGCCCTACAAACTCGTCCAGGCTCTCAATCCCGAGATCCCGGTGGAGTACATCGTTCCTCACGAAGTGAGGAGCATCGACTATTGTCCGCAGCGCAAGGTTTTGTTGCGCGCGGAGCGTCTTGCGGCTCGACTCCTTCGTGAGGGCGAACCACGCTGGGGCGGCGTACGTCAAGATTGGGCGCACGTACATCTTGTACACGCACGCCCAACTTGACGCGCGCCGGGATGCGGGATGAGAGCACAGGTTTAAGGAGGTTGCGGGCGACCTTACCCTGCGCGGCGACCTTACCCTGCGCGGCGACCTTACCCTGCGCGGCGACCTTACGGACATGTGGCCCCATCGTGAGGCGGCGGTCGATGGTCACACCCAGGTATTTAACCCGGGGCGTCCAATCGACGGCGGCCCCTTGCAGTTTTAAAGGTGGTGGGAGAGGCGCTGATCCGGTGACCATCGCCTGCGTCTTACCCACGTTCACCGACAGCCGCCACTTCGACAACCAGTCGGGAAGGAGGTCGAGGGCGCGCTGCATTTTGACCGCCACGTGCTTCGCATTTAGCGAAGTGGTGATGTACGCGGCGTCGTCAGCATACAGCGCGAGCGTCGCCTCTGGAGTGGTGGGGATGTCATCGGTGTAACGCGAGTAACACGCTGGCGTCACGCAGCTGCCCTGCGGCACACCTGCCAGCACTGGGCGGGCACCGGATGTCGCCCCGTTGACCACCACCTTGAAAATCCTGTTGGACAGAAAAGAAGAGACCACCCTTACAACGCGACGGGGCGCGTCGGACGTGGCCAACTTATAGATAAGGCCGTCGTGCCATACACGGTCGAAGGCCTTCTCCATGTCAAGGAATACTGCCACCGAGCATTCCTTTTTTAAACGACTTCCCAAAAAGGAGGAGGTTATCAATTCCGTTGAATTTTTTTTTTTTTTTATTATTATTTTTTTTTTTTAATGTATGTTACCTCATATCTCCGTCATTTATGAACCGATTTTAAAAAATATTTTTTTATTTGAAAGGATACACTTTCCGATTGGTCCCATTTTTATCAAAATTTAGTTTTGATAAAAATTTGTTGGCGTCCAACTCTGATAAAACTATGCCTTCCAAACTTCCGACACGACTAAGCGCGACGTATATTTGCTCTTTTGCAAAGTTTTTTTTACCAAAGTCGATCACAGCTCTTTCGGGGGTGATAGCCTGTAATTTATGGACTGTGACCGCCCAGCTTAATATTAGAGGCAGCATACACTCCACGTCTCCGTTACCCCTTGCCGTCTCACTTTGAAAACTTTAAATTAGCATATCTTTTTATTGTATGAGACGATTGCAATGAAACAAAAACTAAATGTTACATCGTGATAATATTATGTTTACAATTTTAATAGGACTGTAATTAAATTTCAAAAATGTTATTTCTGTTAAATTGAATGTAGAAAAATGTATTCCAAAATGTGTACCATTTTGGGCCAATAGATGTCATTGAGATGCAAAAAATTGTGTAACCCCCTTTCTACACTTTCAAGCCAGTTTTGAAAAATGTATGATTCCATCTTTATTATTACTTATATAAGTTTATACCACATTTTCTAAACCAAATGAATAATATCTTTCATACAAACCGTATCCCCCCTTTTCACCCACAAAGGGGTTAATTTCAATCATTCCCCCACTTTGCCCCATCAAGTCGGCCCACTGGTAGGGCAAATGCATTCTGCCCCATGGCATGGATTCTGCCCCACTAGGGTTGGCACCTTAGAAATGTGTAGGTAGGTATGCTCGTATTTAATATTTGATTGGAAAAGAAAGAAATGTATAGTTAAGTAAAATATATATTTTTTGGTAATTTAATATGTTATGATGGCCCAGAGGTTAAGGCCTCGCCTCTCATGCATGAGGTTGTGGTTTCTAATATGACTTTTTCAATTCATATAAACTTTCTGAGATTATCTTGGACATTATTGACATCAGGGAAGGAAAACATCGTGAGGAAACATGGACTTATAGTTAATATTAGTCTGAAATGAGTCAAACTAGTGGGGCATATTCCACTGAAAATTTTTAGGCATTCCTCTTTGCCCCACCAGCGGGGCGCTTGGAATGATTCGTTAATTTTTGAAAAATCTTTTGTTATGTTTCCATTATTCGACTGGTATACGAATTTGTGCGGGGTAGGTATAAACACAACTAAAAAGTGAAAAATAAAAACCATTTTACAAAAAAAAAACAACCGACTTCCAAAAAAACACTTAAAAGAGAAAAATAACTTGAATTTCAGAAGTCGGTGGCAAAAACGAAAATACAGATCCATATAGTTATATTTTAAGATGGTTCGCAGTTCGCATAGTTGAAGCCGTGATATAGTTATATCCCTAGGGAAATAGTTATGAATTGCTTTCATATATATTACGGTAGGTATATTTTACTATATATGTATCTAATAAAATACTATTGTTTTTGCCACCGACTTCCGAAATTCAAGTTATTTTTCTCTTTTAAGTGTTTTTTTTGGAAGTCGGTTGTTTTTTTTTTGTAAAATAGTTTTTTATTTAAAGCTGTCGTTAGTAGGTGCAGTACCCTTGACAGCTGAAGCGTCGTGCTATGTTCCGCCCTGAAGCCAAATTGCTCTGGGCGCGGGACAATGTGTTTTTCCAGGTGTCGCAGCAGGAGTGCTTCGAACACCTTGGAGACCGTCGGCAGAAGTGTGATCGGCCCATAGCTCTCCGGCTTCAGTACATTCTTCCCCGCCTTGGGCAGCATTATGACGCGCCCCTCCTTCCACGAGGTGGGAAAGGTCCCAGTGCGCAGTATCGCCGTAAACAGGCGCGCCAGCGCTGCCACCGTACGGAACAGCAGACGGCGCAGCACTGCGTTGGAGATACCGTCGGCACCGGGGGCCTTCCTAGGCTTCGTCCTTAGGATGGCGCGTCTAACTGCGCCAGGCGAGAAGAATATAGGGTCCTCCTGGGGAGCTGTCGGCGTTGCGAAGTAGTCTCCTAGGACACACAAACCGTTTAAAAAATTTAGCGATTTCCATGCTTTCGCGGAAACTCTTAACACCGCGATTCAGAAAAATGACATAACGGCACAACGCCATCTATCGATCACGTTGAGAAACTGTCATAATATTATGCATGATAATTCATTCCTACAAACACTATTTAGGCTATGTGTAGACTTCCGCAAAGTTTTAAATATAAATAATTACTATTCTCCTAGATAGGTTACAAAATTACGGTCTGTGTTTAGGTAAAACAGTTCCGATACCCGTCTTAAGATGGTTGACATATAATAGCACGTGTTAAATATCTATATACATAGTTATCATTACAACAAGCTACAAAATGAAACAAAAAATTAAGGTTATTAAACAACAACAAAAAAAACCAATAGCAATTTTGGAACAGATAAATTTATAAATAAAAAATATTTTTACGCCCTTTCTACATTTACAAGCCAGTTTTGAAAAATGTATGATTCCTTCTTTATTATTTACCTAGATACGTTTATGCCACGTTTTCTAAACCAAACAACTAAGATCTTTCATACAAACTGTATGAAGGATAAAAAGATAAAAGATGAAATTAACCTCCTTTTCACGAAAATACAGAACCATATAGTATACATTAAGATGCTTCGCAGTTCGCATAGGTGAAGCCGTGATATAGTTATATCTCCAGGGATATAGTTATGAATCGCTTTCATAAAATATTTTCGTTTTTGCCACCGACTTCCGAAATTAAAGTTATTTTTCACTTGTGCATTTTTTGGAATTGGGTGGTTATTGTTTTGTAAAAAAGTTATTTTAGTGTTTTTTTAGGAAGTTGGTTGTTTTTTTTTATCATTTTAAAGGATTTTGTGGAGTGAACCATCTGAACTAATCTGTGGCCATAATAAACTTGTATGTACAATCAGGTCCGTAGTATCCGCCCTCGCGCCCGCTTTGCTCGTCATCGTGCGACATAACCTCGTCGTCGTACAAGTTAACAATCAAAGCTGGTTCATTTGCATTATTCTTCCATCTCGAACTCAAACGCTTTGAGTTACCTGCTTTCAGATGTCGGCAACGTTCGGTTGTTCTCGGAGTTGCTCGTCGGCGCTCGGCAAAGCGCGCTTGTTTGATCAGACAACTCTAATTGTGTATTTTTGTCGTTTGTGGAGCGATCGGGGAGAAGTCTTTGTTTTTATAACGAGAAGTACCTCTGAGTACCGTTCGTGAAGAGTTCCCTTCTCTTCAGCTTGTGATAGAATGCGAATATGAGGAATATTGTCGGCCAGTTTAGTAGATTTGTTTGGTATCCGGCTTCTGCACTGTTATTAATTCTCTGTTAGGAATTCTCAGGCACAGCCATTGAGTCTCATGCATAGCTCAAAAGAATCTAACGGTCTCAGACGAAAAGTATCATTACAATATTTGTGAATAAAAGTAGATAAATGTTTCACCTCATTTTCACACACCTACATTAACTGTCCCGACATAAGTCACACAAAGCATTCATAGTTTGATGTACCTACACGTGGTGCATTTCAATAGTCAATGTAATATTGTGCAAAAAGCCAGGGTTAAAGTCAGAAATAGGCCCTTATAAGGCACTTTTGAACGTCAAAATTTACAAAAAAAAAAAATTGATTGTAGTCGCCCCTTCCAAAAGGTAGTTATCGCATGGAGAAGAATGGGCAAGAAACTCCACCGTATAACTCTTTTAAAATGTTTTAGAATATTTTGTATAAGTACATTAGTTATATGTATAATTATATGTGAGGACGATGCACCTAGAATAAAATTACTATACCACAATAGGTAAAAAGAATTAAGAATTGAAAATGATGCAACAACAGACATTTACAAACATTGTAAAAGAAGACCATTTTCCTACAATTTTACAGTTAATAAGTCAGTGTGTGAGGAAGTATAGGAAATTCAGTTATTAATAAGGTGAAAAGAATAAAATAACGTATTGCTGTAATCTTCTCATCTCATCTCTACCCATAGACATTATAGTAACTTAACCCTACAGTGTAGGGTTAAGTTATGGTGTTGGGTTATCTTAATTGTCAGTGTAGGGCCTACACTGACAATTAAGATAACCCAACACCATTCCCCCTTTAATAAAAATTTTGACCACTACTAACCTAATACTTATTCTAGTTACTTACTCGCTACATTAATGCCAACACAATTTTTATAATACATTTAATGATTTTTAAACATTTTTTGACACAACAATCAATCTTATTCTAAGGGTGGCTCCGTCCGTACTCTCGTCCAGGCCATGGTACGGAGCGAGAGGGCATGGGAGGCCGTCACCTCCTTCTGCGAAGCAGTAATGCTCGTGAAGGAGGAGGCAGAACGCGTGAGAGAGAGGCAAACTTCGCGCCCTCACGCCCCTAGCCGCCGCAAGAGACGCCCTTGGCGTCGGGAGTCGCAGGCCATTCCCGGCCACCGTAGGCGCGGGCTTGCGGACGGTGAGCAATGGGTAGCTCGCCGTCCGATAAGGACCGGACCCGCGTCGACGGCGCGTTGCGTTCCACGCGCGCCTCAAAGAGATGTCAGCAAGTGAAGGGGTCCGATAGGACCGATGCCTGCCGGGGTTGCGGGAAAGTCCGAAAGGGATACCGTGGCCCTGGCAACGTACAGGCAATGAAGGGTGTTCCTTCATTGCCTGTACGTTGTGGCCATGATACGGAGCGAGAGGGCATGGGAGGCCGTCACCTCCTTCTGCGAAGCAGTAATGCTCGCGAAGGAGGAGGCAGAACGCGTGAGGGAGAGGCAAATTTCGCGCCCTCACGCCCCTAGCCGCCGCAGGAGACACCCTGGGCGTCGGGAATCGCAAGGTAACGAAACGTAATGGAAGGTAAGTGACCACATGCTCTTCTAACCTAACCTGCCCAAGTTGGGGTGCCCCAAGTCCCGAGCTCGCTTCGCTCGCTCTTGCATCCTAAGTTCTCGTTGCCTTTTTATTAAGTCAAGCTATGTCGGGACTTGAGGCACCCCGACTCGAACAGGCTAGATTCAAAGGCATGGCGAGCGAACTAGATCCCGCCATACCCTTCGAATCTAAAACCCGGATGCCCCAAGTGTCAAGCTCAGTAGATTCGCTCAATGGGCAACTGGGGTCATTCCGCTGTCGCATGAGTAACTGCAGGGCAAAAGAAAAAAGCAGAGCTACCGGAACGATTTGATAGTGTTCATGTTTTTTTTTTAAACCACACAGAAGTAGGAGCTCCATCGACAATGCCTTACAATATTTTTTTGACCTTCACCTTCTTGTTTCACATTGACCTTGAAAATCTCCATGACCTGAGAGCTTGTTACAAGGTAATATTCCGTTTTTTGTATGAACTTGACTTTTGGTCCCCTTAATACTCCCACTATCCTACCAATCTCGAAATAAACTTTTGGAGATTTTCTTCTCAGCACCTATGGTTTTGCTAGATTTGCGGTTTTCAAAATTACACTAAATAGGATGTACTCTACCAAAAAAAAATACCTACTATAAAAAGTCGCCGGTCCCTAAAGTACAGTGCTTCCAAACAGTTTGATTAATAAATTCCAGTTTTTCTCCGTTCAATATGATGTCACATTCGCTACTTCTAACATTAGGTAATTTAAATCTAATGCATTTGGTTTTGTTTTTATTTAGTATCAAATTATTTACCGTAAACCAATCTTGGACCTGAAGAATAGAGATATTCACGTCGTCAAGATTTTGTGACTGTTGATTGATTTTAAAGATCAATGATGTGTCATCTCCAAATAACACCATCTTCGATTGCTTTTGAAGTAATTGGGGTAAATCATTAATGTAAACTAAAAAGAGGAATGAACCCAATATTGAACCATGAGAAACGCCCATTGCCATTTCAGACCCTAATGAGTTTACGCCGTTTACTTGAACTTTAACCTTTCTATCTTTCAGGTATGATCTTAGTAAATCAAGAGCTGTATTCCTAATCTCATAGTGCTCCAGTTTCAGCAGAAGTGTCTCATGGTCTACGCAATCTAACGCCTTCGAGAGGTCGCAAAAGATTCCAATGGCATCTTGTGCTTCTTCCCAGGCATTAAAAATGTTCTTTATTAGGGTGACACCGGCGTCAGTGGTACAACGCCCTTTGGCGAAACCGTACTGTTGTTCATGAAAGGTGGATTTTTTATTAAAGTGACGTAACATTTGATTGAGCATCAACTTTTCAAACATCTTACTGAGAACTGGTAGAATTGACACAGGCCTATAATTGTTGGGTTCTTTACTATCACCGGATTTGAACAATGGAACTACTTTACGGTGTTTCATGAGATCTGGAAAGACTCCTTGGTCTACACTGATGTTAAATATGAAAGCTAAATAGGGCGCAATGGTTTCGATAATAGATCTACAGACTTTTACAGACATTCCCTAGAGATCTTCTGTTGATTTAATTTTAAGATCTTTAAAAGCTTTTATAACAGCCTGGGGGTTTGTATGCTGAAACTTAAACTCCAAAGAGCATGCCTTCACATTCTGTTTAAGTAAGGCAGCAGAAATCGCTGGTGAGGATTTTAAAGCTTCAGTAGTTATAAGGGAAATATTAGCGAAAAGGTTTTCAAATTCCTGAGCTATTTCTATATATGAGTTGATAGTGCCATGTTGTCACGTTCGGTGTGACTGTTAGTCACGTTCTCTAATGTAATAACGAAATATTATATTTATTTTAAAGCACATGGTTTGGGCCACACTAGCATTCCATCTCAATTTTATGGTCTGACAGCTTGACACGTTACCCTAAGAAAATTAATAACATAAGATCCTATTTCTTTAAAATTGTAAAACAATGTTTTCTACATTGTTTTACAATTTTCGAATTCCATTCCATTTATATTTTATAGGAAGCGAGCTGGCACTTTCTACAAATTCTGGGAACCAATAAAGGAACCCCTTAAATCTTATTTACAATCTCACTCAATCCTTTCCTTGCCTTATTAATGAAGTCCGATGCCTTGTCCGGCATCGGATTTGGGAATTCATTTCTTATATCGGTTGGAGAGCGTCCAGTCCGGCTCTGCGGGATCGTACGGAGTGAAGTGCGGCCGTTCCCCCTAAAGGGGGAACCGATCTTAACACTAATATTAACGTAATTAGGAAAAACTAAAATTTTATCAGCCTAGGGTAATTAGGTACAGACACAATGGTAGATAGGTAGTTGGTTTTTAATCAGGTATTTGTTTTTCTCGTCACTAAACTTGCCGTTTCCGCCAGCTCAGTCGGCCCTCGGAGCTTGCAGAACATACCTGTGTCGCTCCAGTAAGTGCAATACTTACGTCAATATTTACCTACCGTACGTCGATGTGACGTATCTTTAGTGTCATTATTTTGACTCTAAAGATAAGATAAGATAAGATAAGATAATATTTATTTGCTTAAACACGTGTCATACATACAAGAAAATACATGCATGCAGGGTGGTAACAATATTTAGGTACAGGCCATGTTTGCCACATGATGTGACGTGCAAATGTGAAGAAATATTATTAATTAAAACATTCTTTTGAAATAATAAAATAACAATAAATTAAGTAATTAAAGAGAACCTAATAACAATATTGTAATAAATTTAAAATAATAAAAATCAAACAGAACATTAAAAACAAAAAATAAGTTATTGAGACTGTTAAACAATAATCAGGTCAACAATAAAAAATAATAAAAGATCCAAAATAATTAAACTATTCCATTGTAAATTAACAACACAGAAAATGAATAATCAAATCAAATAAGCTATTATATATGTAACAAATGGGTGGTTAAATCTATGTCTAGTGGGTCACGTGGGTCAAAATGTCCCGTAATAACGTCTATTGGTTTACATTTTGTCAAACTGTGTATGGAGCTATTATAAGCCAAAAGGGCATAATTTATCAGATTTAAAACGGGTTCATTCTTTTGAGCCACTTTTAAGATACGTAGATGTTCCAAGATTGTTGAGTGGAATCGCTCGACAATTCCGTTTTCATTGGGAGTGTGGGGTGCTATTTTGTGGTGTTGGATTTTATGTAGTCTTGTGAACTCAGCAAACAGCTGGTTTGTAAACTCAGGTCCGTTGTCTGTCACTACTGTGTAAGGTATTCCATGATGGGTACAGAATTTTAACAGTGCTTGCACTACACTTACTGCTGTCCCATCTCTCAAGTAATAGGCTTGAGCATACTTTGAGAAAGAATCAACGATAGTGAGAAATTTCTCGCTCTGAATAGTTAGTAAGTCTATATGGACGGTTTCAAAAGGTTTACTTGGTGGAGGGACGAGACGAAATTGTTGTTTTAGAGGGTGTCGATCATACTTGGCTTGTCCGCAGACTGTACATTCATTAATAAATTTAGTAATGTGCTCTTTCATTTTTGGCCAAAAGTACTTGTGAGACAGGGCTAAGTAGCATTCATTTATGCCTCTATGATTCGTTTTACCGTCGTGATATTTGTTAATTATTTCTTGTTGTCTAAGATATTCTCTTACATTCTCCACTTCGATTTTCGCTAGCGTAAGGTTCATAGCTGAATTTTTAAAGGTTCTTTGAATTATGGGAATAACTGTGTACATTGCTAACGGTGGATTTATTAGTAAGCCTGTTTTGATTTTGGGGTGAACATATTCTTTAATAACATTAATGACATCTTCCTCAAGATTGGATTCTGACAGTTGAACGGCAGTACGCGTGTGTGTTTCAAAAGGTTTTGTGACTGTTGGTCTCCCCTTGATATCGCCCACTATAGTGAGTACTAGTTGTTTAGTAAATTTATTGAGTGGTTGCTCTGTTATTGGGACTTCCAAAATAGGATTTTCATGGTCGGTGTGGACTGTTAAGGTGTTTGAGTCATTTGCGGCTTCTGAAGCTGTAATCGTTCTAGAATCATCTGCCGATTGATTCTTCTCAGACGGGTTTGCAATTATTGAGCTTACCTCCTCATTGTGGATTTCTAAGCGGGATAGGGCGTCGGCATTGGTATTAAATTTGCCCTGCTTATAGACTACCGAGAAATCGTATTCTGATAACTTTAAACGCCATCTTGTAAGTCTGGAATTAGGTTCTTTGAGGCTCATGACCCATTGTAGAGGCTTATGATCGGTAATAATTTTAAATTTTCTGCCGAATAAGTATGGTCGAAAGTATTTACAAGCCCACACAATGGCAAGCAATTCCTTCTCTATCGTGCTGTAATTAAGTTCACTTGAATTTAAAGTTCTAGAGGCGTATGCAATGGGTTTATCCGAACCTATTGGACCTTGAGATAATACGGCCCCTAATGCAACGTTAGAAGCATCAGTGGTCAGTAGGAATTCTTTGGTAAAATCTGGATATTGTAAAATTGGGTCATTTGTCAATAGGGTCTTACAATGTTCGAAGCAACTTATGTAATTTTGGTCGCAGACTATTTTAGATCCTTTTTTTAAGCATTGAGTCATGGGTTTTGTTATACGTGCAAAATCAGGTATAAATTTCCTATAATATCCAAGTAGGCCGAGAAAACGCTTAATTTCTGTAGTAGTTTTAGGTAATGGGTAGCTATTTATAACGCTAATTTTATCTGGGTTTGGTTTAACCCCATCTTTACAGACGACATGTCCTAGAAACTCTGTCTCTAGCTTCAAGAACTCGGACTTGTCCATTTGTATCTTGAAGTTAGATTCTCTCAATCTTTTAAAAACCCTTTCTAAATTAATAATGTGCTCTTGCAGGGATGTACTGAACAGGATGACGTCATCCAAATATACCATGCAAATATCCTGAAGGTCTCTCAGGATATTATCCATTACACGCTGAAATGTTGCCGGAGAGTTTTTCAATCCCATCGGCATTCTCAGGAATTCATAGTGGCCGTTTTCTACATTAAAAGCAGTTTTGTGTATATCGGAAGGGTCTAACTCTACTTGGTAAAATCCACTGGCAAGGTCGAGTGTACTAAAATATTGGCACTTACCTAATTTGTCTAATATGTCCGAAATGTTTGGTATAGGATATCTGTCGTCAATAGTTTTTTCGTTGACTTTACGAAAATCTATCACAAGGCGCCACTTGGTCTTACCCGAAGCGTCTGCCTTTTTGGGGACTACCCAAATGGGAGAGCTCCACGCAGAATCCGAGGGCCTGATTATATTCTGCTCGAGCATCTTACTAATTTGGTCTTTAACTTCTTGCTTATGAATGTATGGGTATCTGTAACTTTTAGCATGAACGGGGATTTCGTCAGTCGTCCTAATCTTATGTTTTATTTTGTTCGTAAATGTTAAAGGTTCTCCTTCCAGATAAAAAACATCAGAGTACCGAGCACATAAAGCTTTCAGATTTGCCAATTCTTCCGGATTTAAGTGATCGGTCCGGAGACGCGATAAAACTTCCTGCGTACGGTTAGATAATTGCTCTACATGTTCGCTCTGTACGTTAAATAGCTCGGCAGTAACGGGACGATCCATAGAGAAAATTACGTCATTAGGTGATTTATTTGAAATTTGCACCCAACCTCTATTATTTTTTACGGTGGTGAAACAGTCGGAAATTAAACAGTTACTAATTATCTGGTCAGGAACGAACACATCGCCGTCGTGGGAATTTATGGGCAATCTTACTAATTTAGATGTCTGAGCTGGTACGATTTCTTCATAGAGGTTAGCATTGCGAGAGTCATACATGGTAATGGGTATCTCAGTATATCTAGTGATTAATTTTTTATTTCTTAAATCAATGTTAGTACCCCATGAATCCAATAAATCAAAACCGATTAGGCCATCAAAATAATTATGGAAATCTAGGATGAATAAAGTAATATCGCCTTCTTCTTTAAATTCGGGAAAGCTAGGCAAGGTTATAGAATAATTATTTTTATAAACGGTGCGCACGTTGGTTACCTCAAATGGGTTATAGTTAAGAGGAACATTAAAAAAATATTTTTCAACTGCTCGAGGTGATATAAACGACTGGTTGGCTCCAGTATCTATAAGAAATTTTAAAGGAGGATCATGGATTTGTATGTACCCGAGTTGTCTCTGTATATTAAAATTTACGTCTATTTTGGCTTTTCTGATTTCGGGGTTTCGGGAAAATTTCCGTCCTGCTTGCGGTTGTCATTTCCGGTTTCCTCATTTGGTTTAATTTCTTCTACCACTGGGGTTTCATATTGCCCACAGTTAAAATAAAAATCTAAGTATTCTTGATAAGGGTCATAGACTTGGTTATAGTCTGCACATAATAAATCGAAATAGGGATCATAGACGCAATCATAGTTATTAACTTCTCGTGTTTTAAAATAGTTGTTAGGTGGCGGATTGCCAGCCGCACGCCAGTCGTGTCCTGTGGAAGGTAATGGTTTAGGTACAAAGTGGCTGACGCCACTCATGGGACGCGGTGTATTATTATAGTTTGAAGCTTGTTGCACGGGAAAACCATTCGGAAGTCGAAAGCCTTGAGCATTATAATTTGGGGGTGGTGCCCGGAACATCTGTTGAGTTCGAGTAGGGCCACGGGGTTGTTGTAGTTGAGGTAAACTATACCGCCAACCCTGGTTATGTTGAGGGAAGAACATCTGGGGACGCGGAAGACCAGGCGTGCTATGTGTCTGTGGTCTTGAGGGACCGGGCATGCCCATTGTAGGGAGTTGCTGTATAAACTGATTTAGGGGTAGATTGGAATTAGGCTTAAAAGGCTGCTGATTATTATCTTTCTTACTAGACCCGCCTTCGGTGCGCTGCTGCATATAAAGTGTATTAAGCTCCTCTTGGACGAACTCGAGTGCCTTTTCCATCGTCTCGGGACGCATGCAACGGACCCTAGACCCTAAGGGATCTTTTAAACCTCGTAAATAACATTGTAGGGTCAACTTCTTATAAAGGTCTCGTTTCGACGTAACTGTAGTTTCCACAGTCTCATGCAAAGAGATATATGTCATAATCGTGCTAAACAAATTCTGGCAGCGCTCATAGAATTCCTGTGGGGTAGAAGACCCTTGAGTCTGTAAGGACAAATCGTTATATAAAGCGGTCTCGTCGCGATGATCAGCAAAGTTATTAATTAACGCGCTTCGAATACCGATCCAATTCTCGGGAATACCGTTACTATTTATTAATCGAGCTGCGGAACCCGTAACCTTGTTTAATATGCCATTTATGAGGGCCAAATTGGTTAACTCATGACCCGGCTCAGTTTTGAAATATGCAAGTACTAGTTGGTCACAGAGATTTACGAAACGGGTTAACACGTGAGGGTTGCCATCGAATTCAGGTAGAATTCTGAGGGAATTAAAAATTTCTCCTACTTTGTCGTGAGACATATTTGTATCCGGTAGTACTGATTCACCTAACTGCCTATATTCGTCTATAGTAATAAGCCTATTGGACCTACCACTGCCTACACTAGGTTTACGCGACTCTCTTGGGTGGAAAATCTTGAAAACTAATATTAAAAAATACTAAAATTAAATCGTACACTTACAATGTTATACTATAAGAATTGCAAGGAAAAAGGTTTATAGTAAAGGTAAGAATTTAGATTAAGACTAGGACAGTAAGGACTTGAAAGATTCAAAGTACTTACAACATGGTCTTCTTGCCGAATCGATGTCTGGATTCACCTCTGCTGGCGCCTCACGATGTATGTAGATTCAGGATACTCGAGAATCGGTAAGTCACGCGGGACTTCGGTCCGATTTTAGGGGAAATCTTGACGTGTCACGTACCTAATATACTTCGAGTATCCTACCGGCTGCGCCAATTAAGTTCGGTGGCAGCAGAGGATGCAAAAAAAACCGATTTATTTTAATAAAGACTTTAATGAGAGTCAAAAATTACAATATTGTTTAAATCTAATTATAGCTAAATTACGTATTACTTCAGTCGACGATTGACCAAAAAGTGCGGTTTCCAATAATGATGTTGGAATCGGCGGCTCGCGGAAACGGTGTCGCCTTCAATCGACACGAGGCAAGTTTGCAGCGTCAGCTCCTGGGTATTGCGCACTATGTTGCTAAGTGCAATCAGGGCGATGCATACTAGCGTTTTGCCTCGGCTATGCTTGCGTAACAAGTGTACATTATTAAGCTCCTTCCAACTTTTAGGCAACTTATTGTAAACAATTGGAGCCATATGAAAAACACTTTTACGCATAAGTGCAGTCCTACGGGGAGGTACACATAGTTGGGTTTGGTCCCGCCTGTTCCTGGGAAATTGATCTGCTCTGCGCGAAAATAATTTAGGATTGTTCCTGACAAACATAACGGTTTCAAGAATATATATTATGGATGGCAATGTTAAAATTTTGTGCATTATAAAATAGGGTTTGCAGCTGTCCGTGGTTTTCAAATGAAACATTGCTCTAAGGCATCTCTTCTGTGCTTTAAATGCTACTTCTCTATTAGTCGAGTTACCCCAAAAGATAACACCATATCTGAGAACGGATTCAGCCAGACCGTAGTAAGCTGTTAATAACGCCCCCCTATTGACACTTCGTGACAGCAAGTACAATGCATAGGCACTACTACTAATTCTCTTACTCAGAGAATCTATGTGATCCTTCCAATTTAAATGTCGGTCAATAATTAGTCCCAAAAACTTAGTTGTATTAACCGTGTCAATATAACCATGTCACATGCGATAAATGGTTCACATCAGTTCCATTAGCAAAAAACTTGCTAAGGCAGCCATACACCTTGACTTTGGTCGGCACTATTAGGTCAAACAAACGGGAAATACCTGAAGAACTGAAAAAGATGCATTCTAGGCGAGTAGGAACAACCATCTGTTATGATGGGCCACTGACTTTAGTGTCGTACGAACCAAAACCGAGCGCAAAATGGTGTTTGTTCTATCATCTTGTGATGAAGAGGGCACGGTTCATCCTACGACGGGCAAGTCAAATATAATGCGAGCAATGGGTAGCTCGCCGTCCGATAAGGACCAGGCCCGGGTCGACGGCGCGTTGTGTTCCACGCGCGCCTCAAAGAGATGTCAGCAAGTGAAGGGGTCCGATAGGACCAATGCCTGCCGGGGTTGCGGGAAAGTCCGAAAGGGATACCGTGGCCCCTGGCAACGTACAGGCAACGGAAGGAACACGGGTGGGTTTTAGTCAGTAAGAGTCTGACACGCCCTCCCGCTCCACCCAGAGCGGGAGAAGTTATTTGATAAATTCCCACCCAAAAAAAAAAAAAAAAACCCTTGGATGGAAAAAGGCAGCAAATGCTTACTTAGCCAACGAATATAAAAGAAAAAAATTGTGATATATTTCCAAAAAGATAAACCGAACCTTCCTCACAACGTGAAGGTATACCTGAGCCAAAAAAAATAAAAAATTGTGCCTTTTGTCCATCAAAAATTAGAAGGATGACAGAGTCTATGTGCGACAGCTGTAATAGTCCCATTTGCGGAGAGCACAAGTCCAGCGCCTGTCCTAAGTGCCTTTGGTTCGAAAATGAATAAAAAGTTTTATTTACTTAGGTTTTTTATACTATAGATATTACAAAAAGTTGATTTTAAAAAGTTTACATTTTCAATTATAAGACTGACGGAGAGAATCCTAAATGTTTAAGTTTTGTAGAGTAAGAAGTACCGTGTTTTGTTTTTTATTTTATTTATCGAATAAAAATATAAATTAACCATAATGTTTTTCATTTACTCACAACATAAATACATACATTAAGACATATTACCACTTTCATTACCCTAGTATATACATAATCCAAAATATGCCCAGTCAAACATGCGCACGTCGAAACGACGTATCTTTAATGTACAGTGAAATATGGTTATCTATCTAGGGTTAAATTAAAACATTTACAGGCACTTTTGAATTATCATTTATCAAGGAGTCGTGCAGTTTGAGTTAATAGGTGAAGCTAGTTGCCCATTCCATGACGAAGTAGGTCCTTATGGAGAAGAGTCAGGGCAAGAAGCTCCATGGACACTCTTTTAAATCAAAACATTATGTTACAAAGGTTTCTTGCTCGACAATTAAAATTTCTGTCTTAACTTTCATTACGATAGATACCCACGCTACGGCGAGCGCGGCAGTCGTGCTCGTGGTCCCCCAAAATGGGCGGAAACTCTTCTACTAGGTACCATATTCAAATCTTATTCCTAAATTAGCTGAATAAAACTTACAAATACTAATATGCATAACACTTAATTAGTAACTTCATTACTTTTTACAACTCAAAACAATCATTATTCTCGGTAGTTCAAGGAATTTAATCAAACAACGGGTTTTAATAAATAAATGTGTGTGTAAATTAATCTTGTTACTTTATAGTTTCTAAATTAACTAACTGATTTAGAAACTGTTGTAATTATATAATTGAGGTATTGACCTGTAGCGACCCTAGCGACGCGATCGCTGAATTGCATTTTTGATATTCCGCCCGGCCGGAACCCACCGGGCTGGCCAGTCGCTTACATACCATCGCCCTGCCACGTCCTATTTTATCGTGTAAATAATAACCAAGTTATATTGTGAACCTTTATTAAATATCTAATACTTCAGTATAACATAAATCGTTTATCATTTATCTGGACCCTATACACAACACGCACAACAAGTGGTGACCCCGAACGTTTACATGCAATAGTTTTTTTTTGTGCGCCGTAAGCGACTCAGTGGCGACGTGGCAGGTGCGCGTTAGAAATACCGCGTGGGTGCAAGTAACAGTGAATAGTCTCGAAACTAGTAACTACCTACGGCTACGAAACTGCATTGTTTGTAAAAAAAACCCGCATTTATTTGTCAGCTTATCGGCTGTCAGAAGAAATCCATTGCGTACCTACTCAATATTGTAACAAACTATGTAACGTTAAATGTAAAACAGCCTTAATGCGTAAAAGCCTTTTCGGCAACGCTCCAAAAAATTATAATAAAATACCGGATAACATTAAAAATATGCCATTAATAACATAAAAAAGACACTTATTAGCTTGCTTAGTGACAAATGCTACTACACACTGGATGATTTTTTCAATGATGTCTCAATAAAATGCTGTTTCTATGTTATAGGAAAAAAAAAACTTAAATGATGAATTAATTTGGAGTTGAAATTTATTATTAATATTGACATTTAATAATTTCTTTGACATTTGTAATTATTCTGACTTACTTAGATTTTTATTTTATTTATTTAAATTTTTTGACATTTATAATTATATAATTCCTCATTTAAATCTGACATCACTTTTTATAAATAATATTATATAACTGTTATAATTTATTTTGAAATTTTAAGTATGCATGATTTTCAAACAACTTTTTTTATATTGTTTAAACTCGTAATATTGAGCTAGATGCACACCATATTTGTACGCCTCCTGGCATAACATAGCGTTCTGTTCAAAAACTCAAGATCTGTATTTCTTTACCTGTGTTAACAAATAAAAGTGATTTGAATTGATTTGAAAAAAAAAATTGATTTAATTTAAGATGACTACCCCAGCAGCAGCAAAGACGGTCACGGCTACTCAGGCAGCTGCCCCCGGAGTAGCAGCAGTATCGGTGCAGGCAAGAATACCAGATTTTTGGACAGGTCTGCCTAAATCATGGTTCTGTCAGTTCGAGGCTATTATGGCACCGCAGAAACAGGGTGACGCGCAGTTATTCGAATTAGCAATCGCCAGGTTAACCCAGGACACAGTGCGGCAGAGGACTCTACACCGCGTGCCTTGAGCAGGGCCAGTTTCCCGCTTTGTGGAAATCTGGCCGTCTGGTCCTGCTCAAGTCGGTGGGGCGCCCCGCGGACTTGCCGTCCGCGTACAGGCCGATAGTGCTGCTTGACGAGGTGGGTAAAATGTTTGAGCGTATAATCGCTGCCCGCCTCGTCGGCCACTTGTGCAGGGAGGGGCCTGACCTGGCCGAGAGCCAGTTCGGCTTTTGGCACGGGCGCTCCACCATCCACGTGATATCGTGGGTAAGATTTCTGGCGGAGGAAGCGGTGTCCCGGGGTGGGGTGATGTTGGCGGTGTCCTTGGACATATCCAACGCCTTCAACACCCTGCCCTGGAGCTGCATTCGGGAGGCACTGCGGTATCATCGGGTGCCTCCCTACCTCCGCCGTATCGTTGGGGCTTATTTGGTGGAAAGGTGTGTCACCTACACGGGACGTGATGGCGGAAACCAGCGCCACATATCGTGCGGTGTTCCACAGGGTTCGGTCGTGGGACCGCTCCTGTGGAACATCGGGTACGACTGGGTGCTGAAGGGTGAGCTCAAGCCGGGCGTGGACTTGACGTGTTATGCGGATGACACGCTGGTCACAGCCCAGGGGAGCTCGTACAGGGAGGCAGCGTTGCTGGCGACGACTGCGGTGTCACAGGTCATGACCCGCTAACGGCGCCTAGGCTTGGAGGTGGCCCTCAAGAAGTCGGAGGCCATGGTCGATAGCCGGTGGGATTTCGGCCTCCACTTTCAGCGGCTGGCACCCAAATTGTTGAGTGCGGCTGGGGCGCTGTCAACGCTGCTTCCCAATCTGGGATCGTGCAATCAATGGCCCTGTATGGGGCCCCGATCTGGGCGGCTGACCCGACAGCCAGCAGCATCGCTATCCTGCGGAAGCCGCAGCGAGCGATGGCCGTCAGAGACATCAGGGGGTATCGCACGATCTCCTACGAGGCGGCTTGTGTACGGGCCGGATCCCCGCCCTAGGACCTCGAGGCGAAGGTACTCGCGTTACTGTATCGATAGCGCGAGGACTCGAAGGCGCGAGGTGACAGGCTGACGCAGTGACATTTGGAGCTGCGTCGGTCACAGCTTCGCTTAGCCCTGGTGGCGGAATGGCGGGACAGGCTTTCACGCCCTACCGCCGGCCCCGTCACCATCGGGGCGGTCCGGCCGGTACTCGAGCGCTGGCTCGGGAGGAGGCACTGCTCCTTGTCGTTTCGGATGACGCAGGTGCTCTCGGGGCATGGTTGTTTCGGGAAGTACCTGTGTCGCATAAACAAGGAGCCGGACGCTCGGTGTCACCACTGCGTCGACTGTCGGGAGGACACGGCTCGGCACACGCTGGCAGTGTGCCGCTTGGGAGGAGCCACGCCGTGCCCTCATCTCAGGTGTCGGCAGTGACCTGTCGCTGCCAGCCGTTGTCGACTCGATGGTCGGAGTCCTGGGACGCGGTGGTATCCTTCTGCGAAGCAGTCATTTCGCAGAAGAAGACTGCGGAAAGGGAGCGGGAGATTGCTTCCGCTAACCCGATCCACAGCAGACGCACCGGGCGTCGGCGGAGGGCGGCGCCCTCTTCCAGCCCCCCTAAATGGGTCCAGGGGCGACGGATCTGGGGAAATCCATCGCCCCCTACTCCTTAGGACCCGAGATGGTGGCGCGTAGTGTTCCACGCGCGAGTTAAGGATGCTCATCCTGTAGATATATGCTTCGTTAGCCCAAATAGAGCATAGCAACAAGTTGAAGGGATCTGACTCAGCACTTACTTTACACGTGTATAAAATACAATCGAATGTTCTAGAATAAATTATGCTGATGCACTAACTTACTTCCTGCGCAATATGTTATATGACGCCCTTTGTTTCCACTAACGTGAGAAGTAATATATTATAAAAAAGACGATTCTGTTCTCAGACTTCGCGCAGTAAACACTGTAATTTGGAACTTTTATTAAATAAATATTTTTTTTTATTGAAACCGTTTATCCATTCTTTGACTCGCGCCTCTCTATGACGTAAGGGGGGAGTTTAACACCTCACTCCCCCCTAACTCGAGGTGGCCCACCTCTGCGGGCCGGCACTAGCCGGGGCTCGCGGAAGACGCATTAGATCCCGTGATCCCCGGTGCAAGTGTGAGACGGAACACCGGGGTGGTTTTAGTCAGTAAGAGTCAGATAGACCCCTCCGCCCTCCCCAGGGCGGAGGACATACATGAGGATTTCCCCTCGTAATCAAAAAAAAAAAGGACACCGTGCGGCAAGTTACGGATATAATCGAAGCCCCGCCAGAGTCAGGCAAGTACGCAGCTTTGACAAGGCGTCTATTGGCGATTTATGCAATTCCAGGGGCTGATTGGAGAAATGGACCTGGGAACACAGAAACCATCGCAGCTGTATAGGACAATGGCGGCCCTAGCCAAGAATTTAAAAATAACAGACGAGCCACTAAAAAGGTTGTGGCTGAATCGTTTACCCCCGGGCGTGCGTGCGATTCTGGCAATGAGCCGAGACACGACAATAGAAGACCTTGCCGAAACAGCGGACAGAGTGATGGAAAACTTAGGAACCGGTGAAGTCGCGTCAATAGCACCGAGCACACCGGATTTGACATGCGACACGACCACGGATTTGGTTAAGAATCTCAGCGCACTAGCAGTGGAAATGAAGAAGTTACGCGGAGAAATAAATTACATCAGCAGGGCTAACATGACAAGCGCGAGAACGCTATTTTTCTCGTTTTGTCGAAATTTGTCGACAATTCTGACGTCATTTTAATCCCTAACATGACCGTAAACGACGAGTAACTCGAAAAAAGCATTTTGACACTTCTTTAACTCGCGACGTGAAACCGATGTTGCAAGTTATTAAAAACAAATTATTTTTATGATAGAAACATCGGCTTGAGATTCCGTTTCATTCATTCAATGGTGCCGATTTCCTTGTCACAAATACTTCTAAACTAAACTAAAAATTACCAAAATTTTGATTATTCCTGTCAACCGACGACAAAGTGACACAACTTAACTATATTTTAGTTTGACGGCACTAAGATGGCACTGAGTTATTAATTTAGTGAAAATGGCAATTGTGCTATTCTGAATTTTACGTTTTTCATCTAAAATTCTGATTTTCCAAGTATTTAATCGCGATTATTTGATTTTCATGAACTAAAATTCACACCAACACCTCGACTTTTTTTTCTTTTATTTTGCTTATATCTCGAAAATGGTGTGTCCTATCGCAAAAAGAATGAAAATTTGAACCCCCTTTATAAAAGCCATAAACCCCTAATACCCATCATGTAGGTAATAATTTTTCATATTTTCCAAACAAAAAACGAAAAAATCCATATAAAACACGTCGTTCCAATATAAATAGTAGTTTAAAACTAAGTATTTTCATTATTAATATATTGTAAAATAAAATGATGTCTAAAATAATTACAATTATGAAACTGCCATGTTATTTTGGAGATATTTTTTATATCATAATTTTGTCTACTTTTCTCATCGTTCTCGTCGTCAAAATCGAGGACGAGTAAATACGACATAATGACAGAAGAATCGGAGATTATCTCGTGTTGAATTGTCAAAAATCGAGATAACTAAGGTGCCATGTTAGGGTTTGTCGACAAAACATAAAGTTTGACAGAAGGAGTCGACTATTTTGTATGGAAGCGCTGTCAGAAAACGAGAAGAGACAAAATAGACAAAAATTACTCACGCGAGAGCGAGTAATTGTCGCGTGCGTCATGTTAGGCCTGCAGGAGGCGAGACGGGAACCCGGGGCAAGGCCGGAGAGGGCGGCGATGGCAGCCGGAATGTTACAGGGTCAGGAGCCAGTCAAGGTCGCGTCGCACACCGAGTTCCTCGGATTGGCTATGTAAACACCATTTCTGTTACCGGGAAAACGCGCGGGCGTGCGAGTCGCCGTGCAATTGGTCCAAGAAAGGGCAGGGCGCGGGAAACTAGAGACGGTGCAGTCATAATCGGTGGCAGATTGTACCGCGGGAAACCACCGGCTCTGCGTGCGAGATTACAGAAGCGGCATGGTGTACCTAGTAGACACAGGAGCTAACGTTTCAGTGGTGGGTAAAGTGAGAGGTAGGTAATAAGGTTAAGTGTGAGTGATCGTATAAGCTGTTCGCGGCGAATAACACTGAGATAAAAACTTATGGTGTAGTTAACATAGAACTTAATTTAGGTTTAAAAAGAAGTTTCACATGGACATTTATAATTTGTGATGTAAAACAGCCCATTTTGGGAGCAGACTTTCTAGAGGCACAACAACTGATAGTTAATTTGCATAAAAAGCGTTTGATTGACGGTTGTACTAGGATGAGTAGGGAGGCATCCGTCGTAAAGTACGGACCCATCCGTTTCGAGCATACAGTTAAATAACCCATACAGGGAAATATTAAAGGAATTTCCGAGCATAACTAAGCCTGTATCTTACAAAGAACCATCTAGTCACAGTGTTTACCACCACATAGAGACTACAGGCCCACCAATTTTCACGCGCGCTAGTCCATTGCCACCCCATAGATATAAATTTTGGTACATGAGGAATTTAGGGTAATGCAGAAGTTAGGAATTTGCAGGCCATCCAGCCGTCCTTGGGCGAGCGTAAGAAGGACGGACAGATCAAACCCTGTGGTGACTATCGTGCACTCAACGCGATCACGAAGCCAGACAGGTACCCGATCCCAAGACTGCAGGATTTTACATATGGGCTAAGCAGGTGATTCCATTTTGGAAAAATATACATCAACCGGGCCTAGCATAAAATTTGTGTAGCACCGCAGGATATTGAAAAAACGGCCATTATTACTCCTTTCGGGCTTTTCGAGTATCCACGGATGTCGTTCGGTTTGCGAAACGCAGCACAAACGTTCCAAAGATTCATGAATAATACGGTGCTGCAAAATATAGAATATCTTAAGGACGACCAAGAAGCTCGTATTTATTCTGTTACCTATATCGATGACCTTGTAATAGCCAAAACCAACTTTGCACCAACTTTTCAAAAAACACCTAAAACTAATTTTCAGTAGATTCGAGCAATACGGCATAACAATAAATTTAGCAAAATGCGAGCTAGGGAAAAGGGAAATAGAATTTTTAAGGGACTTCGTGCAGCCTGCAAAAGTGACCAAAATGTAAGTTCAGCAGAACTTGTTTTAGGACACACGTTGCGATTACCGGGTGATTTTTATCACGAGGCAGAAAAACCGCAAGTAGGACATTTACCGGCATTTGTAAGCAAACTCAGAAATATAATAGAGAGAGAACTTTATCTCTGTCTTGGGAATGTAGACATATGATTGCTATGTTAATAGCATATAATATTAATGAGGTTATAGCTAATATAACAAATTGTAGTGTTAGTGACGAGTCTGTGTTGTCTAGTTATACTAACAACATAGTGATTAATTATAAGTCATCATGTTGTACGAAGGAGAATCCACCTATAATACCAACATCTTTGGAGGCCACTACCAGCCAGATAGGGTATTCTCTTCCTGCTAGAATTCATACAGACTTTCTAGACTCTTCCATTGTAGTTGTGGAGGTCACTCCGGATAACTTTTTAAACTAGTTAGTAAGACAACAGAAGTTACCCCTTCAAATAACCAATTATTATTAATGAATAATAAAATGGTATTTTCTGGCAATATTACACATAATAAAAATCCAAAGGGGGGGCAACATACTTTAAAATTATTCAATCAAAATATTCAAGGTTGCTCTTCCAAATTACTGGAAATAGAATTGTTTTTAGAAAATACTAAGTTTGATGTTGTTTGTATTACAGAACATTGGTTAAAAGATCATCAAGTAATGTCAATTAACTTTGAAAATTATTGTGTAGTTAGCCATTTCAGCCGAAAACGTATGATACATGGCGGATCATTAATATTAGTAAAAAATTCTATTCAATCGAAAGAACGAAAAGACATAATCGGACTCTCTGTTGAACACACCATTGAATTGTCCTGTGTTGAGCTCGATAAGCATGTTATAGTATGTGTATACAGACCTCCAAGTTACCAGAATCTATCTATGTTTGATTCTGTAATGGAAGATGTGCTAAAGAAATTAAATGCTAGTAGTAAGTCAATAATCATATGTGGTGATTTTAATATTAATCTATTAGAAAATAACTCTAATACTGTCAGACTACTAAGTCTTTTCAAGTCATTTGATTTGTCAAATGTTTTTATTGAACCAACCCGAGTGACAGCTTCTTCTGCCACTTGTATAGATAATATTTTCTGTAATTGTGATTACTTACATAAACAAATTGTAAATAAGTTGCCATCTGATCACAGTGGACAATCAATAACATTTTGCTCCTACGTGCCTTTACAAAAAATTCAAATAAGGTTTAGGCCAATTACATGTAAAAATCTAGAGAAATTAAATAATGCTTTGGCAAGTAGATTATGTATTCAGAGTTTTAATAATATATGTGACCCAAATGAGTTCTACGCCGAGTTCTTTTCACTATTAAACAAGCAATTTATTGACACTTTTCCACTAAAGACTAAAACTATTTACACAAAGTTCTTATTTAGTGATTGGGCGACTCCAGGTATTCGTAAAAGCAGGGAAAAACTTTTTGAACTTTATGGCCTAAAGCAACACATGAATAATACAAGATTTCATCAGTATGTTGCAAAATATTCTAAAACTTTTAAAATTGTGTGCAAAATGGCTAAAGCTCTTCACATTAGCAATAAAATAAAATCGGCTGATGATAAAATAAAAACTACCTGGCAAATAATAAATAATGAAACCGGTAGGAAAAAACAACGTAATACTGAATTTAATTTAGAGACTGCACATGGCCCCATCAACTCAGATGTGGAAATAGCTCAGGAATTTGAAAACTTTTTTGCTAATATTCCCCATAAAACTACTGAGGCTTTAAATTCCTCACCCACGCTTTCTGCTGCCTTACTTAAAGAATGTAAAGGCATGCCCTTTGGAGTTTAGGTTTCAGCATACAAACCCCCAGGCTGTCATAAAAGCTTTTAAAGATCTTAAAATTAAATCAACAGAAGATCTATGGGGAATGTCTGTAAAAGTCTGTAGATCTATCATCGAAACCATTGCGCCTTATTTAGCTTGCATATTTAATACCAGTGTAGACCATGGAGTCTTTCCGGATCTCATGAAACACAGTAAAGTAGTTCCTTTGTTCAAATCCGGTGATAGTAAGGAACCCAACAATTATAGGCCTGTGTCAATTCTGCCAGTTCTCAGTAAGGTGTTTGAAAAGTTGATACTCAATCAAATGTTACGTCACTTTAATAAAAATTCCACCTTTCATGAACAACAGTACGGTTTCGCCAAAGGGCGTTGTACCACTGACGCCGGTGTCACCCTAATAAAGAACATTTTTAATGCCTGGGAAGAAGCACAAGATGCCATTGGAATCTTTTGCGACCTCTCGAAGGCGTTAGATTGCGTAGACCATGAGACACTTCTGCTGAAACTGGAGCACTATGAGATTAGGAATACAGCTCTTGATTTACTAAGATCATACCTGAAAGATAGAAAGGTTAAAGTTCAAGTAAACGGCGTAAACTCATTAGGGTCTGAAATGGCAATGGGCGTTTCTCATGGTTCAATATTGGGTTCATTCCTCTTTTTAGTTTACATTAATGATTTACCCCAATTACTTCAAAAGCAACCGAAGATGGTGTTATTTGGAGATGACACATCATTGATCTTTAAAATCAATCAACAGTCACGAAATCTTGACGACGTGAATATCTCTATTCTTCAGGTCCAAGATTGGTTTACGGTAAATAATCTGGTACTAAATAAAAAAAAAACCAAATGCATTAGATTTAAATTACCAAATGTTAGAAGTAGCGAATGTGACATCATATTGAATGGAGAAAAACTGGAATTTATTAATCAAACAGTTTTCCTAGGAATCACGCTAGACGAGAAGTTACAATGGGGACCCCATATAACATCTCTCGCGGGGCGGCTAAGTTCAGCCGCTTATGCTGTTAGAAAGATAAGACAGTTAACAGATGTAGAAACCGCGCGTTTGGTCTATTTTAGTTACTTCCACAGTGTCGTATGGCATTTTACTGTGGGGTCGGGCTGCTGACATTGAATCTATCTTTATTTTACAAAAGAGAGCTGTCAGAGCCATTTATAATCTACGTCGTCGCGAATCTCTTAGGGAACTATTTAAAAAGATTAATATTATGACGGTACCTTGCCAATTCATTTATGAAAATATTATGTATGTGAGAAAAAATCTACATCTTTTTAACAAAATAAGTGATAGACATAATTTTAATACTAGAAATAAAGATAAAATAAATCAACCATTTTTCAGACTATCTAAAGTACATACATCTTTTATGGGGTACTGTGTTAAATGTTACAACAGAATACCTTGTGATATATTAGAATTAAATGAAAGAAAATTTAAAACTCATATAAAAAATACACTTTGCAAACAAGCATATTACAAATTAGAGGATTATATCCAAGATAAAAATGCTTGGAAACATGCTGGTCCTGCTCCATAGGACAATTTTATTTAGAATCTAGACAAAATCTAACTGGTTGCTAATTTAATTGTATAATATATATATATAATATATATATATATATAATATATATATATATATTTTTATATTGGTTTTACATTCTGTGATTACTTGAACTCACACACTGAGTTATATTACTTGTAAAAATGCTAGGAATATCGTATAATTTTACAATGTTTGTAAATATGTGAGCACCATGCATCTATCACATGATTAATTTATCTGTCATTCCTTAATTTTTCATTATTTTTACCTAACGTGGTATAGTAATCTTATTCTAGGTGCATCGTCTTCACATATAATTATATAATTGATGTACTTATACAAGATATTGTGAAAACATTTTAAAAGAGTAACGGTGGAGTTTCTTGCCCATTCTTCTCCATACGAAAACTACCTTTTGGAAGGGGCAACTAGAATCAATTATTATTTAAATGTTGACGTTCAGAAGTGCCTTTTTTGTGCCTAATTGAAATAAATTATTTGACTTTGACTTTGACTTTGAATAAATAACACAGGCACGAGCGGATAGCTGATCACGAAAAATATTCGTTCATAAGGATTTGAACACTTGTACACACGTATTCATTAGAAATGACATGATACGGAAACCATGACACCATCGTACAGTGGTCCATAAAAAGTCATTAGCAGAAGCGAGAAGACTTTTGACAAATAGAAAGACGACCGTCAATCAACCGTGTCCATTGATAGATTAAAACCAGCCTATATGATCAATGAAGTCGTAATACCAGAAAACTTAGGGAATAATAGCAACAGTGAAACACAAAAACAGCAGGTTGGGCAAAACCCGCTACCGCCTATTATTAATACCACGCGCTCTGGTCGAGTAATCAAGCAACCCGTGCGATTTTTGCTCGACTAACAGTTAGTAGTTTAGGTACATCGTAAATGTAAAAGTAGAGAGCGTAAAAAATAATTTGGCGATTGCACACCACCTAGTCAGTAAACATCAGCCAGCATACAAATTAACAGACATAGGAAATACACAAAATAAAGAATACATTTCCATGGTCCAAGCCCAGGCAGCAACTGGACAACAATTAGAAAACAAACTAAATTATTCTGGGATAATACTTATTATCATCGCGATTCTATTGGGAATATTGTTATGTTACGCAATAAAAAGAGGCTGCATGGGACGATTGAGAGGTTGGCTGAGAAAGGAAGTGACGACACTGACCGGGACAGCGGTAGCGCCCGGAAATATGGGTACTGCGGCCTGCTGCGGTTGCGGTTTACGTGTACAAAAAGCACAGTAACAGTGTACGAAAAGTGAATCGTGCAAGAATCGCCCACTTAAATTGAGTGCTATTCAGAAATCAAAAAAGGCGAACATTGTATTTGTCATCGTGAACTATGTACGGTTAGATTAGCTGGGTATCTGCCTTTGTTATTGTATTACTCGTATTATTGTATTGATAGTGAGTGTTAGCATATTGGCGCTGTCATAACGGAAGTTGCCGGCCCTAGTGGCGTTATTAATTATTGCAGAACGGACGTTATGACAGCTACCCTTAAACGTAAATGTATCTTATATATTTTGTTTTTTGTTTTGTAAAGACGGCTCTCAAATATGGAGAGACCGCAAGCTGTTAGATAAGCTAGTGTGTAAGGATTTTGTAGGCGCCATTGTAAACCAAATGTATTTTTAGAAATTTCTTTTTTGTGAAAAATTCTGGAAAAAGGGGGAGAGTGATGTAGCGACCCTAGCGACGCGATCGCTGAATTGCATTTTTGATATTCCGCCCGGCCGGAACCCGCCGGGCTGGCCAGTCGCTTACATACCATCGCCTTGCCACGTCCTATTTTATCGTGTAAATAATAACCAAGTTATATTGTGAACCTTTATTAAATATCAAATACTTCAGTATAACCTAAATCGTTTATCATTTATCTAGACCCTATACACAACACGCACAACAGACCAAACGTAATCGGCACCATTCTTCTACAATATTGGGTGACGCAGAACTTCTATGTCAAATGTGAAATTATTTATTTGACTTAAGTAACCCAAAAGTTACTGAATGTTCTATTTTAATTGTAAGTAGTAGTTTTAAAGAAAACATCAGAATTATTTTATTATTAGTCTTAAAACAATACTAGGTGTTTCTAATTCACAAAGAAGCATAAGTGAATTGGAAACACCCATGGCTAGGGAATGCCGTCCCGCAAGATAAGTTAATCCCGGTATTTACGGGCCTGACCTTACCTAATCTTTTTTTTTTTTTTTTTTTTTGGGTGGGAAATTATCAAATAACTTCTCCCGCTCTGGGTGGAGCGGGAGGGCGTGTCAGACTCTTACTGACTAAAACCCACCCGTGTTCCTTCCGTTGCCTTTACGTTGCCAGGGGCCACGGTATCCCTTTCGGACTTTCCCGCAACCCCGGCAGGCATCGGTCCTATCGGACCCCTTCCGTTGTGCTGACATCTCTTTGAGGCGCGCGTGGAACACAACGCGCCGTCGACCCGGGCCTGGTCCTTATCGGACGGCGAGCTACCCATTGCTCACCGTCCGCAAGCCCGCGCCTACGGTGGCCGGGAATCGGCCTGCGATTCCCGACGCCCAGGGCGTCTCCTGCGGCGGCTAGGGGCGTGAGGGCGCGAAATTTGCCTCTCCCTCACGCGTTCTGCCTCCTCCTTCGCGAGCATTACTGCTTCGCAGAAGGAGGTGACGGCCTCCCATGCCCTCTCGCTCCGTACCATGGCCTGGACTAGGGCCGGACGCGAGAGATCCCCGCCGCCGATCGCCTCCACGAGGACACGGCGATGCTCTGCCCAAGCCGGACAGACCTCCACCGTATGCTCAACCGTGTCCTCCGGGCGATCCACGCAGTGATGACACCCGGGCGTTTCCTCCCGCCTGATACGGAACAGGAACCTCCCGAAACAACCGTGTCCGGTGAGGACCTGCGTTAGGCGGAAGGTGAGGACGCCGTGGCGCCTCTCTAGCCACTCCTCAAAGAGGGGACTTATCGCCGCAATAGTGGCGTGCCCAGCACTGGGTTGCGACAATCGCACTCTCCATGACGCCATGAGATCCCGCCGGAGCTCTGTCCGCTGTGCCGCGATTTCTCGCGGCAGCGGAGTAACGCCCCGGCGTTTCGCCTCCTCGCGCCACTCCCAAATGTGCGCGAGGACTTTTGCCTCCAGATCCCATGGCGGTAATCCGGCAAGGAGGCTCGCCGCCTCACCGGAGACCGTGCGGTATCCCCGGACCAGCCGGGTGGCCATGACCCTCTGGGACGCGTTCAACCGGCGGGCTGGCCGCCGCCTCAATGAACGCGCCCAAACCGGTGCCCCGTAAAGGGCCATGGACCGCACGACCCCCGCGTATAGCCTCCGGCAGGAGGCGTTTGGACACCTTACCTAATCTGCGTTCGCAATTTATTTTCCAAACACAGCTTTTCTAATACACAACATCTAACATCGCGTTTTTTTGGATACATATTTGAATGCCGAAAATTGAAATACCTACGAGTAAAATGTCAACGTTCAAAACATCGAAAATTTAAATATCGATTGTATAATAATATCGAAAATTAAAATATCGTAAGTTTATAATGTCGAAAGGTTAGATAACCTACGTCCAATATATCGAAAATCAAATTATCTACAAAAGTGACATCGAAATACCTAAATATCGAAAGTACAAAGTATCGAATGTCCTAAATGTCGATATTAATAATTAATATCGACATTTAGGACACATACATAATACAGTAGTTAATAAGTATGTCATAGGGTAATTTCATAATTACCCTGTGACATTACGAAAACCCGAATAAATAATTAGAAAATGATGAAAACATTTCTGCGGGAGATTTTAGGTATGATTCGTCATTTTGAACTGGGTGAAATAGGTTAGGTTAGGTTAGAACTGTGACCAACTGCGCGTGAGCCGAGCGAGCGCAGCGAGCGGTGCCGCGGCAGCGGCCGGCGAACGCTACGTCCAAGTTGCTCCCAGATTTTATTTCATCATTTTCTAATTATTCGGGTTTTCGTAATGTCACAGGGTAATGTCAATAATATTCGCTAAACCATACATTAAATGTTTGCAGTGGAGGACAGACTAATGACTAATAGCAATTCAATACTCAATACTCAATACTTTATTGCATGCCATAATGTGTACATAAAAACAGTTGGTATGTTAAACATAGAATCAATTATGGACCCTGTCGGGCACAGCAAAGTGAATTTTTAATATAATATTAAAAATTATATTATACATATTACAAACATTTCATTAGGAGAGAGGATGAAGGCGCTTACTTGTTTAGAAAAATAATAAATGAAATAGTACCTAAAATAGTTTTTTGTGCTATTTATATGAGTCGTTGGTTTAATGTTATTGCATTATTAAAATAAGTATTAAATTAAAATTACAAATATAATACATAGGTATAGGCTAAAATAATACATACAATACAATAGTGTACCTAATCATTTTAATAGTATTTTTGCAATTTAAAAATAAGTAATTGATTAAAAATTAAATAATTTAAAATGTAAAATGAAATGTTCCTAAATTTTTATGTCAAAATGGTTTTATTGTTGTTGAAATTTGTCGTTTAAGTACTCGTCAATAGTGTAATAGCTTTTAGTTATTAGAAATTGTTTCAATTTATTAGTAAATATATTATTTTTATCAATATTTTTTATGTTTTCCGGAAGCTTGTTATATATTTTAATGGACATAACATATGTACATTCGTTGGCAGAATGTGTCAATTTCAAATCTACCTACATTTTTTCCACACATAATAACCACATAATCAAAATTTGTTAGATATTTTATCGAGTAGGTATTTTTAACGTAAATATAATGAATTTGGGTGTATTAAATGTTGATATTTTAAATGTAGGTATAATGACTATCGATATTTTTAATCATTAGATATTTTTATCACTCGGCATTTCAATGTTAGACATTTTAGGCTTAGGTATAACAATTTTCGATATTATTATACAATCGATATTTAAATTTTCGATGTTTTGAACGTTGACATTTTACTCGTAGGTATTTTAATTTTCGGCATTCAAATATGTATCCGTTTTTTTAGACATAAAAATATTGTAAAAAAAATAGAATTATGCTCATCGTTAGCAACACAGAAAATGTTACTTATTGTAAAAATCCTTAAGATAAGGAACAAGCTCTGTTTTCTGTACAGAGTAGTTCCACATACTTATATTCACTAGGTTTTCTGGAAAGGATAAGTGAATTGACTATTGCAGCTTTGGGGCTGTTAGCTAGTAGCGGATGGGTAATTATATTTCAGATCGCCATTCATAAAATTATATCAAGAGTCGGCTTAACGGGTAAGCTCGTTTGATTCCCAATTTTACTTCACGGCGATCTGAAATATAATTATTAACGAAGTAGGTAGATGTTTAGAATTGTCCGCAATCATTCAGTTAGTTAATAAATTATCTGATTATAAATATTCTGGTTTATTGAATAGGTACTTTAATTTTCCTTCATTAGCATTGGTTATTTAGGGATAACAAGTATAATCAACAACAAGTAACCCCACATTGTGTCCGTTCTCAATTGATGCCAGCTCTAAGTTGAGCTGCTGTATGTGTTGTCCTGTGAAAGTAAGAATTAAACCACTCTCACTTTTATTATACTTCGTTATAAGCTTTAGGGTGACTTTAAAACAGTACCAGTATTTGTTTTATTAGTTCACAGAGTTGACTTTAGAGCAAAAACGGCAGCGAACTTCTTTGTACGTTTTTCTTAAGTTTGTTCTGTATTTGTATTCAGATCAAGAATATATTTCTTCGAATGAATACTTTTGAAAGTTTCCATGACAGAGAATAAGTACCAGTTGTAGATACCTCCGTAAACTTAAACGTGCACTTATTTGAGATGCAGTGTGGAACATAATGCGTGAGTTTACGATAAACTCTTATTCTCTATAATTATGTTGTGTATAATAATATCTATTTGTTAGAATTCATTTGTCTATTTATTTATTAGTTTGGCATACCATTGGTAAGCAAAAGGATTCGTTTTTGTTTATAGTAAGTAACCAAGCATTAGACACTAAGATAACAGCTTTTTTTTTTATTCGGTACAAATTCTTAGGTATTTTACACCTTTACACCAATATGACAATGCCACCATCAATAAGGCAATTTCTTAATTCAATCCCCCCCCCCCTCCCCCCACGTAGCCTATGCACGGGTAATTATCTAACTATTTCATCTTCTTTCAGATTCAACGACCTGGTAGGGACTTTTTGCAGCTTTAGCTTACAAGTATGGTTATTGGGGTTATTTATAGGGTGTCAAGCGCGGAATGAACTTTAAACTTGATGTATTTTAAGTTTTGCAAGCACCATTTAATAGGTAAATCTAATTTTACCTGTGCGTGTCCGAAATAAAATATTCTAATTTACATAAAGGCAGTTTTCTGAAAAACTTTTTTTGATGCCAATCGTTCCTGTTTCTTTGAAGGATCCAAAAACTCTATGGACCAACTGTGGTTTGAGTACTAGAAAATTCAGAAATCGCAAAAACATTTCCCATACATTTCGTAGGAATTGAGATTCCAACCTACTTTTTACGATGAACAGACTGACCGAAAATGAGAGATGGTGGTAGAGTTTTTTGATCCTTATAAGAAACAGGATCGATTGGTATCAAAAAAAGTTTTTGTGAAAACTGCCCATTTTCTTGCTGACTGTAATTTTTTTTCTAAATCTGAATGCGCATCAAAATGTATCAAAAAGTTAAGAACAGTCTCGTAAGACCGTTTTCCTGTAGCTACAACGGTTAAGGTAGCTACCCTTACTGCCCCGTCTCAAAATGCCACCCTGTATTTCAGATCGCCGCCGCGCCGTGAAGTAAAATTAGGATGGAGTCTCATTTCCTATGAAAACGGACAAAGTTTATTTTTTAATTTTGACTTTTCAAGTAGGTACTCAAACCTCAGTTGGTCCAATAGAGTTTTTTGATCCTTATAAGAAACAGGATCGATAGGCATCAAAAAAGTTTTTGTGAAAATGCCTGTCTTTGTGACTACATTTTCACTAACAACCGCACATTTATTGAAAAACACTTTTATCTATAATGAGAACCTTCCTCTCCGTGTAGACAACACGCGTCTTCGCACGCTGTCAGATCCTCAGGAGACGCCTTGATGTGCACCATCCCGCCACACTTCTTCTTAGTTAAATTTTTACCACACTTACCAGCCACAATATGCTACGTAGGTAGGTACAGACTTAGTAGGAAGTACTTCCTACTAAGTACGGCTTGGAACCTTTTATAACAAGCTACCCTCTTCTTTACTAGATTTGCCTTTTAACCCTTAATTACTCGCGTCAATATAGTTACACTTACGCTCGCGTGGGGTATATATAACCCCAATTTTAAAGGTACAATAAAACATATTTTTAATGACATACTTTTATTTTTATTATAAAAATTAGAAAAAGACAACATTGTTCTAAATTGTAATAGTATCTTTAATCAACATTTTAATAAACTTTTAAAGATATGAAACTTTAAACTTAGGAACTTTTTAATCAATACATTTATCACATATCATAGTGGAATGGTCGTGACAAACTTGCTGATGGCATTTGGCACACATAAATCTTATTTTTTTATCCTTCGACCTTGGACAGATATGACACCTTTTATAAGTTGTCGATGGACCACCTCTGGAAGTGGGGCTAGGATCCTGAACTTGAGCATTTCTTTTTAGCCGTTTTTGTATGGCCCTAGGCAGTTGTGGTATAGTTGCTCGAGTTTGTTGGCGAGCCTTTACCAAATCAACTGCAAGATGCTTCAAAAACTCCCTTCTTGCTATTCTGTGGTCAATTTTATTTTTATAAATGACATATGCATTGATACCAGCAACGTTGAGAAGGTGATAAAATATAACCATAGGCCATCTCTTTGTACGTCTGCCGACGTTATAGTTCGCACACATTTGGTCGTTGGTATCTACGCCACCTTTCGTGCTATTGTAGTACAAAATAATTTCCGGTTTCTTCTTTTCACTTTCAACTATTTTATTGTCATGATGCATTGACGAAATCAGCAGTACAGCTTTAGATTTCTTTGGAACGTAAGAGCAAAGTGTTACGTCTTCTTGGAAACCAAACAGACTGGAATGCTCAGCTCGTGTTCGTTTGGGCTGGAAGCAAGTTGGAATTTCCGGTTTATTCTTGCGAATAGTTCCAACCATAGTAAGCTGGTGATCTTTTAGAAGCGTATTTGTAAGAGGGACGCTAGTGAACCAGTTGTCCATCGTAACGTTTCGACCAGTACCCCAGATGGGTTCTGTCATGCGCTTTACCAAACTTACTGTATCATTAGGCATTCGATATGGACCCTCAGGTTGTACTCCAGCATAAATCTCAAATTTCAGTAAATAAAATGTTGCCGAGTCTACGAGTGCATAATGCTTTATGCCGTACTTCGTGGGTTTGTTGGGCATATAAACAACACCAGAAAATCTTCCTCGAAAGGCAGGTAATTGTTCATCTAGGGTGACATTTTCAGATGCAGAGTAATTATTGATGAAATTATTATTCATCAAATCAGTGAACTCTCTGACTGCTGCTAGTTTGTCTGTCTTTTGTCTTTCAGATCTAGTATTTTTGTCATCAAAACGAACACATCTTGATATAAAAAGAAATCTGTTGAATGACATTGTGTTTTGAAAAAACTCGATGCCTGTTCCATCGGTAGCCCACAGATCTTTGAAGTTCAAGTGAGATGAACGCAGCACACCAGACATGTAAAGTAGACCAAGGTAAGCCAAAAGTTCTTCGTATTCCAAAAAATTGCAATCACGTTCGCGTTGAAATTTTCCTTGTATCGATTTTATGTAATCGTTGGTATGTTGCAGTACTAAATTGACAGTATCCATTGAAAACATACAAAAGAATGCTTCTGATATTGTATGTATCTCCTTAGCTGTTCCCTTAGGTCCTGGTGTTTCCCTCATAATATTGTGACTACGAACTCGAACGCTAGTACGCGGCGGCTCTTTTGCCCACTTTGTGCATTTATTTTTTGATAAATAAAAGCTATCAGAATCTTCACTTACGTGTCTGTTCAGCGGTTCATTATCGTCATCACTCCATTCTGACTCGGTTTCATTGGCACTTTCTTGAGATTCTGAGTTGTGGTCACTCTGGATCACTTCCTCGTCTCCCTCATCTTCATCGGGACTATCTATGATGCTTTCTTCGTCGTCTTCTAATATACGCTCAACAATCTGGTAGTCAGAAATACGCTTACTTGCCATTTTAGGCGTTCTAACCTAAAAAAAAAACAAAAAACAAAGATAAGTAAAAAAAACGAACCATTTAGTATCTGTACTGCACATTAAAAAATAAAAATAAAAATACTTACTCGTCCAAAAAAAGTTGCACGAATACTCGCGTGGGGCAATATATACCCCAGACGCGGTCTCCTGACACAACCACACGACACGGAGCGGCGCTCGCGACTGATTCGCGGCGGGGGTAGGTATTTAGGCAGCTACTAAGAACGGCACGGAGGTAGCTTTAAAAATGGCGGAGATACGACGCTTCAAATACGCCGTGGGGTTAAATATACCCCACGCGAGTAATTAAGGGTTAATGCGTTTAAAACTAAAGTAAAATCCAACCTCTGTTCAAAGGCATACCTACTATTCTATCAACGACTACTTAAATGATAAGAATAGTTGGTCGCTGAGACAATTTTTAAATGTTCTTTCTCCAGAATTAGTTTACCTACTGACAGGTTATATGAGTTTATATAATTGTTTATAATTTTACTTTATAAGTCAATTTATTTTAATTTATCGTTGACATAATCTAGTCATTACAATGTTTTTTTTATGAGTTTAATTTCAATATGTGGTTAGCTAGCGACCTCGACAATTATTTATTTTACCTCGGTGGTCCTAGTTTATCAATTATAACTTCTAGATACAGTTATATGTAAGCGACAGTGGCGTGCCTACGGGTCAAAATTAGGGCAACCCAACTGATTTTTTACGATAAAAAAAAAACAGCTAAGTGAGGGATTGACTGATTTTCGTAAGTTGTACATGGTACAACATTATTATAATTTTGGTTAGAAAACCTTTAAAATGCGAAGAGTTCTGCATAATATTATTTCAAGCATTACTATGTTATTGTCATAAGCGCCATCTGTACTAATGAATGCGCGTAATCACACCGCTTAGCCGAACCTTTTCACCATAATTCATATTCGCTTGTCACATGCAATATTTTTCAACCAAAAGCCACTAGATGGCTCCCAAATGATTGATTTGTTGTTCTATTACTGTACACATAATAAAATTTTAATGTCGATTGAAAATGAGATAGTACCTAAATATATTTTATAATTCTTATCAATTCTTGTGACATGAATTATTGACTTGGTTGCTTTATGTGTAGTTTTTGTGTGGGGCTCACGTTTGCAGGCAAGCCGGGCTTTTCGGCTTTAATTAAAGTAATGCCACTGGTAAGCGGGCACGCCCTTTATGTCTGGAGGCTTATTTAGCCGACTTTTTTCTAAAATTTTGATTTGTGGGGCATTAAATTTCTTAAGCGTCAACTGTCTGTCGGTAATGTCAGAAAGGAAAATTTCACATTTTGATGGGTTAAGGTCCAAGCTAATGCATTTAAATTGTTGTTTGATGAGTTGTAGGTCTTTCAAAACGGTGTCTACATCACCTCCTAGCGTTCCATCATCTAAATACCAAACGTTAAATTTTGAATTTAGATTCTGGATAATTGGATGGATAGCCGAGCTGAAAATGACTGTCCCGAAAGGCTCACCTTGTTGGCATCCTACTGCAGATTCCAAAACATTGTCCCTATAGTAATTTCGAGGGGTACCTGTAACACTGCCACATAAAACCATAAATTTCGGGTAGTTCCTTTTTGATTTCAGCCAGCAAAGTGTCCCTGTTGACAGAGTTAAAGGCATTCTTAACGTCAACCTTGAGGATAACCTCACATTTGTTGGAGTTCAAGAAGGTGGAAAGGGCATGCACGGCAGTCTCACAGCCCCCTCTCGAGCCGAAAGCAAATTGCAGGGGCTGAAACTTAGCTGTAAGGGATTCGCTGTACAGCTTACATCATATTTTGGCTGCCGTACGCCTGTAGATGCACCCAACGGCGATGGGACGAATGCCACCGTCTTTCTTGCGCTGGGCACATAGGTTGGCCCCGTATAAGACATCGACGATGGCCTCGTTCACACCGCCGGTGAGCATGAGTTTAATCAGGGCCGCAAGCTCCTTCAGAAGCGATTCACCAGCATCCCCGGCGCCTGGGCTCAATAGATCCTTTAGATGTTGTAGAGTCAGGCCGTCGAGGCCACCGGCGGAACCGCTCCAGAAGGAGCTCACGGCTGCAATCAACTGGGGTGCCGAAACGTTTAGAAAGGTTGTATTTAGGACGGAAGGTTCGGAGGGATTGGGAAGAGATTGGGAAAGGTGAGACTATCCGCAGGCGCTGGGTGTTTACTCTCTAGAGCTGTTAGCGTTTCTGGAGAGTAGGCGCCACCACATCGGTGCTGAACAGTATCCTGGCCGCTCCCTTGATGTCACCTTCACTTAATTTGGATTCCACATGTGAACCTTTTTGTGAGCCTTTTTGTGATTGGTTATTAAATGCAGGTAATTTTGGATCTAAAATGAGTTCGTTAAGGTTTTTTAGCTGCCAAATTTTTTTGGACATGCAGAATCCTATATGGGAATGAAAGTAATTACTCCCAGGCACTTTTTGAGTTCTCCTGGGTTGCGAGACGGAGACATTGCGCCAAATTCAGTGCGACAGACCGTCTCGCGCCCCGGGGAACTCTTTAACACTCGGATAGAATTTTCGAATTTTGCAAGCGTTTTCCACAATGTTTTCTCTAAAAGAGTTGATGTTGGGGATGTGGCTGGGGGGCACAATGGTACACTATGTGACGTGCCTGTGAGCAATGTGGACATCTCACCAGCTGCAGTGTGATTCTGTAAGAGCTCATTCTAAAGTTCGAATCTGCAGTGCTATTCTGTAACCATCTCACCGTGAGAACTTAGGTGAAGTGAGCATGGAGGGAGCTGTCATTCCACCTGCTGCTAGGGACTGACAGCTCACTCCGTGCTCACTTCACCTAAGTTTTCACGGTGAGATGGTTACAGAATAGCACTGCTGAATCCGCTGTGAGTTTCTTAATTTGCATTCTAAAAACTCGGTTGATAATTCGAATTTACACTAGCGCTACCATTGCGAGCGTGTCAGCGAGTTGAACTAGATTGACGTGTGATTTTGACCGATAAAGTATGAGATGACGTAAGAAGTGGCATTCAGTAAGGTAATTCCTCCGTCACTTCGACGCTCAATTCGCACTCGAACCCGATTCAAAGTGTCAAATAAAAAGCATCTATTTTACGAGTGAAAATAGAAGAAATCCTATATAAATAGTGTTAAAGTAATATGTTTATGTCACAGTGTTAAAAATTAGTTCAATGACTACTCAGCGGCACGAAATCTTGGCCAAGCGCTTATCTCGCAAATACTTGCGATAGCTTTAAGTGTTTCTAACGGTTGTTTCTTATGAAGCTAAGTCAAAAAATGTTTACCCTTAGTTGAAGATGTTAATTCATTGTTTGAGTGCACTGTAGCGTTTTTAGTTGAATCGGGTTTCTTGAGCGACTAAGTTGCATGTTTGAATTTGTGTGTTGTGAAAGTTTACGGTTAAGTTATTCAGTTATTGTGTTTTCGTGCTT
Organism: Xanthia icteritia; assembly: GCA_949128155.2. Classification (NCBI taxonomy): domain Eukaryota; kingdom Metazoa; phylum Arthropoda; class Insecta; order Lepidoptera; family Noctuidae; genus Xanthia; species Xanthia icteritia. Next base: position 280,242 of record OX421955.2, on the reverse strand, counting down.
TTCATTCAAAAACTAAAGGTGCTTTATAATACAAAAAATGCCACTAACACCAGCACAGGTTGCACAGGCTGTAGCCTTAATCGACCAAGGCTTTACACAGCGCCAAGTTGCTGTGGTGCTTAAAGTACCACGTTAGTCAATGCAGTATGCCCTGAAACGATACCAGGAGACAGGCCACTACTCCCGCAGACCAGGCAGCGGAGGAGTTAGATGCACATCGGCTCGGGACCACCGGTTTATTGTCCTGGAAATTTTAAGAAACCGCTACCTTACCGCTGTTGAGATACGTCAGCGGCTCCAAATCGCACCTATGTTAGGTTTAAAGAAACTTTATTCTCAATAAAACATACACAAATGTCACTTACTTGAGAACAATAAATTTATGTTGAAAATATAAAAAGGTTCAACTTCGCCTCTATGTACAGTTTCACAAACACGACCCACCCAACGCATTCATTTCTGTGACGGTGTTTTACTTGCTGTTAAATATTGGCCGAGCTGAATTTTGAATGCATTGAGTGAGTGTACATTTCTAATTCTTGATGGTAATTTATTATATAGTTGCACTCCTTCAAATGTAACCATTTTTTTGCCATAGTTGGTTCTAGTTTTAGGTAGCACTATTAGGCTCGCTCGTCGTGACCTTCGTTGGCTGACTTGTCGATATTGGGTTAGTATAATGTTCGTGTGTATTTTTTTATTAAGCACTTTATTAATGAATATACATGTATTATAGATATAGAGTTGCTTGATGTTCATTAATTTGGTGTCATTATAGATTTTTGAAGTTGATGTTAAATAGGGATAGTTAAAAAGGATTTTTATTAATTTATTTTGCGATCGTTGAAGTTCTGACAGTTTTGTTTTAGTAGCACTGCCCCAGAGTTCAATCAAATATAGTAGGTGCGGCTTTACTAGTGAGTTATAGATGGTGTATCTTAGACTTCGCGGAATACATCGAACTATGTTGCGCAATGTCCCTACTATTGTCGAGAGCTTGTTTTTTATATATTCAATCTGGGCATTCCACGAAAGAGTACTGTCTATTCTCAGACCGAGGTATTTTTCGCTTGTTTTTAGCTGCAGTGGTACGTCATTAATTGTAAGTGGATCAAATGGTGGAATGATTTTATTTTTTGCCTTAAATATTACATAGCAAGTTTTAGATATGTTTATTGTTAAAAGATTAAACTGAAACCATGTGTATAAAGAATTTAAGTCATCTTGGGCTAGTGTAATAATGTCGTGGATGGAAGAACCAAAGTAAAATAAACATGTATCATCGGCATACAGGGTAAGGTGGCCATGTAGCTTTATTTCGGTGATGTTGTTAATATATATAAGAAAGAGCAGAGGACCCAAAATGGATCCCTGTGGAACGCCGCATGTTATGGGTAACGCGTTACTTTGATCATGATTACCTAGTTTAACTATTTGTGAGCGGTTGGTTAAGTAAGATTTAAACATTTTTAGTGCACTTCCAGTGATGTTAATGGATTCTAGCTTTTTTAATAGTCATTTGTGACAGACGGTGTCAAATGCTTTTTTTAGATCAACAAAGATACCCACGACTATATTTTTAATGTCTATATTTTGCTTAATTTTAGTAACTAGATCAATTGTAGTTTCATGTTAGCTACACGTTCTTTACCGTGAGAAAACCCTTTCATTAATTACCCTTTCTCTTTCCGCACTCCTCTCCAGAAAGGACTGTAGGATTTGTGCATTTAGTTGTTGTATCTCCAGCTGCTGTTCTTCCACCCTCAGGAATCTCTTAGTAGTGGTGGAGAATTCCGTTCGCCGTTGAGATGGTGGAGGAGCAGCTGAAAACCAGTGTTGGGGCTCTGTCTTGCATAGGGTCGCAGCATTATGCTGAGCGATGGCCGTTTTGCGTGGATGTGACACATATTTTCCCCTAATTTGTTATTCTCGTGTTTTTTTCTTTGCGTCATATTTACCGCAAATAAATGTATTTTCTTTCTTTCAACTGAAGACGTGTGATGTGATGCTGAAAAAAGAACACCGATTACTATGATGCGTAAATAAAAAATCTTACATAGCAGCTGTTCGTTGTCATTCGTTTGAAAAATTAAGTTTTGATAGTTATTTTTATGAAACAAGGTGCGCGCCTTCAACGGTGGGGTCATGCCGGTTTTGATGTACTCTTTCGGCGTACTCAAATTGACACAGACCAAACTCGACGCCCTGGATAGGAGGGTTCGTACGCTGCTGACTGCATATCAAATGCATCATCCACGGTCATCGGTAATGAGACTGTAAATCCCGCGAAAGTGTGGAGAACGAGGCTTTTTAAACGTGAAACCCTCCACAATCGCGAGATATGCAGTCTCAGGGTGGACTGTGGTCGACTGTGGTCGCGGTGGACAAGGGTCTCACTCCGCTCTCCTTGGCCAAAGAGAACTGGCGCAAGCCTGTAGTGCTTGACACTAACGATGGCAGTGAGGTGTGGCAGAGTAAGGAGCTTCACGGTCGCTACTTCCAGGCCCTACATGGAGCCGATGTAGATTTACTAGCGTCCGTAGCCTGGCTGCGTTTTGGTGAACTCTTTGGGGAAACCGAAGGTTTTGTCTGTGCAATTATAGACGAAGTTATGAGTTATAGTGCTGTTCTTATACCGGTTCAGTCGTAGCGGTACCCGGAGGGGCCGGATACCGCGCGCAACCGTTGCGCGGCTCCCGAAGGCTACCGGTGGCGCCTTCGGGAGCCAGCGCGTGATGGCGGGAGGTGCCACCGGTCCCTAACGGTTGCGCGCGGTAACCGACCCCTCTGGGTGCCGCTAGGACAGAATCGATTAATAGTCATTGATTGAGTAAAATTAACAATATGATACAATTGATGAAATCAAGGAATTCACTTCAAACCAAGATTCGTCGCACATTTTAAGTGGTTTGCTTTGAGGAATGTTAAGTGGTTCTAAATAACGTACGAGTATAGTAAAAAGAAGCGATGCTAACCTTGGTCCACTGTTTGCATTTTTTGATTGTGCTACCTATTTTATTTAGGCGCACGGCTAGTTCCTCCCACTGGCGTCGACTTCGCTCTCTGGCATTTTGAGTTCTCAAAAAACCCTTCGCCATGCCGGGTTTCTTTCCATAAACTCTACCAGTTTCATCCTGAGCCAACGATGGGTGAGAAGAACGTGTCTCATTTGGACTGGAACATTATTGTTGGATTAGAAAACAAAATAAATACTATTTTAATTAATATCATTTTTAAACTTCACAACCACAAATATAAACTTAGGTACTTCATAATTATTTCACAGTTATTTACGGCACTGAACGATCAAATCAAACACATGAAACACAAGCAAAACAATGCAACGTACTATCCACAGACTACATAGAGATACTACGTATGTACTATAAAAATATTGTCAGTCTGACATAAATTTTTTTTCGTAAGGGATGCATAGATTATATTCATGGCACAAATTTAGAGTTTTCTGTATTGTTACTTATTAGCTGCCTCAAATTCCTTAAAATAAGAAATTTTAATTTAAACATAACATAGGGCTGGCCTATTCTTTGGCCAAAGAATCAGCATTGCCATTCAACGTGGCAATGCTGCCAGCCTTTTGGGCACTTTTCCTGTTGACAGTGATGCGGACGAATTTTTTGATGCCCTATAATAATGCCCCCCCCCCCCCTTGTTTATATACTTGTACATATTATTATTATTTTAAGTCTGTTTTTAAATCATGTAAATACGTTTGTGTAAATAAAGAACCAAATTCTGTGCCAAAAACATAACGATTGTGTCAAAAAACTGGAATCGATAAAACTCGACTAACATTTTGTTGAGTGTGGTAGTCACTAGTACAATATTGGTCGCTTCGGAGCTCACTTCACTTCGCAAGTGACTGTGTGATGCTTACAGAATGCAAAATCAAGGTAATTTTGAACCATATGCGAAGTGAGAGTGAATAGCGATGTGAGATGCGAGTTGTTGTTTGAATTTTACAGAATCGACGTGCTGGACATCAAGTGATGTGGCAGGTTGACTGGCACAGGTTGTCGCTACAGCCGGCATTAAACATTTAATATAAAAACACTTTAACTTACCTAAAAAAATATAATAATAAATTGTATATACACGCACACATAACAAAAATAAACCAAAAACACACTTTTCTCTTTTCTATATTTACATAAAGTCACAAATTAAAATGTCATTATATTTTTTTTTCACGACTATTTCACGTTTTAGGCCTGGGGCGCTGCGCATGCAGGGCGCAGCCTTAGCACCCGTTGCCTTGGCGGCAGGCGTCGCGTCTTCGTCGTTGTCAATATTAGACAAAAACAATACGAATGATAATATTTGGGTTCTGTACAGGCTCTTTGATAAATGAGCGGTGGGCACTGACCGCAGCACACTGCCTCGAAAAGAGACTTGACGAAGAAATATAGTTTGGTATGGTGACTTGACTCTCTCGCCCTTAGCAATAAAATTGTTTGCTAAAATATTGAAAGCTGTAATAAATCCAGTATATAACTCAAGATCTTTCTCCAACGGCAACGGCTATTTTAGATATGTTTCGAATTAAAATATAATTATGATGTTGATGTTGTGAAAACGATTTAGTTTGTGTTGTGATTTAAAAAAACTTAGAGTATTTTATATTCTGACATTTTCATTAAAACAGGTCGTGACAGGACCCGCGCAGCCTTAATTGACCAACTACTATAAGCTGCTGTTTAACAGCGGCCTCCGTCGGCACCGTGCCGGGCATGTGACGTCACAGCTGGCAACCCTGCGTTCAGCGGAAACAATTGAACATTTGCCGAGACCCCACCAGAGGCTAGGAAGGTAAATGCCCTTTTTATGGCGCTTAATGTCTACAAAAACCCACGTGAGGCAAACAAATGACCGACATGAAAAAATATACCTATTACGAGTTACCTCCTAGTTTACTGGAGCAGGGCCGCTTCAAGAAGTGCGCGCGACCGTGCGGAAGGCCCCGCGCTGTGTCCATTACCGGCTGACCCCCATTGACACCGAGCGTGCCCTGAGTTTGACCCGCAGTGGACGTGTAAACGACACCAACTCACAACACAATCGACCGCGGCGCGGTACAAGGCGTAAAATAACTTCGATTCCAAATACATATTTACTTAGGAAGACATAAAACGAATTTTATTGAAACGGACCCTATTTTTCGATTTTGGAAAGTGGGTTTTGTGAACTTTTGATAAGAAACTGTACGTATAATAAGAGTGTCGTAACGCACATAATTCATCCCTTATTACGCTATACAAGTAATTTTAAGAATCTTTATAGCTTCATCCACCCGATAGTCTCTAGACTATGGGGTGGATGATGTCTCCCGTGCGAATTCTCCTGCACTGCGTGTCGCGGGTTCGATCCCCGCACAGAACAAATATTTGTATGACCTACAAGTAGTTGTTCCGGGTCTGGCTGTTTGTGCATGTGAGTTTAAATGTTTGTAAACGCACCCACAATACAGGAGAAATTCCTAGTGTGGGGAACCTTTTTTTTAAGAAAAAAAAAAAATTGTGGGCCAAAAATCCATCCTTATTCGATGTCTACATCATAAAGGGAACTTCTGTGCATTTCAGTTGTCCAGGTCCAAGGGTTTGGGCTGGGTGTTGATGGATTATTATTTTGTACTTAAATATATTATGTATAAGACTCGTTATGTAAATACAACCGATTACATAACATATATAACATCACTCCTTGTTTCCCCGAAGGGTTGGGCAGAGGTGTACCTACAGAGTACCCACATTTCGCCAGTTATGTTTAATTCCTATGTGAGGCGAGCCATCGCCATCGACCGGACATAAATCCAGACGCTACTGAGAAATTATCAAATGTTCGGTTCCTAACAAAACGAATCGTTTTTCTTACCAATGGTAACATTTTTGATTGCCAAACTGGGCATAATAGATATCAATAGATTCATAAGCTAAGTTTACCTTTGATAGCTTCTTTCATACGGGAGGATCTACTCTGCAAAGCTATGAGGTATTTGCTTCATTATTGATAAAGTTACAAGAGTCTTAATTTTAACCAATAACCGGTACGTAAATTATAGGATTTGTCCATAAAACGTATGTTTGAGAGATTCAAAGTTTCGTGTGATTAAGTTTAAACGGCCAAATTGCTTAAATTAAAGACACTGCAATTCTTTTACTTTTACCAAAGAAAACCTCGGATTCGGTGTCCGGACGGAAATGTAAATCAGACCGAAAATGGTTTTCGATTTCGACGAAAAATAAAACCGTTTCCGGTCGGATTCTAGGTTACCACCACCGCGTGTGTGTGTCGCGTGCCTCGCTATGTTCGAGCAGCAGCGGGCGAGGCCGGGAGGCGCAACGATATTACTTACATTCACTTTGGGACTCAATAACAAACGATGTACTTAGAGTAAATGGTTAATATTAATGCGAGCCATCTCCGCGAGTAATGCGCCGTGAAATTAATAGCCATACCAGCTGTGCAGTGATGCTACTACATATAGAGGGTGGCGCCCACGAGCGACTCCTTGTGACTACTGTTGACACCAGTGCCGCGTGACCGGAATACGACATGTGTCATTGATTACTGACAAACATCAACTCATTAAATATAAGCGAGTCTTGCGATCACAACATCGGCTATCCCTTACAACGCCAAAGCTAAATGTTTCACCGAGATTGTTATCGTTGGGAAACTTGCTGGTTGAGGCTTGAAGTAACGAGACTGTATTCAATTAATTGATTTAAATAGCAGTCTGTTGGAGCGGTGCGGTGCAGTTCGAGGGGAGAAAGATTTCATAGAGTTTTATTGAAACCTAACCCCGGCCACGCGCTGATCTTCAGTCGTATCGAAACAAAGCGCCATCGTAAAAAAGCTTCGTGGTCCATCAAATTAAAATTGGCTCCGGAATAATCTTCACCCCCGCCCCCCTAGCCATCAAATCAAACAAACGAAGCTGCAAAGAAACCCCCCCCCCCGCGCCTTGTGCGTCCACTTGGTCCGTCCAAGAGCGACTCCTCCTGAAACAATGGCACCAATCAACTTAAAATAATTTATGTCTTTGTCTGTGTACATAGTACACTTGTCTGTGACTCCATCTGTTATTTAACCACTTAAACGAAAGTTCAGGAACGTATAGAGAAAAGTTACAAAAAACAAACTTGACTTAGCAGACGCAGGGTCGACATGTACACTCAGCATGTACATTCCAAAATCGTTGTGCAACTTTTGTAAGCACCAATAATTACCAACTGACAGCAGAAACCAACACGTAGATAGTTAAACTGCGTTCGCGGTTTTCAATACCGATAACATAGTACATACATAAATTGTCTGTTGTTCCACCTGCACGTTAACGACCTCATCTGTGAGCTCGGCAGTACTCATGTGGGTTGTTTTGTGGATGGAGTTAGCGTCAATAACATCAGTTATACAGCAGATGACATGGTACTGCTGAGCCCATCGATCGTCGGTTTGTCGGGCGCAGTTCGTAAACTTGCCTAAATCTGTGAGGCATACGGGGCAGATCACGGACTAAAAGATAACTGTAAAAAGAGTGAAGTTCTGGTTTTTAAGAGTGAAAAAGGTGGTCCACTTCATGTTCCGCCTATTAAGCTTAATGGCGCAGCGGTAGCAGTGTCAAGTATCTGGGGCACATGGTGACAGACGAATTGCAGGATGACGCTGACATTGAGAGGGAACGCAGAGTATTAGCAGTCAGGGGGAAAATGGTTGCGCGTAGGTTTGCTCGTTGCTCGAGGGAAGTAAAGATAACTCTTATTTAAGGCGTTTTGCCAGTATTTTTACTCGAGCAGCTCGTGGATAAATTACAATATAACAACATTTTCTACTGTGACGTGGCTTGAGTCACACATTTTATCATAGTTTGGGCGATAAAACTGTATCTTAAATGCTAGCACGGGTCAACCATGTGACATAATCTAGAGGCACGACACGTCTTTCTTGTTGCGACTTCTAAGTGTGAACGTACACGGGTTTTTGGAACGAAGTTCTTTAACGCAGCTTCATACTTGCGTCTGTCTTCTTCTAATTCAAAGTCAAAGTCAAATAATTAATTTCAATTAGGTACACGAAAGGCACTTTTGAACGTCAAAGTTAACAAAATAAATAAAATTGATTCTAGTCGCCCTTTCCAAAAGGTAGTTTTCGTATGGAGAAGAATGGGCAAGAAACTCCACCGTTACTCTTTTAAAATGTTTCACAATATTTTGTAATATTCTCCAGACACACAGAGCAAACACCCTGCCCCAGTGGTTGGTTTTTCTTTTCCCAACCTCGCTGATCTGGATAACAATTCCCTCACCATTACAGGTCGAGAGTTGGTCACAGCCGTCTGGTCCTTCCGGAGCGGCTCCGCTGGCGGCCTCGACGGCCTGAGTTCTCAGCACCTTAAGGACCTTATTTGTTCAGGCGCTGGGTCAGCTGGTGATTTCCTCTTGAAAGAGCTTACGGCTCTGCTTAACCTCATGCTCTCTGGCAAGGTAAACGAGTCCGTCATAGACGTTCTATACGAGGCCAATCTATGCACCCTACGTAAGAGGATGGTGGCATTCGTTCCATTGCCATGGGCACTACTTACCGTCGTATGGCAGCCAAGATTTGTTGCAAATTTTATGGTGAGGCTGTTTCGGAAAAAAATTCAGCCCCTACAGCTAGGTTACGGCTCCAAAGTGGGCTGTGAGGCTGTACACGCCTTTTCGATCTTGTCGACCTCCTTAAATTCTGGTAAAGGAGAGGTCATCCTGAAGGTTGACATAAAGAATGCCTTCAATTCTGTTTATAGGGACACCTTGCTGGCAGAAATTAAAATGTAAATACACCAAATCTATACCCTTACCTTTTGGAATCTGCTGTTAGCTGTCAACAAGGTGACCCCTTCGGGCCTTTGATTTTTAGTTTAGCCGTTCACCCAATTATTCGACGGCTAAATTCCAAATTTAACGTTTGGTAACTTGATGATGGAACCTTGGCAGGTGATTTAGAAACTGTTTTGAAGGCCTCGAAACCTTACGAAATGTGAACTATACTTAGCGGACAGTACCAACAGACAATCGACACTTCCCAAATTTAACGCCATAGCTCCAGATTTTTTTTTTTTTTTAAAGCTGGCTTCGTCTCCTTGGGACTCCAATCTTCGAAAATTCCTTTCCCGTTTTTATTGAGGAAAAAATAGAAATTTCAACGACGTTTCGGAAAGATTGTTACAAATTAATATGCATTCGGCCATCACCCTAATTCGTTACTGCTGTTTCGTCACTAATTTAACATTTTTTCTTCGCGCTTCCCATTTATGGAAGCACACTCACCTTTTAGAAAAAATGGACCAAATTATCAGACACATTAACTTCAATTTTAAATGTGTGGCCACATTGGACAAACGAGCATGGGCGCAAGCTACTGTTCCCATTCGTATGGGAGGCCTTGGCGTCCACAAAATTTCTAGTGTTAGTTTACCGGCTTTCATATCCTCGGTCCCCGGCACTGAGAAATTATTCAGGAAAATTCTAGCCTCCACAATGATTGATTTTGACGTGCGTGTTTCACCGAGGCTATGGATGCCTGGAGACTCGCTTGCCCGAACTCAGATCTACCCGATTATCCATCTTCAAAAAGGTACAGAACAATTTACTTAACACGTCTACTACCACTACGGATCGTGCGCGCCTGCTGGCTATGGATAAGTGGCAATCGGGTCTGTGGCTTCATGCACTACCGTCGTCGAACATAGGCACTTTGTTCGACGACACTACCTTCCACCTCGCTGCCTTCCTACGACGAGGAGCTCCTTGTTGTTCTCCTCATCACTGTGGCGAAATTGACAACAGCCTCGGACATCACGGCCTGTCTTGCAGTCGAAGTGCGGGTCGCTTAGAGCGGCACGCGAACATTCACGACATTATCCGACGAGCTCTTGTCACCGCCGGCGTTCCAGCTGTATTAGAACCCTATGGCTTGGCACGCGACGATGGCAAAAGACCGGACGGCATGTCTTTATCTCCATGGAAGGCGGGTAGGCCTTTAATGTGGGATGCAACTTGTGTCTCCATCCCATCTTCCTAGCTCGGCGTGCTGTGCTGGTGTTGCTGTTTAAAATGAAGCAATGACAGATAAAGTAATTATGTAATAGATACATGGTGCTCACATATTTACAAACATTGTAGAAGTATACGATATTCCTAAAAATTTTGCAAGTTATACTTGTAATAAATCAGTGTGTGAGTTAAAATAATCACAGAATGTAGAATGTAGTTAAACAGATATAGATTCTTTCTTACGAGTACATACAGAATATTTTCATAAATTTATTGGCAAGGTACCGTCATAATATTAATCTTTTGAATAGTTCCCTAAGAGATTCGCTCTGACAGCTCTTTTTTGCAAAATAAATAAAGATTCAATGTCAACAGCCTGTCCCCAGCGCAAAATGCCATACGACATAATGCTGTGGAAATAGCCTTTTCATGCCGTAACGGATTTAGTTGATAGGTAAACGGATAGTCCGTGACCTGAGTTAGGGCATAGGATACTCTGAATCCCAGTAGCACGTTCCAGTTGGATATTTTTCGACATCCACGCGGGCGAAGCCGCGGGCAAAAGCTAGTCATTAATATAAACTAAAAAGAGGAATGCACCCATGCATTTTCAGATTATCTAAAGTACATACATCTTTTATGGGGTACTGTGTTAAATGTTACAACAAAATACCTTGTGATATTTTGCAATTAAATGAAAGAAAATTTAAAGCTCATATATTATTAAAAGTACACTTTGTAAACAAGCGCGCGCGCGTCGCCTGCGCCACTTGCCCACATAGGGCTCTCTCTTTCCTTCAATTAGCCTACTTTTTGCAAATTTCATTGATGCGATGTTATGATCCGTGACCCCGGCAAATGACCTATGCGCTACAGTTGTTTAAGTACAGGTTGCCCCGTGTAGGAACTACAGTAGCAATAATGCAAACGAGGCATATTGCATTGGGCCCCGCGCATGCACACGGCCGAGCGGGCAGTCGTCTCCGCCGCGCCCTAGAGTTAACTTGTGTACTATCAATATCTTGTAAGAAACGCCACTGTAACGTAACTCCTGATTTAGTAATATACGTTGTATTTATTTATTTATTTATTTATTTATTTATTGGATCTTCAACAGAGGCAACACAATTTCATGCAAGTTACAGTTTACAAACAGGGACAAATACAGTGTGCGCTTCCAATTATAGAAGACCACATCCTTCTCTAATAATCTAGGTAGATACATTAATTCTGATAAAGCAAAAATAATTATAATAATAAAATAAATTATAACATAATAAATTAAAACATACAACATGAAATCAACAAAAATTAAATTAAAAACAAATTAATAATAAAAACATTAAAAAATGAATAATAATAACCATAAAAGACAACAGACAAAAATGACAGTAATTATTTGGATGTTAAGACTTTTAAATCTTTTTTAAACTTTGACATTTTGCATGTAATATCCAATTCATTACGCTTTGATACTTCGTTATACTGCCTACAGAGCCTTGGCAAAACGGCGAAGTGTCCGAGGTTTGTTTTGGATCCCGGCACATAAAAAAGGTTATAGGTACTTTTACGCGGCAAGCGAGATGGTGCACTTATCTGCAACTTTCCAAGAAGCTCGCTACAGTCGACAACCCCATTGAACAGTTTGTGAAGAAATGTGAGATCTAAAACCTTTCTTCTATTTAACAAAGAGGACATTTTATAATGTTGTAGTCTCAAGTCGTAGCTCCTGATTTTTTTTGCGAGACGGTCTTTGTAGCAGAGATGGTATAGAAAGCGTCTTTGTACAGTTTCCAGGCGTTTAATGTAAACGTCATAGTGAGGATTCCATACGGTGCTGTTGTATTCAAGGAGTGGGCGAACTAATGCATTATAAAGATGAATTTTAGTTGAGGCTTTAGAAAATTCCTTGCCATTACGCAAGACAAATCCCAGCATCTTAAACCCTTTTGAGGTAATATTTTGTATATGCCTATCACATTTCAGTTTTTTGTCAAACGCAATTCCCAGGTCACGAACTTCGTCTACGTTTTGTAGTGTTTGCTGGTGCAATGTGTAATTGTGGGTTTTCACTGTTTTATTGCGAGAGAATTGCATACAGTGACATTTAGAAACATTAAGCGACATTTTGTTTACTCTACACCAATCCGCCATTTTGTCGAGATCAGCTTGTAACAGTGCAGCATCTAAGTCTGTCACTATTTGTCTCATGATTTTGATGTCATCAGCAAAAAGGTAGAAACTTGTGTGCTTGAAACATAACGTGATGTCATTAATGAAGATGTTAAAGAGGATAGGGCCTAAGTGCGAGCCCTGCGGGACTCCCGATGTTGCTGGAAAGGAGTCAGAGTGGTGACCGTTCATTACCACTTTCGAATTCCTACCAACGAGGTATGAATGGAACCATTTAAGCAAAGATCCCCCTATTCCCAATTGATTTAGTTTTTTGAGAAGTATATTATGGTCAACCTTATCAAATGCCTTACTAAAGTCTGTGTATATAGTGTCTACCGGGATTCTTTTATCAAGAGACTCTGATATGGCTGAGACATAACACATAAGGTTTGTAGAAGTTGACCTTGAATTGATAAAACCATGTTGGTGGGTTGTAATACTTTGTTTAACATGTGCATTGAGGCTTATAGTCACTAACTTTTCAAGTATTTTTCCGAATATGTTTAAAATAGAGTTGGATACTTGTTGCTTTACTCCTGATTTGAAAATAGGGACTACTAACGCTTCTTTCCACCTCTCAGGAAATACGCCGTCCGCTATTGACTTGTTGAAAATAAGTTTAAGAGGTATAGTTAGTGCTTTTGCACATCTTTTTATAAATATGGGAGGAATACCGTCACTTCCAGCACCTTTACGCTCATCCAAGGCTCTTAGGGATCGGAATACTTCCTCAGCGCCAAATTCTAGTTTACAGAATCCGGACAGGGCAAGACAGCTATCAACGTGGTTTGATGCATTTACCGTCGACGAGGTATTGTAAACTTGTGCAAAGTTCTCTGCAAACAAATTACAAATTTCGCGTCCACTTGATGCTGTCCTGTTCTCGTGGCACATTTCTGCCGGGTAAGTACTCTTATTTTTCTTTTTATTTTTAATAAATGTCCAGAAAATTTTTGGGTCCTTTGCAAGTGCTTCTTCCATTCTTACCATATAGTTTTTGTAACAAACTTCCATAAGCATACAACATCTTGCACGCAGTGTCTCAAACAAAACGATGTCTAGAGGATTTTTATACTTTTTAATTTTAATGCAATATTTATTTTTTTCTTTCAGTAGACGTATAAGATCTCGAGAATACCACTGTGGATATTTATTGGCCAATATTGTTTTCATCGGGATATTTTGTTTGATGATGTAGTGCAGTACCTTGTAAAATACATCGATCATGTTGTCAGTTGTGGGGTGACCTTCCAACTCTTTTTCCCAGTCTACAGAATTAAGTGCCATCGTGATGTGGTCGTAGTCAGCTTTAAAGAAGTCTGGTTTAATTGTTGGCTTAGCTTGAAGATGGTTTGAGTTAATGGTTAAGAATATAGAGAATTCAAATGATGGGTGCAAGGGATCTTCTGAAGTCAATTGACAGGTGCAACGGCTAAGGTTATTTAACGTAGTATTACAGAGGGCCAGATCCAATGTTTTAGATTTAGCATTTGGCAAGTAGTTAAACTGTTCTAAGGCATTTAAAGAAATAAAATCTAGGAAACATTTACTCACCTCGCCATTATTAGTATGATATGGTTGTGCATGACCTGTGTTTTGCTTATTAATTTTCCAAATTATATTACTGAGGTTAAAGTCCCCCAAGATAAGAGTGTGATCACCGTGGTCAAGAGCACCCTGAGCAGAATTGAAGAATATACGCATGATATCGGAGGTCACAGGCGGGGGTAAGTAAACGCCGCAGACACGGAATTTATGTGTTTTTGTGCCACGCGGGGCGGTTTCAATATTGATCCACAAGTCCTCACATGAACTCTCCAGATGTGGCAGTCGACATGACTTTAACTTCCTGGAAACCGCTATCAAGACGCCACCACCATCCCTGCGCGCACTATATCGACTAGATTCGCGATCTCGTCTGTAAATATCATACCTGTCGTCAAATAATTCGGCGTCGTGAACACCACCGTTCAGCCAAGTCTCCGTAAGCACAATTATGTCATAATCTTGTAAGGCCATATTATGGTAAAAAATACTAAGTTTCGTTTTAAGGCCACGTACATTTTGATAATAAATACGAAGTGAACTATCGAATTTGGCTAATTAAATTACAAAAACGTTTAAAGGTTTGCTTAATATTTATCCTAATTTATTTTACGTTATAGACTTAAGTTGATCTTCGTGCGTGATAACAATGCGTTCTGATTGTTCATTCTTCTTCATGAATATTCTTCCGTTTCGTACAAACTTATACCCAAGCGCTTTGCCACGAAGTCGGCTCGCCACGTGTAATGCCTTGTTATCTGCCTTTGCACTTTCACTTGATATTAGTCTTATAACCTTCACGTCAATTACAAATTTAGGTACAATTTCTCAGTATTTGGATTTTTAGAGAAATATTTAACACGGAGCTTATCAGACTTAGATGTTCACCTAGTGGCGCCACCTATCGCCTATTAATTGGACTCCGGTATTTCATTTACATCCTTCGCCAACCAGACTGAAGGTTCCAACATTGGTGACCCCGACGTGATCTCAAGATCTTGGTTGTGGGCATGTAAATCGCGGTAGTGTACCAAAGTGAGCGAACAATAGACAGTTGTGATATTGTGCGACTGCGCGGAAGGCGACTCCCCGTCGACTTGGAACCTATCGGCGGGAATTTAAAGGGTTCTCCAGCATGAGTCCAACACCACCACCACCACCGGTAGCTCAACTGACCAGCATCAACGTCACGGACCGGATTCCGCAATTTTGGACCGACATGCCTCGGTTGTGGTTCGCACAATTCAAGTCCGCCATGGAACCTCAGAAACAAGGAGACGCAGCAAAATTCCATTTAGTCATTTCAAGACTGACTAGAGACGCGTTACAACAGGCTAGCGATTTAATTTTTAAACCCCCTACCGATAACAAGTATGGTGCCTTGAAACAAAGGTTGCTAACAGCCTACGAAGAGAGCGCCGAGAGGCAGTTCCAAAAATTGGTCGGAGAAATGGATCTGGGATCACAACGCCCGTCGCACCTACTACGGCGTATGTCAGAGTTGGCACAAAACACAGAGGTACCAACGGAAGCTTTACAGCGTCTGTGGATTTCGCGCCTGCCTGGACCCTTGAAGGCCGTGCTGTCGGTGTGCCAAGACCAAAAAACGGAAAAGCTCGCGGAAATGGCCGATAGGATTATGGAAAATTTAAACAGTGCAGAAGTAGCCACCATATCTTCAACGGCGACCACGGCAACAACGGACGTAGCAACCGTAATGAATGGATTCACTACGGAATTGCAGGAACTACGGCGAGAAGTGAACGAGATACGCGGACGTAGTAGGAGACGCGGAAATCGCGGAAACTGGCGCAGACAACAGTCACGATCGAGAGGTCCACGTCGCACTCCAGAGAGTCCAGAGTGGCTATGTAGCTACCATTATGCATACGGTAAGGAAGCAAGGAGATGCACACAACCGTGCAACTGGAAGGAAAATTCGAGGGCGGAAAACTGAGTGAGGCGCAATCGTACTCGGTGGGCGACTGCGCTGCAACAACGGGAAACCATCGTTTATGCGTAATAGACCTGAAATCAAGGATCAACTTTCTCGTAGATACAGGTGCTAATGTATCAGTTTTACCAGTGAACAGTGTTAGAAATTATGTGCGGCACGTAAGCGGATACAAGCTGTATGCAGCAAATAACACAGAGATTAAGACATATGGTATGAAATCTTTAGAACTTAATTTAGGCCTGCGCAGAGTTTTTAAATGGCCCTTTATTGTGAGCGATGTAAAGCAAGCAATTTTAGGCGCAGATTTCATTGAGGCGCACAAATTAGTTGTAGATTTACATAATAAGAAACTAATAGACAGTGTAACTAATTTAAGGTCAAGTGGGTCGATCATACGGTATGATGAAGCGTCAGTTAAAAGTATACAGGATCGTAATCCTTATCGCGAATTATTGGAGGAATTCGCAGAGATCACAAAACCGATGTCGTTTAAGCAGCCGCCAGTGCACGCAGTCAAGCATCGCATCATAACGAACGGTCCCCCGGTACACGCGCGTCCAAGGCCGTTACCGCCGGATCGTTACAATAAGGTAAAAGACGAATTTAATTTAATGTATGAGTTAGGAATATGTAGGCCATCACAAGGAGAGTGGTCTAGTCCATTGCACGTGGTACCAAAAAAGGATGGACAATTGCGCCCATGTGGCGATTATAGAGCGTTAAACGCGATAACGAAGCCAGATCGTTATCCCATTCCAAGGTTAAGTGATTTTACATACATTTTATCAGGTAAGACTTGGTTTTCGAGATGCGATTTAAATAGAGCCTACCATAACATCGCAGTATCAGCGGAGGATATAGAAAAAACCGCCATAGCAACCCCGTTCGGTCTCTGGGAATTCCCACGCATGACGTTCGGATTGAGGAATGCGGCTCAAACGTTTCAGAGGTTCATGGACCAACAGGTACTTAAAGGTATAGAACGCTTAGACAACGCTAATGGCAAGTCAGCACTTTTCTGTTATATCGATGACGTAATTGTAGCCTCAGACAACGAAACTATACACAAAGAACATATTCGCATGCTGTTTAAACGTTTTAGTGAAGTTGACATAACAATAAATTTAAGTAAAAGCGAATTCGGGCAATCAAAAGTAGAATTTCTAGAATTCAAAGTAACGCCGACAGGAATCAAACCGTTAACAGACAAAGTTAAGGCGATAACAGACTATCCGAGACCAGAGACAGTAGAACAGCTTCGTCGTTTTTTAGGAATGGTTAACTTCTATAGGTCACATTTACCGCACGCAGTTGAGCATCAAGCGGTACTTAATAAGTTTTTACACAACGCCAAGAAAAAAGACAAAACAAAAATACCGTGGGATAACAAAAGTATAGAGGCATTCGAACAATGTAAAGTCAGCATTAAAGAAGCGACTACATTGTTTCACCCAAGTGCTGACGCGCCGGTGTCAATAATGACTGACGCATCGGATACGTGTGTAGGGGCAGTATTACAACAAAAAGTAGGCGGAAATTGGAAACCAGTCGGTTATTTCTCCAAGCAGTTATCACAGGCACAAATGAAGTATAATACGTATGACAAAGAGTTAGCAGCAATTTACATGGCCATGGTTCATTTCCGCAATTGGGTAGAGGGACGACAAATCACCATTTATACAGACCACAAACCATTAATATATGCATTCACTAAAGTAGGTAACGACAAGGAAATACCAAGAAGGGCCAGACAATTATTGTACATTAGCGATTTTACCAGCGACATACAATATGTAAAGGGCCAAGATAATACAGTCGCGGACGCGTTATCACGGGTAGAGGCAATTGTTTGCGGAACGGGACTCGATTTCGACGAATTAGCTCAAGCGCAAGCGAGTGATCGAGTTACGATAGGTAGCAACGCCAACAAAAGGTTGGCATTCAAACACGTAGGTATGACGAAGGTATGTACGAAACAGATAAGCAAATCTACTGCGAGGTATCAACCGGTAGTGCCAGACCTTTTTTAACAGACAAATTTAGAAAAACAGTTTTTAGTAACATACATAACATTAGTCATCTAGGTGTACGCACTACGCGTAAGATGATCGCACAGAGATATTTCTGGCCAGGCATGAATACAAAAATTAACGAATGGACTAGAGCATGTATTCAGTGTCAGAAGGCAAAAGTTAGTAGACACACAGTTTCAAATATAGGTAGTTTCCCGCCATGTAACAGGTTCGAACACATACCTACATACAGACATTGTAGGTCCATTGCCCACGTCAAAACACGGACAGCGTTATTGCATAACCATTATAGATCGTTTTACGCGTTGGCCAGAAGCTATTCCAGTTTCAGACATTTCAGCTGATACGGACTCCAGGGTTATTTACGAGCACTGGATATGCAGGTTTGGTTGCCCAAGTAGAATAACGACCGACCAGGGCAGACAATTCGAAAGCGACCTTTTTAACAGTCTCATGAGATGGTTAGGCATTCAAAGAATTAGGACAACTCCGTAACTCCTGATTTAGTAATATACGTTGTATTAATTGGACTCCGGTATTTCATTTACATCCTTCGCCAACCAGACTGAAGGTTCCAATACCCCGAAATGCTATTTTAGAAAATTGTAAATAACTCAATAAATAATAACGGATAATGAAATTAAAATACACCCATAAAACGAATACGCGTAACCGTATAAGTGTGTTAAATTAATGTCTCCATTAAAGCGGCACGCTGTATAACTAATGTACTTATACAAAATATTGTAAAACATTTTAAAAGAGTAACGGTGGAGTTTCTTGCCCATTCTTCTCCATACGAAAACTACCTTTTGGAAGGGGCAACTAGAATCAATTAATTTTTTTTGTAAATTTTTGACGTTCAAAAGTGCCTTATACGGGCCTATTTGAAATAAATGATTTGACTTTGACCCAATATCGAACGCCCATTGCCATTTCAGACCCTAGTGAGTTTATGCTGTTTACTTGAACTTTAACCTTTATTTCTTTCAGGTATGATCCTAGTAGATCATCAAGAGCTGAATTCCTAATCCCATAGTGCTCTAGTTTCAGCAGAAATGTTTCATGGTTTACGCAATCGAACGCCTTCGAGAGGTCGTAAAAGATTCCAATGGCATCTTGGGCTTTTTCCTAGACGTTAAAAATTTTCTTTATCAGGGTGACAGCAGCATCAATGGTACAATGCCCTTTGGTGAAACCGTACTGTTGTTCATAAAATATGGAATTTTTATTAAAGTGACGTAACATTTGATTGAGTATCAACTTTTCAAACACCTTACTGAGAACTGACAGAATTGACACAGGCCTATAATTGTTGGATTCTTTACTATCACCGGATTTGAACAATGGAACTACTTTACAGTATTTCATGAGATCTGGAAAGACTCTTTGGTCTACACTGTTGTTAAATATGAAAGCTAAATAGGGCGCAATGGTTTCGATAGTAAATCTACAGACTTTTACAGACATTCCCCATAGATCTTCTGATGAATTCACTTTAAGATCTTTAAAATATTTAATAACAGCCTCGGAGTTTTTATGCTGAAACCTTAACTCCAAAGGGCATACCTTAACATTATTTCTAAGTAAGGCCGCAGAAAGTGTGGGTGAGGAATTTAAAGCTTCAGTAATTTTAAGGGGAATATTAACAAAAAAGTTTTCAAATTCCTGAGCTATTTCTACATCCGAGTTGTTGGGGCCATGTGCCGTCTCTAAATAAAATTCAGTATTACGCAGTTTTTTCCTACTTGTTCCATTGTTTATTATTTGCCAGGAAGTTTTTATTTTATCGTCAGCTGATTTTATTTTATTGCTAATATAAAGAGCTTTAATATTTAGCATACACTTTTAAAAGTTTTCAAATATTTTTCAATATACTGATGAAAGCTTGTATTATTCATAATTATGTTGCTTTAGGCCATAAAGTGCAAAAAGTTTTTCCCTGCTTGTACGAATTCCTGGAGTCGCCCAATAACTAAATAAGAACTTTGAGTAAATACTTTTAGTCTTTAGTGGAAAAGTGTCATTATACTGGCCAAAGAATTATTTAATTTCTCTAGTTTTTTTAATGTAATTGGCCTAAACTTTATTTGATTTTCTTCTTAAGGCATGTAGGAGCAAAATGTTATTGTTTGTCCACTGTGATCAGATGGTAACTTATTTACAATTTGGTTGTGTTAGTAATTACAATTACAAAAAATATTATCTATACATGTGGCAGAAGAAGCTGTTACTCAGGTTTCAATAAAAATATTTGACAAATCCAATGACCTAAAAATACTTAATAATCTGACACTTTTCGAGTTATTTTCTTATAAATTAATATTAAAATCACCACATAATATATGATTATTGACTTACTACTGGAATTTAGTTTCTTTAGCACCTCTTCCATTACGGAATCAAACACGGATAGTCATATTCAAATAATTTATTTTAATTAGGCACAAAAAAAGGCACTTTTGAACGTCAAAATTTACACAAAAAATAATAATTGATTCTAGTCGCCCCTTCCAAAAGGTAGTTTTCGTATGGAGAAGAATGGGAAAAATACTCCACCGTTATATAGATACATTCTGGAAATTTGGAGGTCTATATACGGATACTATAACATGCTTAGCAAGCTCAACACAGGACAATTCAATGGTGTGTTCAACAGACAATCCGATGATATATTTTCGTTCTTTCGATTTAATGGAATTTATTACTAATATTAATAACCAGCCTTGTACCGTTTTCGGCTGAAATGGCTAACTACACAATAATTTTCATAATTAATTGACATTACTTGATGATCTTTTAACCAATATTCTGTTAAACAATCATCATCAAACTTGGAATTTTCTAAAAACAATTCTATTTACAGTAATTTGGAAGAGCAACCTTGGATATTTTGATTGAATAATTTTAAAGTATGTTGCACTTCCTTTGGTTTTTTATTTTTATGTGTAATATTGCCAAAAGGTACCTTTTTAGTATTCTCTAATAATAATTGGTTCTGTGAAGGGGTAACTTTTGTTGTCTTACTAACTAGTTTAAGGAGTTATCCGGTGTGACTTCCATAACTACAAAGAGTCTAGAATACCCGTATGAGTTTCAACAGGAAGAGATTTCCCTATCTGACTGGCCTCCAATGATGTTAGTATAGTAGGTGGATCCTTCTTCATACAACATGATGATTCATAATTAATCACTATGTTGTTAGTATCACTAGACAACATAGACTCGTCACTAATACTACTGTATGGTTAGGGACATTACACTTTGAGTTGATGCTGATTGATACACTGATTATTGATTGATTGATATTTATTGATTAAAGTATGATTGCATGATAGATGAGTGCACGCGGTATGAATGCTATTCGTGTACTAAATTGGCCGGCCCGGCGCAGGTAAAATGCTGACATATTGATATGAAAACTGTGCTGTGCTTGCATTGTATATGCTGAAGGCCCGGGGAAGATAAGGGTGCACAGGTGATATGAATCGTGACGAGTTACAAAGAGATAAAACATAATTTCTTGTAAAATAACTTAAATAACACTACATTGATCTGTATTGACTTCCAAAACGTGGTGACGATCTATGCATGTGCTGCTATGGCTGTTGTCAACCGTAGCGATGGTCTGTGACGGTCTTCTTGCAGCTGTCGTGTAGTTCACGTTGGGTTCCTGATGATCCTGTTGTCTCGTGAACCGTCTCCCTGTGCGCTCGCAGCCGTCGCCACCCGTAGACGAGAACACTGATAATGATCACTGCAACCACAGTGTATATGGCGATGTAGTGGTGGATGACGCGGGATGATACTTGATCTGTCAATGCCTCAACTTCCTTCGCTCTGGCATTCTTGATGGCGAGACTGATGTCTTCCAAATCCTTATGCCGTTTAATAGTATCTTCGGTGTCGTTCAGTGTGGCAGCGAATGGTATAGTATTGATGATGTGATTTATAGACGGAATCTCAATATCTATGACGTCTGTTTTTGTATGGATTGAGTTAGTTAAGCTTTGGTGCGAATAAATCGTGAATGTTTGACCTTTTATTACGCAACCGTCACCGAGTGTCAGTACCTCGAACTTGCTGAGTCGTTCAGCAGTAATACAATCCTCACATATGACTCGCACGCTGCATTGTACGCAACAATAATACAAATATGAGTTGACGATGCTTAATTCCGACCATTGATCTAAACATTATTTGGTTTCGGTTTGGCATTGATTTGCAACTTGATCCTTTACACACAGATTATTGTCTGAGGTAATTGTAGGCCTTTTCCAAGGACGAATGAAGTCGTCATGGTCGTAAGGCGTAAATCTTCCCCAATCGTCTTCCGACATCGGTATGTACGAATCGTTGTGGATGTTCATCGCTAAATGATGCGCGTTAAGTGTGATGGCGACCATGCTTTCAGTTTCGAAAGTTGAATTTTTCAAAACATTGCCACTGTATCTACCAGCGTTTCCTGCATAATTTTCAGGTTTGACAGCATATTGTTTGCCACCAAGGCTGATAAAGTAAAATCACTTCTGCTGTCTGTCTTTTGAATCTGCTCTTTTATTTTGTTTATTCCCAGGTTGCAGTTGATTAAGCACGTGTTGCGTGACAGGTATGTGTTGATCAATGAGTTTATGTTGTTTTTCCAAGGCGGTTTCTACTCGTTTGATAACATTCAATTCTGCTTCAACAATTGATGTCTGGTTTTTCCACAATAAGGCAAGATGTTTTTGATCCTTCTTGATAACGTCGATATCTTTCTGATATTTTTCGGCAAAATCTTCGTCCAATATTCCGAATAAACTACGTGCAACGAGGCAATTTTTTTTTTTGGTTACATATTATCGAATTTCTGCTCCCGCTCTGGGCGGAGCAGAAGGGCGTGTCAGACTCTTACTGACTAAAACCCACCCATGTTCCTTCAGTTGCCTGTACGTTGCCAGGGGTCACGGTATCCCTTTCGCACTTTCACGCAACCCCGGCAGGCATCGGTCCTATCGAACCACTTCAATTGTGCTGACATCTCTGAGGCGCGCGTGGAACACAACGCGTCGACTCGGGCCTGGTCCTTATCGGACGGCGAGCTACCCATTGCTCACCGTCCGCAAGCCGGCGCCTATAGTGGCCGGGAATCGGCTTGTGATTCCCGACGCTCGGGGCGTCTCCTGCGGCGGCTAGTGGCGTGAGGGCGCGAAATCTGCCTCTCCCTCATGCTTTCCGCTTCCTCCTTCACGAGCATTACTGCTTCGCAGAAGGAGGTGACATGCCCTCTCACTCCGCCTGGACCAGGGCCGGACGCGAGAGATCCCCGCCACCGATCGCTGTGTATGTGATGCTGTTGTAGTGTTAGAGTTCGTCGTACCCATGAATTAACTGTAATCGGACTACGACACATTGTGATATTTGACCTGTTGAACATATGTTTTCCAGGTGATTCATATACACGGTGACATTTGAATCACAGTTTTGCTAGAAAAAACGT
Source organism: Xanthia icteritia (assembly GCA_949128155.2). Classification (NCBI taxonomy): domain Eukaryota; kingdom Metazoa; phylum Arthropoda; class Insecta; order Lepidoptera; family Noctuidae; genus Xanthia; species Xanthia icteritia. The sequence goes on along the minus strand of OX421955.2, from coordinate 256,998 downwards.
TGTTCAGACCATGGTCTACTACCATTCTATAGCATCAAATATATTATTTTATTATAACAAACTAAACTAGGCGTTCTCAAATTAGTCGTATGTTGCTCAAACGTGTTCAAACATTAACCGTAACATCAAAGTACTCATCGCGGTAGCGATATGGAATTCAAAACAGTCATGAGGAGTCCAGGTGGACTACAAAGGTGTCCGGCCAATGCGGGCCAAAATACAAATAAATCATTAGCCAATGACAAGCAACTGCGCGAAGTACCGGTCCGCCAATTTCTTTTGATGACTGCCGCCCGAGCCGCCCAGGCGGTAGCCAGTCACTCGAGCAAGCGACGCATATGCATCCGACGTATTTACGTCACAGGCACACATCGCGCGTTTTTTGTGAAAAACGTGTCATCAGCAAATAACACCATCTTCGGTTGATTTTGAAATAATTGGGGTAAATCATTAATATAAACTAAAAAAAGGAATGGACCCAATATCGAACCTTGAGGAACGCCCATTACCATTTCACGCCCTGTTAGATACTGACGAAACTGAGGTAGAAAGAATAATCATGACTTTTAAAGACGACTACGCGACTGTGCAGTTGGTTGGGATAATATATCAAATAAAATCATCAAACAATTCAAGAATATTTTAGTGCCACCACTGACTTATATTTTCCGAATGTGCCTGTCTTTGGGTATTTTTCCCGAGTGCCTCAAAAAGTAGTTATTGTCCCTGTATACAAAATAGGCAGTAAACAGCAAGTAACAAATTATAGACGAATTTCTTTACTGCCTTTATGTCAAAAATTTTGGAAAAAATCATAAATAAAAGATTGTTTAAATACTTGGAGGATAAATCAATTTTGTCGGAACGTCGATATGGATTTAGACCTAAAGTTTCAACTGCCGATGCCGTACATCATCTGACTGACTATCTAGCCCAAGAACTTGACAAGGGTAACCACACAGTAGGAGTTTTCCTGGACCTCGCCAAGGCTTTTGACACAGTCTCCATTCCTATTCTGTTGCGCAAGCTTGAGACAGTGGGCATAAGAGGCATTCAACTGAAACTTCTCAAAAGTTACTAAGAAGACCGAACATAGTGTGTTAAAATAGGCAATGTTCTCAGCGCAGACGAAAAAAACACGTCCTTTGGTGTGCCCCAAGGAAGTATTTTAGAGCCCACTCTGTTTTTGATATACATAAATGACCTTTGTAATCTAAACCTTGAGCGCGGCACTATAATATCTTACGCTGACGACACTGCCCTCCTTTTTTCTGCTGAATCGGAACATGAAGTCTGTTTTGCCCTCAACGATGTTTGCTCATTGTTGTATGGTCCCTGCAGATTGCTTTCTTACGTGTCCTAATATTAATATAACTAATCAAATAAAATATCTGGGAATTATAATAGATGAAACCCTATCTTTTAAACAACACACAGAAGCTTTAAATAATAGAATGCGTAAGCCAATATTCGTTTTCAAAAAACTACGTTATATTCAAATTCAAATTCAATTTCAAATAATTTATTTCAGAAATAATATCCATATATTGTTAGTAGTAGTATAAGTTAGCCTAATGTTAGTATTAAATTAAATTTACAATAATAAACAACTGGTGTACCATTGAACTGTTCGTTCCACCAGTTTATTTGGATAAGTGTGTCTGTACACTTACCCACCTTCGAAAGAGGGGAGAGTCCCACCGGTCCGTAAACACATTCAGGATGCTATTGGAGGAGAAGCGCAAGCGCACCATCATGGAAATCAAATCAAATCAAATCAAATCATTTTTATTTGCAATAAAACATGGTATTACAGATGTTACATTAAAATTAGTGCTTACATGTTTTGCTATACATACATAGCATGCAAACTTGTCGGCATGCGTTACATCACATAGTATTATACAATTATTGGAGCATATTTAGTCTCTATAAATTCTTTAATAGAATAGATATTTTGCATATTTAGCCATTTATATAGTTTTTGCTTAAATGCTCTAGAAGTCAACGTTTTTAAGTTGCTTGGTATATTATTATAAACACGTACACACATTGCTAAACAGTTCTTATTGTATTTTGTAGATCTAGGAACGTCATTTAGTACGAGTCTGAATGGATCTCTACGATTTCTTGGATTCACATCATTTGCAGTTCTAAATAAATCTTTGTTGTTTGCTACGAACATACATGTTTCATAAATGTAAAGTGAGGGTAGAGGCAACAAACCAAGGTTTTTAAATATCGGTTGACATGATTGGTCAGGTTTCATGTCATACATTGCTCTTATGCATTTTTTTTGTGCTACAAATGCTTTGTGTTGGTCTGTGCCGTTTCCCCACATTACAAGTCCATATCGTAGCGCATCGCTTTCGCATGATCGCGGCGAATCCATCGACGCACGCTTCCGCGAACATCCCCGAGGCGATACATCACCACGGCAACCCCAAAAGCGCCCTGAATGCGTTATTGTACTGCACGCGCAGGTCGCTGTATGCCCGCTGGGTAAACTTGGTCCACAGGCTGCACGTATAAAACGACTGGCAGAAGGACTTAAAAAGCGTTACCATAACTGGTACAGTACAACGTGCAAACCTGCGGGCCAGCATGTTGCAACGGACAGCCAGCGACCTACGCTCCCTGTCTATGTCTACATTGTCTTTTAAGTCATCTGTCTATGTCTACATTGTCTTTTAAGTCATCAGTGACCCAGTGGCCCAAATACTTAAACCTCGAAACCCGACCTAAGGGAGACCCAGAGAGTGAGAGTTCAGGCAGCTGTTTGTATGTTAAAGTACCCGATTTAAAAACCAACCATTCACTCTTATCGGTATTGTAGCGCCACCGCATTACTTTCACAAATTTTAAGAAGCCCTCTCATTGCACTGATAGATGGGCTCAGTAGCACCATATCATCAGCATAGCTGATGTTATTCACGCAAACACCGTCTACGTGACAACCAATTTTAGTGCTACTGAGCCTACCCATCAGTTTGTTTATGTATAGGTTAAAAAGACCGGGGGAGCTCAACCCCCCCTGCCTCACCCCACAATCCAACCCATACATATCAGAATATGAGCCTGCCCACTTAACTATATTCTTTTGACTATTGTACCAATATCTAAACAGTGATATCACATCAGCCGGGACAGTAGTGTCGTGAGTAAGCTTATGCCAGAGCAGGTCATAATTGACCAGGTCGAAAGCCTTCGATAAATCCAGGAAACATGCTATTACAGGAGTCTTTCTGTCAGTATAATATTGGACAGTCTGCTTAAGGCATAAAATTGCACTATCTGTTGATAAGTTCGGTCTAAAACCAAACTGAGCATCCTCGAGGACAATATGCTTAGCCAGAATTTTATCAAGCAGACTATCCAACACCTTAGCACAGACAGTAGCAAGCGATATCGGCCTAATAGTTAGAGATATCGGAGGCATCACCAGTCTTATTCTTTATTACCGGCACAACGATCGTATTGCTAAGTTCTACAGGCAAGTAACTATGACTTAGACATAGGTTAAAAAACAAAGAAAGCACTCGCGTTAAGTGTACCCCAGCGTATTTAAGATGTTCGACGCTGAGGCCATCGTGACCGGGGGATTTTCCCCTCACCATGTTCTGTATACTTCTCGCAACTTCTTTAGCGGAGAACCTGACAGGAGGAGCCCCGGTCATATTGCAGACCCAAAATTAATTAGGCGAGTTTACCTTGCTCTTCGCAAACATGCTTTCGCAGCCAAATTTTTTGTCTTCCTAGGACCATTACTTTATAACAGACTAAATGCGAAAGCCAAAATTTATTCTCTAAATTATAATAATTGCAAAAGAACCTTCAAGGAAGCTCTTCAAAGTATGTCCTATGATGATACAGAGAAATTATTAGTTGTACTTAAATAAAAGTTGTATTTGTACTAATTAAGTTTAGCTAAGTTAGGATAGGTACCTACTAAGATTTTAGCAAGTAGGATTTATTGTACTATTTACACCTTTTTACATACCTATTAGATGACTAGATTTTTATAATTAATGTGATTATTTAGAAATATTATACCTTGCCTCGCCTGAAACACAGGATGACCTAGTTCTTGGAAGGCCCAATCCGATAGTTCCCATTCTGTGTAATAGTGTCTTAATTTTCTGAGATTCTTCATCGGCTTCTGTATTGTCATGTGTATTAATATACAACGCAAATAGAAATATATTTCACTTCTCACACCATTGCTAAATTGTTTTGGTCAGTTCATTTAAATGTGGGAACCGAACTCCTTCCATACGGTTAATATAACTGATAGCAGTTGTATTATCCACGCGAAGCAATACGGAACAGTTAGAATGCAAGCTTACAAAGCACTTTAAACCTAGAAAACCGCTAACAGTTTATTTATTTATTTAATTTAATGCACAATGTACACAACCAATTTTACACGCTAAGCTTAAACTAGTGAGTACATGACCCTTTTAGGGCGCAGCAAGATAACTTAAAACTAATATTGCAGAAGAGGTATCTAGATTTATCCAATATCACATAAATATCATTAGGAATTAAATATTAAATTAATTAAATTTATATCTAACATTTCACTTCATTTACTTAATAACAATTAAGTAAATGAAGTGAAATGTGTTAAAGTTTATATTAATTAATGAAAATTATTGAATATTGATTATTAATAAATAGAAAAAATATAAAATCATAAATATCATCACTATGTCAAATCAAATTAATAAAAGTTCGAGGTAATTGATGAGAAAAGATATTTCCTGGTTTTTCCAGCCACCGTTTGCTTGATTACCATTACAGACTGCCCCCCAGCCGGTCCTAGAAGCGCCGAGTAGATCTCTAAACTGAAATGTTTATATCTTCTCAACGCGTTGTATGTTAAGTTAATGTTCCGTTTCCACCATTCTAGGTCAGGTAAGATGACTTCCGACAAACTTATTTTTGAATCAAAGTTACCGTACTTTTGAAGGGCTAAATATTTCTGACGTTCGAGAGTTTTATTGTACAACCGGTTGGTTGTACAATAAAACTAAAATATCTAACTGCAGGGCAGGCTGCAGTAAGTAAACTCAAACTCAAACTCAAAGCATTTATTTCAAATAAACCAATTACAGGCATTTTTGAATAGTCAAGGGGTCGGTCAGTCAGAAATATGAAGCTAGTCGCCCATTCCAAAGCGTAGTAGGTACCTATGGAGAAGAACGGGCAAGAAACTCCACGGACACTCTTTTAAATAAAATAAGATGGTTACATAATATTGGTTACATCATTCAAGTTGAAGTTATACATGTGAGAACGATGCAAAACATTAAAAGCGTCCGTTAGAAATAAAAATATAAATTAAATTAAAATCGCCGTGGCAGCTAAGAGATGACCAGTCCCTACTGACGGCGCCCGTTGCCACGAACATGACGCATGGATTAGAGTACTTCGATCAACTGTGATAGTTCCCCAAATGGAACACTTAAGAAGAGAAGAAAAGCTAATGACCAACTGAATAATCCCTGTTCTTTTGTCATCGGGCTGGCCTAGTGACATATTATCAACGCTATTAAAATATTAATATAAAACCTAAAAACTTTTTAGGTTTTATTTACCTACAAATTTTTCGAGGTTCAAGACAACTTTTTTCGTAATTAATGACAAAATATAAGCATTTTAGCAATGTTAGTGTTTCATTAACGTTGTCACATTCATCGAAATTATTACCAATGCAATTATGTCACCGAGATATTACTGACCTATAACCCCTGTATCTTAGATGGTTAATAACTTCCTTCATTAACTTCGAGCAAACCCTAGGAGCATAAGATAAACCATAGGGCATGGCGTTGAATTCGTATGTTTGATCAAGCTCGAAACGTAAGTATTTACGATGATCTTTGCAAATAGTGACTAAAAGGTATGCTTCCTTTAAGTCAATACTTGCCATGAAACCATTTTTAGGTAAAAGTCTAGCTGCTGTCCTGTGGTCCTCCATTTTAAAGTGAGCAGTGGTAACAAACTTATTTAAAGCTTTTAAGTCTAAATAAACCTTTTGCCTCCATTAGGTTTAGGAGTTAAGAAAATTTTGGAAACGAAATCATTTTTGGATCTATGACATGGGGATATAGCTCCTAACTGTAATCATTTTTTGATGGCTTCTAACATATGCGGTTTGTCGCTCAGAGATACAGAATTACGAATGGATGATACTTGCTTCACTTTTTTTGAAAATAGTATGGAGTATCCTTCAGATATCCACTTAAGAATTACTGGATTGCCGGTAATTTTAAGCCATCAATTATAGAAATCCTGGATTCTCCCAGCGTGTACCTCTATTGGTGTGCTGCCGCACGTTGTTTGCTCTGGGCAGATCACTTCTGATTAGCTGCGCCTGTCTGGGGTTTGCGAGGTGCTGGCGCAGTCCTCCTTGGCCCTCCCCTCCCCCCTCTGTTCAACGAGAAGCGAGGAAGGCCTCCCCAGTTTCTCTGGAAGCGTGGCCGGTTCTTTGTTGGTTGATATGAAGTAGAGGGCGTTTTGGGGTTCGGTACGGCCTTCTTGAGTTGCAAGCCATGTTTTTCAATCACTTTCGTCGCCTTTATCTTATCAAGCAAAAAGCATTTCATCGCGATCAATATCTTGCATGATATTTAAAAACGATCTATCCGGGCCCGGAGTGACGAACTTCTTTCTCGCTTCCGTTTCTTCAAAGTGCAGATCGCACAACAAGCGACAGCTGTCGCTTAAAATTTTAATGGCCTGAACTTTGTCTTTGCCATCGTCAAGAAGCAAATCTAAACCTTTATTGAGAGCGGCTATTCCGTGGCCTAATTGCTGCTGTACTCCTTCTACTGTTTTGTCTCGAACACGGGTACCTTCATTTACTGCGGCCGAAATTTCTGGGTTTAATTTAGGTTTAATTTCTGGGTTTTATTGGCAGTTGTCAGGAATTAGATACTCTTTGTGAAGCCTCTTCTTTGTCTCCTTATTCATCCCTTTTCGGAAAATAGGTAGCCAAAGCTGCGATAGGTTTTCATGGATTTTTGGGCCAAACTTTGGCGTCTCTTCCGTGGTCTCACCTAAGGCGGAGAGAATAGCAGGATCCAATTCTGGTACTGGGGTGAATTCCTGTTCGTCATCAGGTTTGATCTCCTCATCGGGTGACATTTCGTTCATGCCAGTCTGATCTATTAGTCCTATGGGGTCTGGATCGGTGTCATTATGACGTGTGTTGTCTAAAACAATAAAATAAATTAAAGTTAAAAATTGAGGGTAGACTTATTTTTTTTTTACCTTGTATTTTACAAAGCTAAAGCGGTACTATAAATAACCGTCGTGAGGATACACGATCCACATCCAGGCATGTTGGTTGGTTTAAAGGACGATTACGTTAAAACAAATAAATGTTTTAACGTAATCGTCCTTTAAACCATTTCGAATTACCTTTGTGCTAACACGCGGTTAACCTCTAGGTATAGTAAGTTACCTCCAGGCATTGTAATCTAGATCATATTTCTCTAAGAAATTTTGTCACCAACGCACTTAATAATTAACAATTTATTAACCTGAATTTTCATCAGTCTTCCGATGACGGATAAATAATTCTTTAAAATTTTCGTTGTTCCAGTTTTTGAATTTTACGTTGATAACGTTCAATTCTATCCTGATTTCTTCTTTTCGGCATTATAATGATGATTGTTGAGCACGAAATATTCACTAGTGTAAGGCACGTACGAACGATGCCTCGCTAAAATAAGAAAATAATTAAGTTCACAGGACGGACGTCAAGCTAGTGAGGAGGAAAGATAAAAATAAAAAATGACAATCGACTAAAAGTCGATTCTCCAATAGAGCTTTGTAGAATTAAGGCACTACATGGTTATTTGTATCCGAAGAATGAAGCGACGTAATATAATCTGCTTTAAACAACAATTAGGTGCCTGCAATTGACTTTATTTAAATATGTATATGGTACATTTATTGATGGTGCATTTCGTATTCACCAACAAACAATTTGTGTGTACCATTATTGCTTTGCTAACCACACATTCAATGTTCAACACTAAGAAAGAGAATAATATTGATATTAAGTAGGTACCATAAACAGACAACGATGTAGAAATTGATCAAAGGATGTTAAAAATGAAATGAAATTGTTTATTCTGTAAATAGGATATTACAATCACTTTTACACTTCATATTAAAAGAATTTTGCTAGATGAGTTCGGCGTTTCCTATCTGACTACTCTGAGAAGAAAGATCGAAACAAACTCAGACGTCAGAGTCTCTTTTAAAGTCCAGACATAATCATGGTCAGGCCATATGAGAACCATGTAGATTAGTGTCTGAAATGGTCTTTTGAGGAAAGAACCACACAGATTTGAGTGGACTTGTCCAGTCAGTGCAAGCATTTGTCATTAATCGTGGAGCTCAACTAAGAACTTAAGGAGCTCAACTCGACGAACAATACCAAAGAAAGGATATTTGGCTAGGCCGCATAAACTACTCATACTGCCAGACCATCATTAAAACTAACTGAGAAAGAAAAAAATTAAGAAAGAGGAAAAAAAAATACATAGTCCTCACATTCACAATAATTGAAACAATATAATACTTTACAAAGTAATCATGTCAGTTTGTGTATAATTTTCAACAATGTTAATATGTATATAAAACTGGTATACGGGTAATTTTCAAGTTTTTTTCACCTTACTTAAACACACTTGTTAAGAATAGTGTGTAGTAGTGTTGTACGATCAGCTGTTAGCTTAATAGGTTTATTCACATAAGAAAGTAAAGCTCTGTGTTAGACACAAAGTCTGGATTTGATAGGATTAAAGGATTAGGAGTTTAGGACCATAGCTCTGAGTCAGGCACGAAGTCTTTGTTTTATTTTGAAATATTGAATGCATGGGTATTGCACTTTACATAAGCACACTTGTTAAGAATAGTGTGTAGTAGTGTTATATGATCAGCTGTTAGCTGAATAGTTTCATTTACATAGAAAGGTAATGCTCTGTGATAGACACAAAGTCTTTGATTTGATAGAATAAAGGTTTAGGAGTTTTGGACCATTGCTCCGTGTCAGGCACGAAGTCTTGTATTATTTTTTTATTTTTTTTATTTAACTATTGAATGCATTAATATTGCACTTTACATAAGCACACTTATTAAGAATAGTGTGTAGTAGTGTTATATGATCAGCTGTTAGCTGAACAGTTTCATTTACATAGAAAGGTAATGCTCTGTGATTGACACAAAGTCTTTGATTTGAGCACACTTGTTAAGAATAGTGTGTAGTAGTGTTTTATGATCAGCTGTTAGCTGAATAGTTTCATTTACATCGAAAGGTAATGCTCTGTGGTAGACACAAAGTCTTGGATTTGACAGGATTAAAGGATAGGATCATATTAAACAGTTTTAGTTTATATTGACAGCTTGTTGTAGATTTGCTGTCTACTTAATTTGTCTTTAATTGAAATATTGAATGCATTGACGTTGCACCTTACATAGGCACACTTGTTAAGAATAATGTGTAGTAGTATTGTATGATCAGCTGTTAGCTGAATAGTTTCATTTACATAGGAAGGTAATGCTCTGTGATAGACACAAAGTCTTGGATTTGACAGGATTAAAGGATAGGATCAGGAACACCGCTCTGTGGTAGACACAAAGTCTTTGATTTGATAGGACTAAAGGTTTAGGAGATTAGGAACATTACTCCATGACAGGCACGAAGTCTTGTATTTGACAGGATATAAGGAACCAAGCTCTAGGCGGTATTATCCGCCGTGGGCCCAGCGGGATAACATGAGAGTATTACCTATTAGTTACCTCCAGGGCTTACTAATAGTTTTGGTGTGAGTATTACTTATTGAGTTATTTATCAGTTAACCCGTAAGTAAGTTAAAATACTAATAGTACTTTGCAATAGACTAGAATTAGTTGTTACAGGTAGAATTGCAAAAATATAAAGATGGTAAAAATAATTCAAGAAGTACTTTCAGTACTTAGAATCATGTGGGCAGGTACTTGTTGACTTGGCTATTGTATTGAGCCTTTGACATTTAACATTGTAGCAGTATTGGTAAGGTGAGCAGAAAGTAGTTTGAAAACTGCTCACCTTTTATTTTAGCTATGATGTGTGGAAGAGCTGGAACAGTAATTTCTGATTGGCTGTCCTTAAGCTGGCTTTCATTTGGTGGGATGTAGGTTGGTTTTTCCTGCAGCCTAATTACGCAACACATTTTATTTTTGATAGCAATTCTGAATCGAAACCAAGTCCAATTTATATTGCATGCCATATTTGGAATTACGATAAACATTTTTTACCAATCTACGGAAATTGAATAGGGTGGTACGTATAAATTGGCTATAATTTATTAAAAGACACGTTTTGTTCCACCATATAAGCATGATAAATTTTCATATTATTGTGCTATAATTTAATTTTGTTCTAATTACAACTGATGCTCTACTAGTGCTTATAAATGAAAATGTACAATAATTGCCGAAAAATGAAAAACCAATTTTTAAAACACTTTCTACCAAAAACTACCATAATTGAAATACGTAACAAAACGTTTTTCTTTTCACGTTTTTGTTATCTGTGGCCAATGACAAAATCGTAGAAAAGCAGTGTTGTCAACTTAGAGGGATTTCCATTAAACCTGGGGGTTTGGACACCCGTACTGGCGAAGAAATGTTGCTTTTAGTGGCTGGTGGTTTAGTCTAGTGGTTAGTTTAATTCAATTTTTAGAAAACAATACAATCAACGCCAAGGAAGTATAAGTGCATTAAACCTTGGATTACACCCGGACTTGTTCGATGTATTAGGCATAGAGACAAACTTCACATAAAGTCCAAACTTGAGCCTGAAAATGAAATTCTTTCCATTACGTATAAAAGATATAGAAACTTCTGCAACAAACTTCTGAGAAAAATAAAAAATGAATATGATAGAAAAGAACTGCAGAAAGCAGGCAAAAATAGTAAACTTATTTGGAAATTTATAAAAACAAATACATTTAGAACAAAACAACCTGAACCTCCTCTTGACTTATTGACAATTGAGAACAACCCAATCGAATCAACAAATAAAGTAAATTTCTATTTTTCTAACGTAGGCAAAACTTTAGCAGAAAAGACCATACAAGCTAGAAGTTCTTTCCCTCAAAGGCAACCTAAAACTTTCCCCACACTCAAATCGTTTGTCTTACTAGATACAGATGTCGATGAAGTACTAACAATTATTTCTGGATTAAAGGACGTTTGCGCGGTTGGGTGGGACGACATATCAAACAGCATACTTAAACATTTCAAATACCTACTTGCTCCGCCACTAACTCATATTTTTCAGTTATGCTTAACTAATGGTATATTCCCTAAGTCGCTTAAAAAAGCAGTGGTTACTCCTGTATATAAATCTGGTGACAAAAAATGTGTTAACAACTACAGACCTATTTCAGTTTTAACAGGGCTCTCCAAAATCCTAGAGAAAATCATTAACCACTAATTTGGATAAGGGCTTGCACTCCATTGGGATCTTCCTCGACCTCGCCAAGGCCTTTGACACAATTTCCTGTCCTTTATTATTGGACAAGCTTGAAACACTCGGAATAAGAGGAACAACTCTTTCACTACTTTCTGATTATCTTAGTGACCGCGAACAATGTGTCAAAATTGGTCAGTACGTCAGTTCTGAGCTTCAAAATAGTAATTACGGAATACCACAAGGTAGTATTTTGGGTCCTACTTTATTCCTAGTATATATAAATGACCTGTGCAGCTTAACACTCCAAAATGGTGTCATAATGTCTTATGCAGATGACACAGCTCTATTGTTTTCAGACAAATCTCGAGATGAGGTGTATAAACAAGCCCAGAGCGGTTTTAATATAGTGTCTAATTGGCTACATGAAAATCTCCTAACACTAAATGCAGAGAAAACCAAACACATTCTATTTACTATGAGAAATACTAACCTGCCAGCTACTAACATAAACATTTATGCGCATAAGTGCGGCACGTATGCTGACAATGCATGTAATTGTCCTACTTTAGCAAAAACCGATGATATGAAATATCTTGGTGTAACGATTGACACAAATCTGAATTTCCGTAAACACATCGATTTGTTATGCACTCGAATGAGTAAATTGATATACATTTTTAAGAATTTACGATATATATCGGACTACAAATTAATTAAACAGGTCTATTTAGCTTTGTGTCAATCCATTCTCACTTATTGTATAACTTCGTGGGGTGGGGCTGCTAAATCAATCCTTCTGCCATTAGAACGTGCGCAGAGAGCTGTCCTTAAGGTAGCCACCTTTCGCCCATTTAGATTTCCCACACACGAGCTTTACACGACATGTAAGGTTTTAACCGTACGTCAACTCTTTATATTGAATATAGTACTGCACCAGCATAGCAAACTTCCTTATGTCCCAATACCTATAGATAAGAGAAGAAAAGACTTAGTTTGCATAAAGCCTCAAACTAGACATACTTTTATAAATAAATTTTATGTATTTTTAGGTCCGTTCTTATATAATAAAATCAATAAGTCTCTAAGTATATATAGTGTAAATTGTAAAAAATGTAGTGAAATGTTGAGTGAATACTTAGCAACATTTAATTACTCAGACACTGAAAAATTGCTAGAAGTAATGAAATAAGTTTATTAACGTTAAGTCAATTTTTATTTTAAAATATAATTATTATGTATCAATGCTAGCTCTATGTTCAGTAACATAATAGTCCACTACAGCACTCAGCGATGTTAAGTGATGGCCTGAAACACAGGTTTGAATAAACCTACATCAGGCAGGTCGCTATTGAATTCAGAAGGCTTTTAACCAATATATATAGGTTATACACTAGACTTATTTTAGGCATAGTTTAATTTTTTCCTCCTAATATTAATATGTAACTTTGTAATGATGTAACTTCTATGTAATTTATACCTATGTGAACTTATGAATAAAATAAATTAAAAAAAAAAAAAAAAAAAAAAATTACTAAAACTTTGACTCGAGAAAATATTAAAATAACAAGATAATGGCATGTTTTTTTGTTTGTCTAAAACCTGTGTCAGTGATTTTTCGTTTTATTTCTTTCAAATGCCGAAACCACTGCAGATTCGAACGCTGATTTGGAAAGAATGTTCAGCATGATGAATATATTGAAACCAAACAAAGGCTCCGCCGAGTCGAGATCGCAAAACGACGTCATTTCAAAAAATAAAATCCCTCGGGTAAATACTACCGGGATAAAAAATCTGCCGTTAAGCCATTATTATGTATCAAACAAACATCCAAACATCTTCACTAACTTTTTCATTAATCATTGTGTGATGATGTTTAAAAAAATACTTTGATTACCTATGCTATGTTTTATTTTCATTCTCAAATCTTCAAATGGACCTCCAAAACAGCGACCGAATGTCGGTAACAGAAAAATAAAATAAAAAAATTGTGAGTAATCCATTTGAAATAAGATAAAAGAAATAAGATAAATAAGATTTAAATAAACCGTTTTACAGTCCTGTAAAATATGTCTCATCTTATTAATGGAGTATAGTTTATTTCTGGTGGTTTGAAGAACCGCTGCTACTGGAGTAGACATGGGCTTTTTTGGATTTTTACACAAACGGTTAAATATCCTATTTCAGATTATTAAATCGTTTTCAAAATCCATTTTTAGATATCGATTTCAGGAGAGGCTCCGGCTCGCAGTTTTGATCATCTCTAGTAATATTATTCGGTTGTAAGTACATTGATCAAAACTATTCAAACATAAACAAATACTGGCTTACGCAAAGCTGCTCCGGCCGTGGTTTTGTGAAATCGGTTTGTCTAGTTCGGATTATCAATACGATTCGATTTCTGACTGAAATCGGACTTTAAATTCGTTTTTATGTATCTGACGCATGTCCTATAGTGGACTTAGGGAAAAAAAATGGCAACACTGAATAAAAGTTGAAATAATCTCTGGAACGACGTGTTCAGTCGATATATAGCCTGTCTAAAGTATACCTTTTCTCCTCCAACCACATCAGAGTATAAGGAAAAGAACAAGAAAGGCATATAGCATCACATGTTAAACATCATTCTTTGAAGTCTGTTGAGAATACGCTATCAATCAACGATTTTGTTTATATTTTGATTTTGTTGATTTCGGTAATATTTTCGTCTAAGCATTGTTTTGCCTTGAATGTTTTCAACATACAAAATTATATTTACTATTATCATACAGAAACATGGCTTACTTAGGCTGTTTTGCTCAATAGCAAAAAGAACCTAAGTCGATATTATCACTCTAAGTAAGTAAGCCAATATAAATACCTTCGTATCTCATTAGATTATTGTAGCTGTCCTGTAGGTACATTATTGGCGGGTCTACATACGGACAATCATTGCTTTGTTTCGTAGACAAGCATCTTACGTGAGGTTACTATGTCCGTCAACCTCACCCGCCCCTAAGATATTTTTGTACATAAGTAGATGCTGAAATAAACTACAGCAACCACTAACCATATAACAACAAACTACAAAACATATTCATAATATTTTTACAGACGGTGCTAGAACTGAAAATACAAGAATAGAACTCTACCCAACATCAATCTTGTCAATTTCCTAACAAAGAAGTTGAAGTTGCAAACATAGATTGGATAACCTATCTTCTGTATTAATCATTGAAGGTAAGCTTTTAGACACATAGTTATGAATCAAGCGTAGCAACTCACTTAATAATAAATTTATGAATGTATTTCCTTGACCGAACTTTCTTCATCATAATTATATTTTATGTATACCTAACTAATGTTTACATAATTTAGTATTACAAAATATCTGGAGACTGAAAAATCAGCCCTAAATAAAGAAGAAATTATACAAACATGACTAGGCTGATTGCTTTTGTCCAGCCATGGGCCTAATGGAGGCCTAGTTGATATGCCTACTTTACTTTGCAACATAATGTTTAAGTACTTTATTTGAGCAGAAAATAATATCATTTTGTTTTAAAATTGTACAGTTCCAGTGTTTCAAATACGAAGACATGAAGGCAGCATGAATGATGTCGCCCCTGCTGCGTTGCCTCACTCTTCTGGTACTTCAGTTTTCAAGCTTTTCAAGTACAAAAGTAGAAGATTCTTGAAAGATAATATATTTTTTTAAAACTGTTGAGTCTTGTACGACAGCGATATAAATGTATGTTCCTATTTTGTTGATTGATAACAGTGTAAACTTTAATAAAGTGTTTTAATTATGAACTATAGAGGTACAAATAAAAATAACTTGTTATGAAATACTTAAGAATTGAAAACTGTTTTTTTATTTTTATAAACTGATTATTATAATGATACTATTTAGAGGTATTTACCTTAATTAACATTCATTAGGTCTCGTTGGTCGAGTGGTCGCAAGAGCTACTGCTGAGTATGAGGTCCTGGGTTCGATGCCCGGGTTGGGCATAGTGTTATTGGGTTTTTCCATCTGGAATTTCTCAGTAGCAGACCGGAGTCTGGATTTGTGCCCGGTTGATGGCAATAAGCTCGCCCCCTTACATAGGACTTCAATATAACTGGTAAAAATATGTGGGTGTACCTTTTACAGGTACACCTCTGCTCAACCCTTCGGGGAAACAAGGCGTGATGTTATGTATGTTCATTAGGTTTCAGTAAATAGAGCGAAATAAATTATGGTAAACAAAAACAACTGTTTTATTATATCGCTATGACCGCATTTATTCACATTTATGAAATATTTGGAGATGGGGCAAAAAGAAATTGGAAAATAAGTAAGGATTAGTGAAATTTAATGTCTTCCTGTGGAATTCGTCATGGAATATGTATGTACTGCTTGCTAATTTTTGATGTAAACGCATGCGAGAGTTTAAATTATTCCTGAATAATTTAGTTGAGCTTGACATCTGAAATATAAAAAAAACAATTGTAAGTAAATCCTCATTAAATTCCATGATCCATTACATTCATCCACGAATTCTAATATGCCTCTCCTTTAAACACTTCAATGCACAATCTATTTACTTTATAGAACATCAATATTCTGCTAGGTATAAACAACAATTAGGTGCAATGACTTTATTTAAATGCTTAAAAGTTTATGTTTGATGGTGCATTTCATATTCACCAACATAACATTGTTGCTGTGCTAAACACACATTCAATGTTCAACATTAAGAAATAAAATAATATTGATATAAAGTAGGTACCTTAAACAGACAATGATGTGGAAATAAATCTATGTATGGTGGTGTGGTGAGTATGTTCATCGAAGTTCTTACATAATCCATTGACATACAATGCTTCAAACTATGCTTGTTTTTGTTATATTTGTTTCATCTTGTGGCTCATGATAAGTTTGATACAGTACGAGGTACGAATTTGTCTTTCGATAAAATGACCAAAATACCTCGTTTCAGAAATATCATAATATAATATTATTATCTTTAGTTTAGGTTGTAAGCACTTGTAACAGAAGATAACTTGGTCAGTCACTTGGTTCATTACTTTCACAATTATTATTAAAAATTGACCTCGCTGCTTCGATATTTAGCATACCACTAATATTGATTTATCATTGAGGTTTTACACTAAAACACATTCACAATGTATCAAAACGATGTTCACTTACATCATTTCGTAATAATTAAAGAGTAAATCCCAAAAATGTTACAAATAACATCAAATGCGACGAGTACAGTGCCTTCATATTACATTTGACAGAAGAAACAAATTACTCGTTGATTTTAAACCAACGGACCGCTGTCAAAATGGTTACGTAATTCGAAAAATAGCCTTTTTATAGGCTTATCGTTCACTCTTTAGCGTCTCAAACAGAGTGCAGTTGATATCACAGATTTTAGAGTTACGTAATTCGAAAGTTGTAAAATTTTGCAATTTGAAGTTTAAATGATTACAATTCCGCTCAATTGTATATCGAAAATGTGTTGCGTAATTAGATAGCTGGGCTGGCGATACGGTCACTTGTTCAACAGGCTGCAGTGGTTGAGTCGCCTTTTAAGGCGATCTTGATAAGAATTGGTTTGCTGAAATTGGTTTACTGAAGTAGCCGTCATTTTTAAGTACCTCTGACAGACTGAAATAGTTAGGGCCCTATGGGCGGTACATAATTCATGTACAGGAGATGAAATATGCTTCAAAGCCAGTTTATTGGACTCTTTGAATGTTGACACTTTATATTGAAGTTGATTGTATTGTTCGGCTAAAACCCTGTGATGTAAGCATGGGTCAGCCAGCTTATTCTTAAGGAAGATGTTGTTGCCAACGATGATCTTCACGTCCACCTTGATTTCATCTCATTCTTGTAATAGCTGGGTCCATAGAGCTTTAGAAGACTCAAGCTCCTTTAAGGTTGCTCACAATTTTGTTATATTTTTTATAGTAGTTCTGCAGGTTATCATTTTCTTTTTGATATTTATATTTACTCATTTATGATATGACAATCACCTGGAACCTGGAATGTGAGACGTTATGCAGATAAATAATAATGCAGGAAAAGGTGTTCCTACTAATATTTAGATTAGAAGGAACAAGCAGTAATCAATAATTAAATTAATCTATTGTTATGTAATGGCTATATTGGTTATTTTTTTTATTTGAATGCATAAAAACATGTTGAAATGTTTTCTGTCAATTTATCAAATTGTGTTTGCATTGAAAACTTCTTGTTTGATGGTATCTCATACTTATCTCGTTGACTTATTTTACAAACCTATTGCATATTTAAATGTTTCTTTATGAGTCTTGCAACATGTTGTCCACTATATGTTTCAATGTTTACATACTTATTTGGAAAACTCTAATCGCCATTCAAAGTTCCCCATAGCTATGAATTTCATAACATTACTTTTACTTGCCAAATAACTCTAAGTGGGATCGAATTTTAATATTGTTTTTAACTAATTTAATTTTTATTTCTTTATATCATGCACACTATTTATCCAACTTACTTTACACATTGACAGAATAGTCGACATCTGCTTTGCTGGCCATTTAATAAAAATAGAATTTAACTTTTATTGGGAACTAATAACTTTCAACTAATAAACCCTTTACCCGGAGATGATAAACAAGGTCCTAAACCTTGCTATAAACACAAGTTATAGAGAAATTGCGAGACATAAACAAACACCAGTGCGAATTTCAAACATAACAAGTCTATTTAATTATTATTGTGTGTATGCAGCCAACAACAGTTCTTGATATTAGGCAAAAAGTACTTAGTTCCTAAATGTAGTGCAAACACTAGTTCAACCAAACAAGTTTGAGATCCATTTCTTAGGAAAAGTTTATAGTAGAATAATAACATTGACCTTGTAATGAGTTTATTTTGTGGAGTAATTTATATTGTGTTGTTATTGTACTTCCACAAGTTTTCAAGCAAAAGTGACATTACCTTGCCAGTGTATAATGAACTTAGTTCAAAAAGTGTTCGCGATTCAATAATAATATGCTAAGATAATAAAACAAAATACTTCCCGGGGTTAATGTTGATACCCATTGATGGAGTGATTATTATAATATTTGCTTTTCTAGTGTCAAGTCTACTTCCACAAGTTGTCAAGCAAAGGTGACATTAACCTTGCCAGTGTGTGATGAACAAAGTTCAAAAGTGTTAGCGATTCAGAAACAATATGCTAAAATAATAAAACAAAATACTTCCCAGGATTGATGTTGAAATCCATTGACGGAGTATTTATTATATTTGCTTTTCTGGTGTCAAGTCTTTGTTTATTCTGCTGCTTCGGTCATTCTGTGCTGTACATGTTGTTCTACTTGAGTGCACCATGACGCTCATCTAGAATTTCATGATTTTGTTTCTATAAGTCATTGATTGTTTCTCTTTACGGAAAATCATTATCTTCAGTGTCTTCCTTTACATAAGTCCATTGCCTCAGCCAGAAGTTGCCATCATCATTAAATTTGTGATTAATCTTCATATTGTCATCAAGGTCGTAGGAAGGAAGAAATATTTCAGTAGTCTTGGCTGTGCTGGGCAACCTGTCGCTCACTCTTAGAACACACCATGTTCACGGTTTGAGAGGAAAAATCTTTTGGCACGCACTCGGTCACTGCACTGCAAGCAGGTTTCGCAGTTGTCCGTAATTCTTTGGATGTCCGACATAACCATGGGCGGAAGGGGATCGCAAGTGCGATCCCACTTCTGATAATACGACGGGGTATCTATCCTGTGCCGTTTCTGACCAGTCTCCGGTGCAATTCTTCGTTGATAGTAGAATAGGTAGTTGGTTTTCAATCACACACTACTCTTAACTCAAATTCAAAGCATTTATTTCAATTATAACATTTACAGGCACTTTTGAGTTATCACTTATCAAAAAGTCATTCAGTTTGAGTTATTTTCTGAAGGTAGTCGCCCATTCTAAACGAAGTAGGTTCTTGATGGAGAAGAACGCGCAAGAAACTCCATGGACACTCTTTTTAAATCAAAACATTATGTTACAGAGGTTATTTGTTCAACAATTCCAATCTCAGTCCTTTCTAACACAACTTTTCATGTTTATTACCCACACACGCCATTCGGTGCGCCTCGCTTTTTGTCAAAAGTCCGGCGACATACCCCGAATTTCAATACAATATCTTATTACTAAGTTTGTTCAATAAAACTTACAAACAATGCTAAAATGCTTATCAGTTAATTATTTTATAATTAAACAATGCTATATTCACAAATACAAAGGTTATTCAGATTAAAGTTGAATTAGAAGCTTCATTACTTTCTACAACTTTTCTATTGCTCCTTTGACAACACTTCCTGTGATTCAAAGGATTTATAGTTCTTTATAGTTGGTCTTCTATTATTGAAACTTATTCAGTTCTCGTATTAAATGATTACATTCAGTTATTGATCTTAATTTTTGCAAACCGCGCCATCTCAGGTACCGCTTTGTCATAAACACATTTACTATGTCAAATGACCACTTTTTAATATGACTAAAAACCCATAAATCATGAAATAAATGTTCCCTTTTAATTTTAACTTTAGTTTTTGCCCCAACATCGAAATGAGTAATAATTTATCTTTCGGGCGAATGCACAGTATATTGACTGAGTTCACAAAGTTGGCAATAGATGAAGTTTGGTCGCAAAGGAATCGATAACCTTCACACATGCGGCTGTAACAGTATTCCACAGTTACCCATAGAGGGCAGGATCAAATACTTTATGGTGAATAACAATTATAATAAGTAGTTATGCATAAGATAATGTTATAATCTTTACAGGTAGACGCTTTCGCGGCGACATGTAACATAACAAAATGGTGAATGTTCTTTTACTTCTCAAACAATTATGTTTTTTTTAGAGATTATAATGTTTATTATTAATAGACGTGCGTAAAGACGCCAACAATTATAGACCAGTATCCGTGCTGCCGGTATTCAGCAAAGTATTCGAAAAGGTAATGCTCAATCAAATGCTTAATCATTTTAACACCAACCAAATCTTACACGATCAGCAATATGGTTTCACTAAAGGACGTTGTACGACTGACGCCGGTGTCACCTTATTAAAACACATAATTATTTACAGCGTGGGAGGAGGCTCAAGATGCCATTGGAATCTTTCGCGACCTCTCGAAGGCATTTGACTGCGTAAATCATGAAACCTTACTCTTGAAACTTGAGCATTACGGACTAGGTAAACTTGCGCTCAGTTTAGTAAAATCTTATTTAAATGATAGACAACAGCAAGTCCAAATTAATGGTGTCAATTCACTGGGTCTAAAAGTAAAAATGGGTGTTCCACAAGGCTCGATTTTGGGTCCTTTCCTCTTTTTAGTTTATATTAATGATCTACCCCATTTATTAAAAAACCAACCACAAATGGTGTTATTTGCTGACGATACTTCCCTAATTTTTAAGATAAATAGACGTGCATCATATCTTGACGACGTAAATAACGCCCTACTGCAGGTCCAAAATTGGTTTACTGCAAATAATTTAGTATTAAATGGGAAAAAAACGAAATGCATAAGATTTGCTTTACCGAATGTTAAAAGTAGTGATTGTGATATAGTATTGAATAGGGAGAAACTAGAATTCGTTGATAAAACTGTTTTCCTGGGGATCACGCTCGACTCAAGGCTGCAATGGGGTCCGCATTTAACATCTCTTGCAGGACGGCTAAGTTCAGCAGCATATGCTGTAACAAAAATCCGTCAATTTACTGATATAGATACCGCAAGGCTAGTCTATTTCAGTTACTTTCATAGTATCATGTCTTACGGTATTTTACTATGGGGACGGGCTGCAGATATCGACTCTATTTTTATTCTGCAGAAAAGAGCCATTAGAGCAATATATTGCCTCCGCAGGCGCGATTCTCTAAGGGAACTGTTTAAAAACATTAACATCATGACGGTACCTTGTCAATATATATTATATGAAAACATCATGTACGTCAGGAAAAATCTTAATCTTTTCAGTAAAAGAGGTGAAAGACACAATTATAGTACTAGAAATAGGGATCAATTAGTTCAACCGGGTTTCAGACTGGCGAAAGTAGACTCATCTTTCATGGGGTACTGTTTAAAATGTTATAATAAAATACCTCCCCACATACTACAACTAAATGAAACTAAATTTAAATCTTGTATAAAACGCACACTATGCTACCAAGCATATTATAAGCTGGGGGATTATATAGGTGACAAAAATGCTTGGCTCAACGCTGGTCCAGCTCCACAAGGGCGCATAAACTAATTTAATTTTAGCATTCGAAAATATTGTCGGAGCTGCTGAAGATTGCATAAATTATCTTTGAATTGTATAACTTCAATCTCGTAGTATTATATAATTGCATAGCACATGTGTGAGCACTGTGACCATGTACCTTCTATGAAGCTACCATTTACTGAGTACGTCTTTCATTGACTTGAATGTGCCCTGGCGGCTGAGAGTATGTCATGCTCACTCAAATGTCTCGCTGGTGGTGGCGTGTGTGTTGGATCGTTAAGTTCCCTTCAAAATGGTTGAGCTAAACGGTGCTGATCCATGCGTCATGTTCGTGAACGGGCGCCGTCAGTAGGGACTGGTCATCTCTTATCTGCCACGGCTTATTTTAATTTTTGAATTGTTTTTATCTTTTTATAACGGACGCTTTTTACGTGCACGTCTTTCTACATTGGTCTCACATGTATAATTTCAACATGAATGATGTAACCAATATTTTGTAACAACATCATGATTTAAAAGAGTGTCCGTGGAGTTTCTTGCCCGTTCTTCTCCATAGGAACCTACGCTTTGGAATGGGCAACTAGCTTCATATTTCTGACTGACTGACCCCTTGACAATTCAAAAGTGCCTGTAAATGGTTTAATTGAAATAAATGCTTTGAGTTTGAGTTTGAGTTGAGTTTGAATAATGTAAAATGTATCTAGCCAGTAAAAATCTATTCAAATCCATAAACACTTATGCTACACCTATACTAACTTATTCTTTCGGCGTGATAAAATGGTCCAACACAGAATTACATTCACTCGAAACTAAAACTAGGACAATTCTTACACAACATAGATATCACCACCCAAAATCAGCAATAGAAAGAGTAATTATTTCCAGAAAAGAAGGAGGCAAAGGGTTAATTGAAATATCGCACCTACACAAAAGACAAATAGTAAACCTTAAACAATTTTTCAATAGGAAAAAGAATAACAGCCAATTGCACAAAACAATAGTAGAGATAGATAAAAAATATACACCACTGAACCTTAGCGAAGACAATATTGAAACGATAGATGTAGCAGCAGCGGTGAGGTTTGGTGAAAACTTAGGTGGTTTCTAGATTGTGTTATGGATTTTCAATTAAAACGATGCTTTTGTTTTAACGAACAAATGATGTATATTGCCATTTTGATTTTTACAATATTCAAGGAGAGGGGAGTGGGAACAATATTTAGAATGAATACCAATCACAGTCGAGCGATAAGTATGACGTAGCGTGTGGTGTCATTTTGTGCCCTGAGATGTCGCTGATGGTCCCAGATGTATGTTAATGGAGTAGGAGTCCACAACATGCCCCCGGCCTTGGAAGCAGTGGCTTTCAATGGTCTTCAGTCACTGCAGTCAGTGTCGATCACGTCCTGTAGTAGCGGACAAATCTTGGTATATGCGCGCCTCACCACGCCGGAAGACGTCTGGATATCGGCCACCCGGGATATACCATCCTTTCCTGGGATAGTGCAAAGGACACGTCCCAAATGCCACTTCAAAGGTGGGAGGTTATTGTCCTTAATAGCAACTAAGGAGTTTGGTTTGAGCTCGTCCTTATTCGCCGTCCACTTTGTCCGCATCTGCAGCTCGGAGATGTATTCCTTCGCCCATCGGTTCCAAAAGTGTTGGCGAAGTTGTTCTACCCTCTGGTATCGCTGGAGACGACTAGCAGGAACATCACGTAGGTCATCGCCCGCTGGCGCAGTCAATGGTCGGCCAATAAGGAAGTGTCCAGGAGTTAGCGGGGAAAAGTCATGAGGATCGGGGGAAAGAGGAGACAGATGTCGGGAATTTAGCACGGCTTCTATTTGAGCCAATACTGTGCTGTACTCTTCGAACGTGAGACGAGCGTTGCCTATTACACGACGAAGATGGTGTTTACTCGACTTTACTCCTGCCTCCCACAGACCACCAAAATGCGGAGAATAAGGGGGAATGAAATGAAACTTTATATTTTGACTAGATGCGAATTCTAAAATGTCATTACTACAATTAGTCAAACATTTTGAAAAATCGTTCATTACTCCTACGAAATTACGACCATTATCAGAGTAGATATCTGCAGGCTTACCACGGCGTGAAATAAATCTTTTTAAAGTAAGTAAATACGCTTCACTGGAGAGGACACTGACTAACTCCAGATGTATAGCACGTGTTACGAAACAAACAAATAGGCAAATGTAGCCTTTGATAAGCCTAGCACCCCTACCCTTACGGTTCAGAATGAGCACTGGCCCAGCGTAATCCACCCCACATCGAACGAATGGAAGACTAGGTGTAACTCGCTCCCTAGGTAAGTTACCCATCATAGGACTAAGCGTCTTACCTCTAATGCGAGTACAGGTAACACAACTATGCACTACCTGGCGAGCTAAATTTCTGCCTCCGACAGGCCACCATGATTCGCGTAAATGAAAAAGTAATGCCTGCGGAGCAGCGTGGAGAAGCTGACTGTGCTCATGACGAAATAATAAAGTGGTAAAATAATGCTTACTATGAATTACAATTGGATGTTTTTTACCGTAAATGAATTCATCAGAATTAACTAAACGACCACCTACGCGCATTAATTTGTGATCGCCTAAAAACAAATTTAATTTAGACAAACAACATTTACTTTTAATAGTCTCATTATTAGATAATGCTTTATATTCAACTGGATAAGATTCCATTTGACAAAATCGAGCTAATGTTTTATCTGCATGGTCTAACTCGTCCACACTAAGGCCGCCTGTACGCTTATTATTTTTACATCGACTGTTGTGTATAAAACGTTACATTGAGAGAACCGATGAAAGGGAAACAAAGATAATTCACAACAATCCTGAGCTACAACGGCAGTCACGCATGACTTGACCTCAGGTAACTCGCGGTGTTTGAACGAGTCCGAACTTTTGTGATCGTTTATTGAAAAACTAGCGTCACGAAGAAATTCAGGACCCTCCCACCACAAGGTAGACGAAGAAAGTTCTTCCAATTGAGCACCGCGTGACGCTAGATCGGCGGGATTATCTACACCGCTTACGTGACGCCATGGGACGTCTAGTGTAAGATCATGAATTTCCGCGATCCTATTTTGAACAAATGTCTTAAGTTGGTTCGGCCTCATGTGCAGCCAGCCTAAGACAATTGTGGAATCAGTCCAAAATATTATACTATTAAATTTACAACGTAATGAGTTGCGAACTTTGTCATACAGACGAGCACCCAATAAAGCCCCACAAAGTTCGAGACGTGGGACACTAATAGGTTTTAAAGGCGCGACCTTTGTTTTTGAAAACAATAATCTAACTGATACTGTTAAATCATTGCAAACTGTGCGCACATAAATACACGCGCCGTACGCCGTCTGAGATGCGTCGCTAAAAATGTGTAACTCAATATACATAGACTGTGTACCTATAGCGTGGCGAGGTATACGGACAGTGTTTAGCGCTTGCAATGAAATAACAAACCGGTTCCACACGCGCGCCGTGCCATCTGGAACGTTATCATCCCAACCTATTTTTAATAGCCACAATATTGTTGTAAAAGAATTTTGACAACAATTATGACAGGACTCAACAAACCGAGAGGGTCAAAAATTTGCGAAACCTTTGATAAAATAGACCTCTTTGTAATAGGCTTGGTATTTTCAATATTAACGTGAGAATTAAAATAAAAGTTGTCGCTTGCGTTATGCCAGCCTATTCCTAAGGTTTTAGAACTAACATGTTCATCTAAAGTTAAAGGTTTAAACTGACTAGACGACTGACGGTCATCATCGTGTTTAAAATTAAATATCCACTTCCTAAGTGGAAAACAGCCTGACTGCAGCGTTTTTTGAGTTTTGTCGCATAGATCTAATAATTTTATTTTATCATCTAAGCCCGTTATGTAATCGTCGACATAAAAATCCTCTTTTATAGTTCGAGCGACATCAGGATCAGGAGATTCAAAGGCTAATTGTTTTAGGCACCTAACACTTAAAAAAGGTGCGGAGGCGGTTCCATACGTCACGGTGTTTAATTTAAATATACCTAACGGCTTGGAGGGATGGTCACGCCACAGAATCATTTGCAAGCTGCGCTGACTCTCATCTACCAAGCACTGCCGGTACATCTTCTCCACGTCGGCGCACGCGACGTACTTGTGCTGCCGAAAGCGGAGAAGAATGGCAATGAGATCACCCTGTATAGGAGGGCCAACTAGTTGCAAATCATTCAGTGACTTACCAGACCTCGATCGTGCGCTAGCGTCAAACACCACGCGCAACTTGGTGGTGGCGCTGAGCTCGCGGAACACGCCATGATGCGGCATAAAATAACACGGGGATTCATAGGAATCTACCTGTGTCATATGGCCTAAATTATGATACTCCTGTAAAAAATCGGAATAAAGACTTTTATATTCAGGCGAACGCTGCAGACGTTTTTCTAGCGCAAGAAATCGACGTTCTGGTTGTGTATAAGAATCCTCCAAGGTATCAGGTGACTGATGGAGTGGAACGTGCACGCAGAATCTCCCCTCGCTATTGCGAGTAGTAGTGCGAACAAAATGATCTTCGCATGCACGTTCTTCCTCAGTCTGTGCGTCTCTGACCTTAGACGGTTCCTCAATCTCCCAGAACAATCGAAGTTGCGTATCTAAAGAATTAATAATATTGCAATAAATTGGCGCACTTTTTCGCGTATAATTAAGTATAGGTCCGGAAATAATCCAGCCTAGTTTGGTGTTCTGTACAAACGGACCACTAGTCAAACGAATTTTACCGTCTTCTAACAGATCCCAAAACCTATCTGCGCCAATCAAAATATCAATATTTTTGTAGTCTAGAAACTCCGGATCGGCCAACCGTATGTTGTCTGGAATACAGACTTGCGCGCTTAATTTACATACGGCAGGCATCGAAGCCGTGATCCTAGACAGCACATAACAATGAATGCGCGCAGTGAATGAATTATCGACGCAGGATTTGATAACGATATTACAAGCTTGTGAACAATGTACTACCGAATCACCTACGCCTCGAACTTCGTTTGTGGACTGTATTAATGGTGCATTTAAGAGTTGACATAATGATTTAGAAACGAAACATCGCTGGCTTCCATTATCAAGGAGCGCCCGCGCTTTATGATATCTACCGTGTACATCTGCTACATCAACGATAGCTGTTGACAATAACACGGACTGCACACCTATAGACTTAATCGATTGCGGTTGCATGTGTGCCTTGTTTACTTGAATAGGGACTGCGGAGTCCGAGGCGGCTGGTGCGGCCGCGGGGAAGTGCGCTGGCGCTTCACTCGCATTAGCACGCGACGCCTCAGTGGTCGATGTGGAATGCAAAGCAACAGAACTATTAGCGTTATCATTGTGCAATAATGAGTTATGTTTTTGATTGCAGTGTCTACAAGGCCCAAACCTACAATTATTTACTGAGTGCTTCGAATGTAAACAATTCTCACATAAGTTGTGCTCACGTACAAGTTTAAGCTTTGTGTCTAAGTCGCATTCGATAAACTCTTTACACGTATACAGTGGGTGATTCGCGTTACACTTTGCGCATATTAACTTACCGCGTTGTTTATTTGATTTACTCGGCCCGCTAGAAACATTGCAGTGTGACATATTATGACATTTTGAGTGTTGTTTTTTGTTGTCAGTGCTTTGAGCATCTTTGCTATGTGAACGCTGTAATGCCTCCAGCATGTCTGCTTTGTTGCGCAAAAAGTTAATTAAAACATCCACCGATAAACGTTTAGAATTATTGTTTTCGTTTGGGTTCGGGAACAATGTGCACTTATGAGACCCCCATTCTCTTTCAGTAATTTTATCTAACTTTGACACCATGATATTAATAATTAAACTATCCCAGTAGTTTGTAGGCTCACCTAAAACCTTAAGTGCACGTAAATTTTTAAAAATAGTGTCTATTAATGTTCTAATCGAAGAAGGCGACTCTTTAGTTATTGCAGTTATACACATTAACAAAGCTTTGATATGATGATCTATTAAAAGTCCGCAATTATTATATCGGTTGAGCAACAAGTCCCATGCAACCTGATAATTATCAGCAGAAAATTCTATGGAATGTATAACTAGTTCTGCGCTGTGTTTTAGGGACGATTTGAGATAGTGAAACTTTTGAATGTTGGAAATATCTTTAGAATTATGAACTATCTATTAAAAGTCCGCAATTATTATATCGGTTGAGCAACAAGTCCCATGCAACCTGATAATTATCAGCAGAAAATTCTATGGAATGTATAACTAGTTCTGCGCTGTGTTTTAGGGACGATTTGAGATAGTGAAACTTTTGAATGTTGGAAATATCTTTAGAATTATGAACTAGCGAGGTAAATGTGTCTCTGAATTCGAGCCAGTGCTCATAGGAACCGTCAAATGTAGGCATAGTGATAGTGGGTAACTTCACGGAATGTATTTGACTGTTATTATGACTATGAAATGACCTGGAGCAGTCAGCGACCTCATCAGTGTTCAGCATAAATTCAGCAAGTGATAGGTATTAAATTGTAGTAACTATCTTCAAAATGTTCTCTTTGATTTAACTGTTCGCCTAATTCACTATCAGAAACTCTTTCTTCTATTTTAGTTTGAATGTTGTTAAATTCAGAAAATAAAGTAGTACATCCTTGAATCCTCAACTTTAAATCAATGCGTTTTTGATTAGGAAAGTCATGATCACAATCTTTTAAAGACTCTAAATAATTATTAAATTTGGTAAGCCTGCCCTTAATTATACCACGCTTCCTAACTAAATCACGAACTAACTCGCTACTTTCTACACTTAGCAAATTAGGAGATTTGTCACGGGATTTAGCAGAGTCAATAGGCATTTTGGTGGTCAGTGAAAAGAGAAGTACTCACGGTTTTATAATCGTCAGCTCAATCACACACGGCACTGATGCTAGCAACGTCACCAGGCTAGTAATTGACTGGAAATCCGATATTCCGAGAATACAATGCGGCAATTTCACTGAAATAAGAGCACAGACACACTATAGCACCAAATAGAACTCAGGAGATGATGGTAAGGAATAAGGATTGGCCCCACCGATCGCGTATTATTTTCGATGAAACCTTTGGGTTTTCTTCTCAATCCGCCATGTGCAAAGGGTTCCCATCCAAAGGTCGCTCGGCGATCTTGTAGGTCAATATTCCAATATTTGGTTCGAAGGTCCAAAATGTAGCAGCAGTGGTGAGGTTTGGTGAAAACTTAGGTGGTTTCTAGATTGTGTTATGGATTTTCAATTAAAACGATGCTTTTGTTTTAACGAACAAATGATGTATATTGCCATTTTGATTTTTACAATATTCAAGGAGAGGGGAGTGGGAACAATATTTAGAATGAATACCAATCACAGTCGAGCGATAAGTATGACGTAGCGTGTGGTATCATTTTGTGCCCTGAGATGTCGCTGATGGTCCCAGATGTATGTTAATGGAGTAGGAGTCCACAACAATAGATAAAGCGAGACATCTAGAGGAGATACATAAAAAATGGAGACAGAAATAACTACACGGAAGACATCCTAATGATTTACATCAAGCACACATTGATAAAGAAGCTTCCAACAAATGGCTGGAATTAAGTGGATTATTTCCAGAAACAGAAGGATTTATGCTGGCCATTCAAGACCAAATCATAAACACCAAAAATTATAGAAAATATATAATTAAAGATAGCACAGTAAGAAGCGATTTATGCAGAAAATGTCACAGCAAATCGGAAACTATACAACACATCACAGGAGCTTGTAGCACACTCACCCAAAACGATTACACTCATAGACACAATCAACTTGTTAATATTATACACCAAAAACTAGCAACAAAACACAATCTAATGCAGGATCCATACGCACCGTACTACAAATACTCACCTAGGGCTGTATTAGAAAACCAAGCTTACAAATTATATTATGACCGCACCATAATTACAGATCATACAATATATAACAACAGACCCGATATAACGCTAGTTGATAAAGAAAACAAACACACATACATAATAGATATAGCAGTCCCAAACACCAATAATATACAGAAAACTATCACCGAAAAAATCAGAAAATACACAGAACTACAAGAAGAAATTACCAGGGTCTGTGAAATGAACAGAGTAACCATAGTACCAATAGTGGTATCAACAACGGGTATCATCCCGAAACAACTATTTATTAGCTTAAATACAATCAATCTCTCCAAATACACATATCTTACACTACAGAAAGCAGCTATATCAAACATATGTCGCATAGTACGGAAATTCCTACAATTAGATTTAGACAATAATTTCAATGCAGTACAAAACACATAATCTATCTACTCAAACTTAAAATCTCACCTTGGTTTACACCCGTGAGATTTTAATAAAATACCAGGTTCTAGGAACCTGTGAAAATAAATTGAAAAAAAAAACAATAATAAATAATCATATTATTAATGGTGTAATCAAAATACTTTGATAAACCTTTACAGAACATAGTAGGTAACAGAACATACTCATGAATATGAGGAACAGGCTTATACTATGGGACCAATTCTAAAATATAAAAAAACAGCTGTTCTATACGAAAATTCAATACACGACCAAAATTTACGGAACAATAGTTTTTTTTTAATATCAATCTCGAAAGATAGTCCCATATTAAAAATATGTTGTTCATTTCATGAATACGTTCTATGTTCTGTAAAAGTTTGTCCAGGTATTTTGTATACACCATATATTTGGTGAGTAGTAATTCGTGGCAAATAGTTTATAACAAACGATTGTTCTCATGAAAAAAAAAACAATTTTTTAAAGGAAACGAATTGTTCTTCGAGTTGCGTGTATACCGTAGCGGTTATATAAATTTTCAAATAAAAACATGATAATATCTGCTTCTTTTGATTTAGAGGAACATGGATCTCCTTCTCAATTTGTGTTTGGCAAATAAGTCAAACCAACAATTTTCGGAAATGTTTTACTCAAGTCATTTGACGAAACCTTGTAACATTTCAAACACAGGGTCTTGTTGATGGCACCCGCTGTCAAAATGGCCGGACAGACGTTCTGTTTTTATCTGATAGGACGGTTTTAAATTGAGAATGCTGCCGGTTGAAAACCTCAAATATTTACTGAGATTGGTGTTACAATAACGAATAACCAAAATGGAATGAAATGAAGACACGGTTATTTATTTCTATTTTATATTCTTAACATCATAATTAGAGTCATAAAGATATTGCGCAATGAGAACATGTAAATATGTGAGTAGTTTCTTCTTTATGAAACTTTTAGTAACGCGCTCGTGCTTAGAGACACGGGGTTGATGTATGGTAATATTATGAGGAAATCCGTCGCCCCATACTCCTTAGGACCTGAGATGGTGGCGCGTAGTGTTCCACGTGCACCTCTCTGTGACGTAAGGGGGGAGTTTAACACCTCACTCCCCCTAACTCGAGGTGGCCCGCAGAGGCGGGCCGGCACTAGCCGGGGATCGCGGAAGTCCCATTAGATCCCGTGATCCCCGGTGCAACTGTGAAACGGAACACCGGGGTGGTTTTAGTCAGTAAGAGTCTGACAGACCCCCCCATCCATGAGGATTTCCCCCCGTAATCAAAAACAAAAAAAGGTAATATTATGAGACTAAAGACGTTAACACCTTTTTTTTCTTAATTATCTATTATTTTGATCTGAAATGTTGAAACCCATCTGGGAAAAATGTTGTTCAAGGATAATAATACAAATTTAACCATGTACAAAATTTTTGAAAATTACCCATATTTTAATGATTTTACATAATAATTAAAATTTTAATTTTTATGGTTTTATCACAAAGCTTAGCAGCTCAATCCCACGCGTTTTATTTTTTAAATTATCTGAAATTTTACAGTACCCTTTTTTACAAAGTTTGGTTTTAATAAATATTAGTTTTGAATGCCAAATTAACAGCACAGATTTTTCCTTAATCTTTCAGTGTCACAACCCGAATGAAGCCGCGGAATCACTTATTTCCATTATGACCTTAGCCATCAAATCGCACTCACATATTTCACATATCCCCAGTAGAAAGCGCATCTTTAAGCCATGGATTACTCCTGGTCTGCTGAGGTGCATACATCACAGGGATAAGTTGCATCGTAAATTTAAAAAACACCCAGAGGATGACACACACAAATTGATTTTCTGTCGCTATCGCACCTTCTGCAACAATCTCTTGAAAAAAGTCAAGCGTGTGTATGAACGTTCTGAGTTTCAGCAGGCTCGAAATAATCCAAAAGCTACATGGAAACTCGTCAAACAGGTAGCGAGCTTAAGCCGAAGCAGAGACTCGGCCTCTGAGCTGCTTAACTCCAGTGCCGAACCGACGCAGTCTGTGGACAAAGTCAATAATTATTTTGCGAATGTTGGTGGACTCTTGGCGGCTAAAATTTAACACTCTGCCCTCTATAAATATCTCTCAGATAGTCGTCCCAACCTTGAGTTCCCGGGTACCTCCATACCATCCGCACCACAATCAATGGCCCTTCATAGCGTGGATAGTGCTGAGCTGGAAAATATCATCCTCGGCCTTAAAGATAATAGTGCTGTTGGATCTGACGGTATATCCCCCTCAATCGTGAAGGCGACTCGTCACATTCTGATTCCGATCCTTGTTTTCATCTTCAATCTGTGCTTTTCAACAGGAACTTTTCCTGATGTTTTCAAAACAGCAATTGTCCACCCTATCTATAAGTCGGGAGACAAGGATAATGTCGCTAATTACAGACCCATTTCAGTGCTGAATACCAAAGATATTTGAAAAAGCTATAAACCATAGACTCACCAATTACCTAAATAAATTTAACATTCTTTCTAGTAATCAGTATGGTTTTAGGGCTGGAAAATCCACCGAAGATGCTGTACTGGAACTTACAAACACCATTATTAGCCATTGGGAGAATAAATATAAGACTCTTGCCATCTTTTTAGACCTATCCAAAGCCTTCGACACTGTCTCAATTCCTATACTTCTGTCGAAGCTAGAGCATCTTGGTATTCGCGGGACGGCCCACGATCTCTTCAGGAGTTATCTTACAGGTCGTAAACAAATAATAAAACTTGCAAACTACCTCAGCAACCCGGAGACGATTACTTTTGGTGTCCCCCAGGGCAGTGTCTTAGGACCCCCACTTTTTCTCATATACGTAAATGAACTGTGTCAGTTATCCTTACCACACTGCAAAATTATAGTTTATGCCGACGACACAGCTCTAATTGTTCATGGCCGGGACTGGAATGAAACTCGCCTGAACTCGGAGTTTGCCTTGAGCACCGTCATGAGGTGGCTGACCACAAATCTTCTCACTCTAAATGTCAATAAGACCAAATTTATCACATTCTCTACTATGAAGTCAAGTCAGCCCGCTAAACCGATTGAAATTCGTGCGCACACCTGTCCAAACTTACACTCAAACTGTGACTGTCAACAATTAGAAAATACCCCTATTATAAAATATCTTGGAGTCACTCTTGATAATAACCTGAAATGGAAACAACATATTGCTTCAACTGTAGCTCGTGTGAGAAAGCTAATATACATTTTTAAAAAGCTCAGAGGTGCGGCCGATTTCAGCTGTTTATTAACAATCTACTTTGCCCTCGCTCAGTCTGTTCTGGGGTTGCGTAACGGTCTGGGGGGGTGCCGGTAAAACATT
This sequence comes from Xanthia icteritia, assembly GCA_949128155.2. Taxonomy (NCBI): domain Eukaryota; kingdom Metazoa; phylum Arthropoda; class Insecta; order Lepidoptera; family Noctuidae; genus Xanthia; species Xanthia icteritia. The sequence continues at coordinate 223,539 of OX421955.2, read as the reverse complement.
GATGCTACGGGTCGAACGAGCGCAGAGAGCTGTCTTGAAGGTGCTGGCAAGGAAACCGATCCGATATTCGACATCCTCTCTATATACCCTCTGCCAGGTCCTCACCGTTAGACAGTTATTTATCCTCCAAACTATTCTTCGCAAACACAGCCAACTTAATTTTGATCCGAAATACTGTCCTACACGCCGCTCGAATAGGGTTTGTAACACTCAGTCCCGTAGAACTGTAGCTGCAAGTCGCCATTTCAAACATATAAGTTCAAAAATATATAACAACCTAAACAAAAGCTTACACATCTATCCACTAACCAAGAGCAAATGTAAAATGAAACTTGACTCTTGGTTAAAATCACAAAATTATGATGAAACCGAGAAACTCGTGGAAGTGTAAAATACTCATCACTCCCTCACACACCCCAACAAAACCACACACCACACACATGCCACAAACACCACACACACCCCTCGCACATCTCATTAACACTCACCCACACACCTTAATTCAACCTCAAAATACATCCCAAATTATCCAAATTATTATGTCCTGTTATGTACTGTGATTCTTGTTTAATTTTCTTTTTATTATTAATTTACTAAATCGAAATTATCTAAATTAATGTTATTACTTTTAAGCACTTCTGCATGGAACATCATTCCATACTGTATCTGGAGAAGGGCGTTGTTAGCTGCGCTACAGTTTATACTTTTGCAGCTATCATCGTTTTATTTGTACTTAGTCCTGTATTATTGTTCCGAAATAAACTTTTTATTATTATTATTTTTTTTAAATTATTATAATGGGAAGTTTGTTGTAAAAGCGTATACATTGACCCATGAACGAGTTGCCTACTCTGTGGAGACGTGTGCGATGTACAGCAAGGTTGTGTTTATTCCTGGTATTTAAACTATGAATATCGGTAATTTTATTAAAATTTGATATATTCTTGTGTACATACAATAGGTTTTCAAAAATATATTGTGAGGCTACAGTCAGAATGTTTATTTCTCTGAATTTGTCTCGAAGGGAATCTCTTGGACCTAGGTTGTAAATGGCTCGAACAGCCCTTTTCTGTAGAACAAAGATAGTATTAATGTCCGCACAGTTTCCCCAGAGAAGAATCCTATAAGACATGACTATGAAAATAACTAAAATAAACAATTCTGGCTGTATCTACGTCAGTTATCTGTCTAATTTTTTTAACAGCATAGGCAGCCAAACTAAGCCTTCTTGACAATTTTTCTATGTATATTATTTTCCCATTGTAATTTACCGTCAATAGTTATCCAAGAAAAACTGTTGATCAACAGGGTCCAACTCTATTCCATTAACTTTAACATTGGTAGCTAGCTGCCTGACATTTGGCGTTGAAAATCTAAGGAATTTTGTCTTTTTTCCGTTCAGGAGAACATTATTTACATTAAACCAATGCTCAACTTTAGAGAGTGCATTGTTAACTTGTTCAAAGTTGACTAACTGACGTTTGTTTTTAAAAAGGAGGTAAATGTCATCTGCGAATAAGACGATCTTCTGATTATCCCTTGTGTGGTAAGGTATGTCATTTATATAAATTATAAATAAGAAAGGACCTAGAATTGAACCCTGCGGAACGCCCATGGTAACCGCAGATCCTGCAGATCTCTTGCCATTAATATCAACCCGCTGAATTCTGTTGTTCAGATAAGAAGTCAGAAGGTCAAGAGCCTTGTCCCTCATACCATAGTGGTACAGTTTCCTGATGAGTGTGTCATGATGTACGCAATCGAAGGCCTTCAACAAGTCGCAGAAAATGCCAAAAGCATCTTGCGACTCCTCACAGGCTTCTAATATGGTCTTTAGTAGTTCTCCATGCCCGCGTCTGTAGTTTAACGACCGTTTGTAAAACCAAACTGTTTTTGATGAAGTAAGTTATGAAAGATGCCCCTACATAATCCATTGACAAAAATTGTTCTTGTTCTATTATATTTTATTTCTATTTATTTTTATCATACATTACTGATAGAATATTTCGAGTAAGGCACGAGGATGCCTATTCAGAGTTGAAAATGATTAAAGCTGGCGTTCCTCAAAGTAATGTGCTGGGTCCAGTCCTCTACCTGTTGTTTACGTATGATAATATACCAGAGCTGGAAAATAATACAATTGCAACCTTTGCTGACGACACTGCCATTATGGCTATAGGGTCATGCCACAAAGAAGCAGTAAAAAAAGTGCAATTCGCTGTAAATAAAGTTCATGACTGGGCACAAAAATGGAAAACTAAACTAAATGAATCAAAGTCACTTCACATTGATTTCACCAACAAGAATTGTGATTACCACCCTATCTTCATAAATGGCCAACAAGTGCCATACGCAAACAAAGCCAAATATCTTGGCATAACGCTTGACGCGAAACTGCGCTGGAAAACGCACGTCAAAAAGAAAAGACAAGAACTACACATGCGTTTCAAAAACATGTATTGGTTGATTGGACGGAATTCCTGCCTATCGATACATAACAAAAATTTTTATTTTTATTTATTTTTATTTTATTTATTTATTTATCACAAACACTGCTATCTTTACAGGAAATACCTAATGCGGTAGCGTGGTCCTTAATTAAACTATTTTATATAACATAACACATACAATATTATTTTTGTGAATTCATTCAGAGAGCAGGAAAATAAATCGATCCTGTCAGCCGTGTCATTTAGTGCGTGCAAGGCGCGCGTCAGTGGCGCTTTGCTGAGCAAGTTGGTTCGTGCGTGTGGCACTGCTAGTAACCGTGGCTTCCGACGCCGCGATACGTAATTGTCAGGCACATTCAGACAAATCTCCTTCATAACACCGGAATTATAGGTCTTACCACGTAACAGTTTGAATACATATGTGGTTATAGCTAAGTCCCTCCGTGTCTCGAGTTTGTTGTACCCGACCATACCGATAACGAATAACGTTGGGTACATCAACGGATAGAAGGGATAGACACCGTATAGTTTCATGTACAAAAATCTGGTGAATTTGTTTTGTATGCGCTCTAACATGAGAGTATATTTAGTCTCATGCGGAGCCCATATGACAGCATTATACTCAAGCTGCGTTCTTATAAGCGCATTATACAATGCTGCAACTGCTTTTATATTTGTATAAAATGTGTGTTGTGTAAAATGTTATTATATAAGCATATTCTCATGCCAATATAGACGTATGGGATCCAACTGTGGGGCTGTACTAAGCCGACAAACATCAAAATGATACAGACATTCCAAAATAAGGTACTCAGGAGCATTGTTAACTTGCCCTGGTATATAAGAAATGACGACCTCCATCGTGACTTAAAAATGAAACCCGTCACCAACATAGTTCAAAAATTTGCTGAGTCCCACGAACACTAACTCCACCGTCATGTGAACGTCGAGGCAATTCAGCTGTTAGACAACACAAACATAGTGCGAAGACTAAAACGAACAAAACCTTTTGAGTTAGTGTAGTGTAAAAAGTGTAGAAATAATAGTGACAATGACACACATATAACACATGAACAAAGTGTTTTTATTATTATATCAGACTCTAAAAATTTAGTTAAAATAAAATTGGTTATTAGTCTTAAAGGCTAGATTGTAATTAATTAGTAGGAACTTAGTTCTTTCTAATTAAGCATAAAAAAAATAAAAAATGATAAGTTTGATAGGGTACGAGGTACGAGTTTGTCTTTCGTTAAAATGCCACCAAAATACCTCGTTTCTGAAATATCATATTACATATTATTATCTTTAGTTTAGGTTTTACACTTGTAACAGAAGAAAGCTTTCACAATTATTATAAAAAATCGACCTCGCTGCTTTAATATTTAACATAACCTATAACATTGATTTATCATTGAGGTTTTACACAAAAACACATTCACAATTTATCCAGACAATGCTCACTTACATAATATCGTAATAATTACACTACGCTGTCTTAGGTTTTATTTGATACATGAAACAAATTGCTCGTTGATTTCAAACAAACTGACAGCTGTCAAATTGGTCACGTAATTCGAATAATAGCCTTTTTAGACGCTTATCGTTCACTCTTTAGCGTCTCAAACAGAGTGTAGTTGAAATTAAATATATTAGAGTTACACAATACGAAAGTCGTAAAATAAAAGAAATTCTAGTCAATTCAAAAAATTCAAAATTCAAAAGTCATTTATTCAAACTAGGCTGAGAATCAGCACTTTTCGAACGTCAAAATTACATAAGACAGTCCCCCAAAACGCCCACCCTTCACCACTTCCTAGTGCTTTAGCTGGGAAGAAGAAGTGGCGCAACAAACTCCAATACGAAAGCAATTTGTGTCAATTGCCTATCGAAAATGTGTTGCGTAATTAGATAGCAGGCTTGCGTGCTTTTGGTTTGCTTTAACCAGCCGCATAGAATCCTTGAAGTTCGAGACCGGTAAGTCCGTTTTGTTCTGCGACACATGATCGTCGTATCACCTGAGATTCTGTTAAGGCGTGCTACGCTTTGAGATTGCGGTTCGGATCGGAAAAAGGATCGTAAGCCATCACACTTTATTATAGTTAGTATTTTCAGGGTTAAAATTTTATGACTAGTTCTTGTGATCTTTACAGGACTGTTTCTATCGGGATTACTTAGGTTCATCTTTATGATATAATATTAATTTGTAAGTTTTAATTTAGTTACCTTAAGTTTTCTCGTAATTTTATTGATACGAATCCTTTTTAAATAATACATAATACTTTTTTTTTTTTTGGTTCAGTATAGGTTTAGCTTATCCACTATGAACTGACGCGCCCCACTACCACAATATCGCATTAACGTGTGCGTGGACAAGCTATGTATACACCTGCGACGTCACGGTATGTCACACGCATAGCCATCACAGCACAGTGCACAGTGATGCGGCTGGTGGCTATTTATAACACATACTTTTCCACAAAAACTCATTGGATCACACATTAAAAGAATATCATTAGAACAATTAGTGGTAACAAATGCAATAATGTCTAATGACTCGCGTTAAATGTAACGCGAGTCATGTGCTTGGAGCATAAATGATTTACTAAAACTATTTAAAAATGATAATTTCCACTTGCATTCGTCCGGATGGACTACTCCAAATGACTCCAATGATGTACATAAATTAGGTATTCCAATGAAGTAAAGCATAATAAAATACAGTCTTCCTTTTGATTTTAGGTAATTAAGTATTTAATTTATTTTAGGTAATCAATAAATAGAGGTTGTGCGTTAAGTGTAAGTGATCATAACGGTGACGCCCGATACGGAATGCGCTTCGTGCAGTAACGTCAGCTGCCGTTCTATTCTGTAGTGATTGTAATGGCGACGCCCGACATGGAATGCGCTTCGTGCAGTAACGTCAGCTGCCGTTCTATTCTGTAGTGATCGTAATGGCGACGCCCGACATGGAATGCGCTTCGTGCAGTAACGTCAGCTGCCGTTCTATTCTGTAGTGATTGTAATGGCGACGCCCGACATGGAATGCGCTTCGTGCAGTAACGTCAGCTGCCGTTCTATTCTGTAGTGATTGTAATGGCGACGCCCGACATGGAATGCGCTTCGTGCAGTAACGTCAGCTGCCGTTCTATTCTGTAGTGATCGTAATGGCGACGCCCGACATGGAATGCGCTTCGTGCAGTAACGTCAGCTGCCGTTCTATTCTGTAGTGATCGTAATGGCGACGCCCAACATGGAATGCGCTTCGTGCAGTAACGTCAGCTGCCGTTCTATTCGACTTCAAACTTCAACGAATAAACAAATTTGAATTTACAAACATTATTATTTATGTTAAAAAAATCCTTAACATTATAGAAATTATTTTCATTCAGCCATATAAATAATATGAAATTGCCGTTCTGCAGTACTGGCCATTTCAAATCAAAATAATTTTTGTTTGGCTAAGAATTCTAATTTCAAATTAATTTTATTTAAAAAACATGTTTTTTTTTCCAAAAGTAGTCATTTCTTTATTGATTAGTGTTACATTTTCATCGCATTTCAATCTTTTTCGTCATCATGGATACGTTAAAAATTCGAGTAATTATGGAATATGAGTACCGTCGTGGCAGCAACGCGGCACAAGCGGCTCGAAACATCAACGACGTTTACGGAGCTAACACTACAAACCAACGCACCACCTGTTATTGGTTTGCACGCTTCCGTTCTGGAAATTTCGACCTGAAAAATGAACCTCGCTGTCGTCCGAAGACTTTGGTCGACAATGAGGAATTAAAGGCGATTGTGGAAGCTGATGATACACAATCTACGGCTGAATTAGCAGCAGCTTTGGACGTTAGCGTCAAAACAATATTGGTCCATTTGCGTCAAATTGGCAAGGTATAAAAGCTTGACAATTTTGAACCGCATTGTTACCTGCGATGAAAAATGGATTCTGTTTGATAACCGCAAGCGCTCAGCAAGTTGCTTGGATCCTGGTTCAGCACCTAAACAATGCCCTAAACGAAAACTTACCCCTAGAAAAGTGATGGTCACTGTTTGGTGGACTAGCGCCGGTGTGATTTATCACAGCTTCTTACCAAACGGGGTGAGCATTACTGCAGATGTGTACTGTGAAGAACTGAACACAATGATGGAGAAGCTGGCACATCTCCAACCAGCATTGGTCAATCGCTCGTCTCCGCTGCTCCTGCACGACAACGCGCGACCTCATACTGCACAGCAGACGGTCTCCAAGTTGCAAGAACTGGAGTTGGAAGCTCTCCGTCATCCGCCCTACTTACCAGACCTTGCGCCTACAGACTACTACTTTTTCCAGAATTTGGATAACTTCTTGGCGGGAAAAAAATTCAATACCCGAGAGGCAGTACAAAATGCCTTTGAAGAATTTGTTGCCTCCCGTCCAGCTGATTTCTTTAAGAAGGGCATCAATAAACTGCCATTGCGTTGGCAAAGATGCATTGATTGCATGGGTGATTACTTCGATTAATACAAATAAAAAATACATGAAAAAAATTCGTTTATATTTTTTCATACAAAACGGCAATTTCATAGGTAAACACCTATTATCTTGAGATATTATTTGGCTGTAGCACATACCTTTACCTACATAAACATTCTACATAGAGCTCAGTACCAATACATTTCGTATTGTGTCGCATTTACTTTGCTTGATTTGATTTTAATATTATATAATAAAACTTATTGCCGCTTGATTACGGTTGATTATCATCGTATGTATGGTACTGCAGATAACTTATGGTAACAAGCCAAATCTTATAACTCAGCGTGTTTAGTGTGGATCTTTGATAATATGTATTCTGATTTTTTGTAATTTGAACGAGGTCGATAATATTATGGTCACCTTACACGACTTTATCACGTCTCGACTTATATTTTTTTTAAATGATTAATATATCAATATCTCTGAAGTAATTGTTATTCAAAATCCTTGTTTTTTATTAATGGAATGCTGTTATTTATCTGAATTTGCGGACATCACGTAAATATAAATTATTGGAATATTTTACTGTAGCCTCGTTATTTCCGTTAATGATCTGTCGCCGTGTGGTCGTTTTAATATTTTTTTAAATAATTTGTTGGCGTCCAAATCTGATAAAACTATGCCTTCCAAACTTCTGACAAGACTAAGCACGACGTATATTTGCCCTTTTGCAAAGTTTTTTTTATGAAGGTTGATCACAGCTCTTTCGAGGGTTGTACCCTGTAATTTATGGACTGTGATCGCCAAAGTCAAAAGTCAAAGTCAAATAATTTATTTCAATTAGGCACAAAAAAGGCACTTTTGAACGTCAACAGAAAAATAAAATTGATTCTAGTTGCCCCTTCCAAAAGGTAGTTTTCGTACGGAGAAGAATGGGCAAGAAACTCCACCGTTACTCTTTTAAAATGTTTTCACAATATCTTGTATACATCAATTATAGTATAATCATATGTGAAGACGATGCACCTAGAATAAGATTACTATACCACGTTAGGTAAAAATTATGAAAAATTAAGGAATGACAGATAAATTAATCATGTGATAGATGCATTGTGCTCACATATTTACAAACATTGTAAAATTATACGATATACCTAACATTTTTACAAGTAATAGGTACTAATAACTCAGTGTGTGAGTTCAAGTAATCACAGAAAATAAAATCAATATTAAATATATATATATATATATATATATATATATATATATATTTATATATATTATGCAATTAAATTAGCAATCAGTTAGATCTTGTCTAGATTGGAGCAGGACCAGCATGTTTCCAAGCATTTTTATCTTGGATATAATCCTCTAATTTGTAATATGCTTGTTTGCAAAGTGTATTTTTATATGAGTTTTAAATTTTCTTTCATTTAATTCTAATATATCACAAGGTATTCTGTTGTAACATTTAACACAGTACCCCATAAAAGATGTATGTACTTTAGATAGTCTGAAAAATGGTTGATTTATTTTATCATTATTTCTAGTATTAAAATGTTTTTTTACACCTTGACGTCTTAACTATTTGACCTACAGGTATTGCGTCTCTGTGTACTGTTTTGAATTTGTTCTATCACTTATTTTTAACCGACATCCCAAAAAGGAGGAGGTAATACAATTCGGTTGTATTTTTTTTTTTTTTTTAATGTATGTTACCTCATATCTCCGTCATTTATGAACCGATTTTGAAAATTATTTTTTTATTTGAACGGATACACTTTCCGATTGGTCCCATTTTTATCAAAATTTAGTTCTGATGATGGAATCCATGAGGAATTAAGGGAACTCTTCAAATATTATAGGCACATACATAGCGATTTAGGTATTTTTAGCAACAAATTAAGCATTTGCATTCAGAAAGTATCATTTGGTGAAATGGAACTGATGAAGAAGACAGATGGCCACCGGAACTACTCAATGATAAGTATTTCACGGGTGGCGATAAGATATCTCGATTAAGATATTTAAGCGACAGTGAAGCACGTTTAAATAAATAATTCTGATGACCATCGAACTGATCTGAAGATGAAGCCGGAAGGACGGCACCGGAACTCCGTCATAAAACAATGTATCCTAGCCATGTTTGGGCTTATTCGAATTGCCATGAGATGTACTCTGGCTATAAATGATTTTAATGGTAATATCCCGGCATCAAATTGCGCATGCATTCGCTCCACTGGTGGGGCAAATGCATTCTGCCCCATGGCATGGATTCTTCCCCACAAGGGTTGGCACCTTAGAATTTGTGTAAGTAGGTATGCTCGTATTTAATATTTGATTGGAAATGAAAGAAATTTATATGTAAGTAAAATGTAACTAGGACTTGTATTTACTTTATTTTATTTGTAACAAATCGTGTAATTAACGTATGATTTACAACCCGATTCCTTCCAGAAACAACTAGTAAATAAAAATTAATAATAAAATAATAATACCAGCCTATTACTGTCCCACTGCAGGGCAAAGGCGTCGTCTCATACAGAGAAGGCACGAGCACTGATCATCACGCTTGCTCAAAACGGGTTGGTGATTTCGGACTAATATTAACTATAAGTCCATGTTTCCTCACGATGTTTTCCTTCCCTGATGTCAATAATGTCCAAGATAAACTCAGAAAGTTCATATGAATTGAAAGAGTCACATTAGAACCCACAACCTCATGCATGAGAAGCGAGGCCTTAACCTCTGGGCCATCATAACATATTAAATTACCAAAAAATATATATTTTACTTAACTATACATTTCTTTCTTTTCCAAACAAATATAAAATACGAGCATACCTACCTACACATTTCTAAGGTGCCAACTCAAGTGGGGCAGAATCCATAAAGATTTTAGACTAGTGGAATCTGCCCCACCAAGTCGAACTAGTGGGGCATATTCCACTGAAAATTTTTAGGCATTCCTCTTTGCCCCACCAGCGGGGCACTTGGAATGATTCGTTAATTTTTGAAAAATCTTTTGTTATGTTTCCATTATTCGACTGGTATACGAATTTGTGCGGGGTAGGTATAAACACAACTAAAAAGTGAAAAATAAAAACTTTTTTACAAAAAAAAAACAACCGACTTCCAAAAAAAACACTTAAAAAAGAAAAATAACTTGAATTTCGGAAGTCGGTGGCAAAAACGAAAATACAGATCCATATAGTTATATTTTAAGATGGTTCACAGTTCGCATAGTTGAAGCCGTGATATAGTTATATCCCTAGGGAAATAGTTATGAATTGCTTTCATAATATAATATATTACGGTAGCTGTATATTTTACTATATATGTATCTAATAAAAAGATCAAAGTTAATAAATAATTTCGGATACATTCATGGCGTAAAAGCACACGAGATATTTCGAAAGAAAATCTACTCAAGTTTAAAAACCATTTGTTATCATTAACTTTTTCAGAGGTATATAATAGCGAGGACCCAAACCTAGCATATTATTATGATATGTTCTTGGATTTATTTCTTTTACTATACAATCTGTGCTTCCCCATAAAATATACAACTGTTAAATTTGGAAAATCAATTAAATGGGTATCACGGGGTATTCGTATATGCAGTAAAAGACAACGCTTTCCACTGTGGCAGCAACGAATAAAACCCACAGAGGAGAATAAACAAAAGTTTCGTAATTATTCTAGTAAATTTAAAAAAAAAAGCCCAAAATAACCACTTACTTCTAAACTCACAAAATAAATCAAAGACAGCCTGGCATATAATAAACAACAATAATAATATTAATGAACCCATCTCTAAGATAAATAATCACGATGTCATAATAACTAACCCTAAAGACATCGCTGAGGCATTTAATGATTTTTAGTGGATCAAGTCTCGGGTTCACCAAAAACTGCGTCTCATCCAATTAAGGAAATAGATCATAATCCAAATTCATTTTTCATGTCCCCAGTTGTACCGCAAGACGTATCAAAGGTAATAAGATCGTTGAAAAATAAAAAGAGCTTTGGTTACGATGGCATTTCCACAAAAGTCATAAAATTCGTTTCTAATGTAATTTCTGGTCCCTTAAGTCACATTATTAATGCAAGCATATTATCTTCCGGAGAATTTCCTAAGAGTCTCAAAACAGTAATTGTGAAACCTATTCATAAAAAAAACAATAAAGAAAATATGTCAAATTACAGACCCATTGCTCTTATTCCTGTTTTCTCTAAAGTAATAGAAAAAATTGTCTATGAACAAATTTACAATTTTTTGTCAAAATTTAACTTTCTTTGTAACGAACAAAAAGGTTTCCGTAAAGATAAAAACATCAATATGGCTATATTCGATTTATTAAAAACTGTAATGGTAAACGTAGATAATAAAACACCAGTCTGCACCATCTTCACGGATATGACAAAGGCTTTCGACTACGTAGATCATATGACACTTATAAACAAGCTTCAAGCTTATGGGATTCGAGGAAATGCATTAAATTTTATTAAATCCTATCTTACTGGTCGTATGCAATATACTGAAATTTCTAATATTTGCTCGAATTCAAAACGCGAAATAAAATTCAGATCCTCTTATAGAAAGATCAAATATGGCGTCCCACAAGGAAGCGTTCTCGGTCCGCCTTTATTTTTAATTTATATTAATGACCTTCCACTCCAAATAGACCATCCAATCATATTGTTTGCTGATGACAGTACAGCAATAGTTAAATGCACAAGTAAAGAAAACTATGAAAATGATATTAACAACACTCTTAAATCTATAGTGAATTGGCTTAATTACAATAATTTAAAAATAAATATTCAAAAAACTAATATCATGCATTTTTACCAACGAAATAATCCCGAAGACTTGGTAGCAAAATTTTTAGGAATATTAATTGACGATCAATTAACATGGAAACCTCAAGTTGAATATATTTGTAAAAAGCTAAGTACTTACGCCTACATGTTATACAACCTATCTAAAAAAGTCAATATCAATACAGTCCTTCTCGCTTACCATGGCCTCGTAATATCAACGTTGAGGTTTGGCATCATATTCTGGGGTAATAGTAGATAGTGAAAGAGAAAACATTTTGAAAGCCCAAAAACGATGCGTTAGGTCAATCTTTAACTTACAGTTTACAGACAGCTGTGTTCCTAATTTCAAATTACATAAATTACTAACCTTCCCATGTCTGTACATACTAGAAATAGCCATTTTTGTAAAAACCAACCAGCATCTGTTTCCATCGTTATGTGAGATACGAAAGAGGACAAATTGTATGAGATCTCAGTATCAAAATCTATTGCACACAGGTAGCTATAAAACCACACTTCTAAAGAAAAGCGTCATGTGTATGGCACCAAAGGTGTACAATAAGTTACCTAAAGTTATTAAAGATCAACCATTTAGAATATTCAAAAAACGTCTAACCGAGTTATTGTTGCAAAAATGTTACTATTCTATTATCGATTTTTTGAATGATGATTTGTAATAGTCCAAAGGAACATGCACTGGTAAGCTATAATGTTTTATGTATGTACCCCGGTGTCGTGTAACCATAAATGTTTGTATGCCGAAAGGCAGAATGTATAAGGACTCTTGAACATTGTTAACATCTTATTGTAATACCTACATTCTAAACAAATAAAAACTTCTTATTCTTATTCTTATAAAATACTATTGTTTTTGCCACCGACTTCCGAAATTCAAGTTATTTTTCTCTTTTAAGTGTTTTTTTTGGAAGTCGGTTGTTTTTTTTTTGTAAAAAAGTTTTTATGTTAAACAGATGTAGATTTTTTCTCACATACATAATATTTTCATAAATGAATGGGCAAGGTACCGTCATAATATTAATCTTTTTAAATAGTTCCCTGAGAGATTCACGACGATGTAGATTATAAATGGCTCTGACAGCTCTCTTTTGTAAAATAAAGATAGATTTATTTATTTAATACTTCAAGCACACAAATGTACAGAGGCGGACTTAATGCCATAGGCATTTTCTACCAGTCAACCTTCGGGTGATGCAGAGACAAACAGTGGTAGGTGCAATAGCGAGAAAAGAAGATTTTTTACATTTAAATATAAAGATATACATATATACCTATTTAAAACTATAAATATAATAAATACACATTGCTGCATTGCATTTGCTGCTGACATTCAATGTCAGCAGCCCGACCCCACAGTAAAATGCCATACGACATAATACTGTGAAAGTAACTAAAATAGACCAAACGCGCGGTTTCTACATCTGTTAACTGTCTTATCTTTCTAACAGCATAAGCGGCTGAACTTAGCCGCCCCGCGAGAGATGTTATATGGGATCCCAATTGTAACTTCTCGTCTAGCGTGATTCCTAGGAAAACTGTTTGATTAATAAATTCCAGTTTTTCCCTATTCAATATGATGTCACATTCGCTACTTCTAACATTTGGTAATTTAAATCTAATGCATTTGGTTTTTTTTTTATTTAGTACCAGATTATTTACCGTAAACCAATCTTGGACCTGAACAATAAAGCTATTCACGTCGTCAAGATTTTGTGACCGTCGGTTTATTTTAAATATCAATGATGTGTCATCAGCAAATAACACCATCTTCGGTTGATTTTGAAATAATTGGGGTAAATCATTAATATAAACTAAAAAGAGGAATGAACCCAATATCGAACCTTGAGGAACCCATTACCATTACCATTTCAGACCCAAATGAGTTTGTGACGTTGACTTGAACTTTAACCTTTCTATTTTTCAGGTATGATCTAACCAAATCAAGAGCTGTATTCCTAATCCCATAATGCTCCAGTTTCAGCAGAATTGTCTCATGGTCTACGCAATCGAACGCCTTCGAGAGGTCGCAAAAGATTCCAATGGCATCTTGTGCTTCTTCCCAGGCGTTAAAAATGTTCTTTATTAGGGTGACACCGGCGTCAGTGGTACAACGCCCTTTGGTAAAACCGTACTGATGATCATGAAAGATGGAATTTTTATTATTAACCAACGCCCAACTTAATATTAGAGGCAGCATACGATGCTCCACATCTCCGTAACCCCTTGCCACCTGGAACGTAGTGCTTGTTGGTGGAATGGGTATCACTTTGAAAACTTTAAATTAGCATATCTTTTTATTGGATGAGACGATTGCAATGAAACAAAAACTAAATGTCACATCGTGGTTTTATTCCATTTACAATTTTAATAGGACTATAATTAATTTTCAAAAATGTTATTTCTGTTATATTGTATGTAGAAAAATATGTATACATTAGTACCATTTTGGGCCAAAAGATGTAAAAAAAAAATTAACGCTCTTTCTACACTTTCAAGCCAGTTTTGAAAAATGTATGATTCCATCTTTATTATTACCTAGCTAGATAACCTTAGACCACGTTTCCTAACTTTCCACTTCGCCCCACCAAGTCGCCCCCCTGGTGGGGCAAATGCATTCTGCCCCATGGCATGGATTCTTCCCCATTAGGGTTGGCACCTTAGAATTTGTGAAGGTAGGTATGCTCGTATTTTATATTTGTTTGGAAAAGATGGAAATGTAATTAACTAATTATATTCGTACCCCCGGTGCCACACTGTCACTTATGCAAAAATGTAGTTTTTCAGGAGAAGCATTTAAAACTTTGACACCTCACAAAACAATGACTTAAGAATATATAGATGAGATGAACAGCTTATATTACAACGTCAACTTTTAACTTTACTTCTGGATAAATATTATTTATATATAATTAGGTGTATTTATTATATTTATAGTTTTAAATAGGTATATATGTATATCTTTATATTTAAATGTAAAAAATCTTCTTTTCTCGCTATTGCACCTACCACTGTTTGTCTCTGCATCACCCGAAGGTTGACTGGTAGAAAATTCCTATGGCATTAAGTCCGCCTCTGTACATTTGTGTCTTTCGCATCTTAGGAGGATCGTCTACTTTTACAATGTTTGTAAATATGTGAGCACCATGTATCTATCACATAATTAGTTTTTCTGTTGTTGCTTCATTTTTAATTCTTAATTCTTTTTACCTATTGTGGTATAATAATTTTATTCTAGGTGCATCGTCCTCACATATAATTATATAACTAATGTACTTATACAAAATATTGTAAAACATTTTAAAAGAGTAACGGTGGAGTTTCTTGCCCATTCTTCTCCATACGAAAACTACCTTTTGGAAGGGGCAACTAGAATCAATTAATTTTTTTTGTAAATTTTTGACGTTCAAAAGTGCCTTATACGGGCCTACTTGAAATAAATGATTTGACTTTGACTTTGACTTTGTGTGCTTGAAGTATTAAATAAATAAATAAATAATCACTTTATATTGTAAAAAATATACTATATCATTATTTAAGCCTTCCAACCCCCTCAGAAGTGACGTTGTGGCTCTAACGAAAAATTATAACTGTAGTTATGTCACAATGAGTTAAAAAGAAAACAAGAACAAATTGTTTACTAAGTTTTATTTTAAATCATAAATACGCACTGTTGTTAACGAAAGAAATAAAATAAGTCAAAACTTCAAAATAAACAAGAAACTTTGTACTTCTTAACATTTTTACATAAGTGTAGTACAAAAAGAATAAAAAATGCAAAAAATTCAAAAAATTAAAAGTAAATAGTGTAAGAAAGTCTTTTAATCAGCAATCTTATTAGGACTAAATGAGAATTTTACGTAAGTACGTATACCCTTTTTATCTTAGAGTCGGTTACAGCTTAATTTAATATTTACTTACAATTAAAATTAAAAGTAACTTTGGGTTCAGAACCAATGCTTCTAGATCTAGTTACTATCTGAATTCTTAGTTTAATCAGACTTATGACATCACAGCGAGTTAATCACCTATATCTTTAATAATTCGTATCAGTGTAGTATTAGAAATCACTTACTAAATTCTTCAAAACCATTAACATCAATTATACATAAATTTGTAACATAACAAAATATTGAATTCGTTTTCAACACGTAAAATATTTAATAGTATGATAACATTAAATGAGATCTCTAAAGAACTTTTCATAGTATCTTGGTACTATGTTTGTCTCTACCAAACTCAAAAGGTCGCGCTTCTTGCGTTCTGTAATAGGAATCTTCGAAGTATACGCTGGTTTCAAAACGACCTCGTTAATGCTTGTAACATTGCCTCGAACTCGACGTAAGTTATTTCTATTTGGTTCTATTATAGCTTTGGCCTCCTCCCAGTTTTCAGTCATATAGGTTGTTCGATATTGATAATTGGCGCAATTTTTAATAAACTTAATACTCATAATCTCGCCAATTTTAATTGCATCCCCGTTAATATTTTTGCTTATGTTAAAGTTTATGTTATCTGTCAAAGCCTTAAGATCGACGAAATCACTGTAGTTCATTTCTCTCACCAAAAATGGTTTCCCTGTTTTCTTCGCTCCTCGTATTATGGATATGTATTGTTCAGGAATATAGATGGGCCCAGATTTTTTGGCTCTAGTGATGGCTTTTTCGATCACTGAATGCGCAGTGTCGCCTTCATTTTGTGTGTGCCCACGTATCAAAAAATTATGTTGTATGGAATTTATGTTTAATTTTGTAACTGCGAAATGGTACATTGCAAATACGAATCGGTTTTTTTGCTGCCCGCAGCAATTATCTGAATAAAAAATTACGTCACAGCCAGGATACTTATTAGCAACTTCTAACAAATATGAGTACACACAAGATCCTATTTCTATAGATCCCCTGTTGCCTAAGCCTTCATGCCAAAAATAGCATGTAGTTTCTTTATATTTTGCATTGGAAATAGTAAAATTGTAGCAATTTAGCCTAGATTTATAAAAAAAAGCTGATGAATTTCCTAAAGGGCATGGCAAGACAGCTTGTAAGTCGTAGGTACATACAATCTTTGTGCTTTGAGGATCTTGACATTCTTTCATGTCTCTATCTTTTTCAATCCTACTCAAGCTCTTTTCTTCTTGGTGAACCTTGTAGCTGTCGTATAATTTAACTTTTTCTTGTTCTGGTGCATTTTCGTATGCAACGCATTGGTCACAAAGGTCTTTCTTCGGCCTAAAAAAGCCAATATTAAAATCATGATTAAAAATGCGCTGATAGGCATCGTAATTAACAGCTGACTTATTATTTTGTATCTGTACTTCTTTATAGTTTCTGTGCAATTCTGCAATGGTCAAGCCACCGTCAATAAAAAGCCTACTTGTGTTTGCCCTCAGATAGTGGCTTTCTACTTTCGGAATAGATTCAATATGGTCTTTGACGGCTTTTATCATTTCATTGTCCAATTTGCAATGCTTCCCGTGTTTGCCTCGTTGGTCTTCGGGAATGATACCGTCACTGAGGTTTTTAGCATCAATGACAGTTCGTATAGTTCTTGGTGAAATACCCAAGGTGTTGATTAAAAATGTTTTGCAAACCCGGACTGACCGACCATCATTGAGTAAATAAAATGCAGAGTTACCTTGTCTCGGGTACCGACGATTCGTGTTAATACGCCGGCTTGCAATTTCGAGTGGTCTGATGCAGGAATTAAAAAAATCACGGTGTCTTTCTATGCTGCCTAGCTCCCAATAAGAATTGAAAATTTGAATTCTTTTTTCTTGGGTAAAATTAGATGAGCAAGCCAACCGACACTTGTTTGAACAAGAGGGACCAATTTTTCTAGCCTGAACTGCTTTGCAATTGATCGATATTCATTACCGGAATTCCTTAATTTTTTGCTATATATTTTTTCCAGTTATTAGGATTACGAGTACGTTTTCTACCCTTTTTCTTTGGTGATGATGTTGGTTCTTGGTCATCAACAGCCTCATTCTCAGAGCTACTATCACTAGATGAACTACTTGAACTGGAGTAACTATTTGAGGATGAAGACGAACTAGATGAAGGCTTGAAATCGTCACCTGAATCGGTACCAGAGTAGTCACCAGTTGGACATCCAGATTCTTGTTCTTCTACTAAATTTTCGTCGTCAATAACAGCATTACTAGGTGGGGAATTTAGAGTTGGTAAAACAGAGTTACTGCCGTCTTGATTGATTTCAGAAGGTGGAACTGAAGATTCGACGGGTTCATTTCTTTCAATGGATGATGTTAGATGTGTCAGTAATACCAGTTTTTTTCCCCGAGACAGCATCTTATTTAATTCAAGAAACCACTGAAAATAAGTAAAAAAGATCGAAATAAATAAATTGATCATACAATCACCACAATTAGTTAACCCAAAACTAATTTGAGCTTTAATAAATAAATATACGACACTATTACTTATAAAGCCATTGTGGCAAGTAGGTCATAATAATATTGCTTGCACTATTATTATGACCTACTTGCCACAATGGCTCTCGTAGTACAAAGAAAAACCTTAGTTTGAGACCAGGTGATTTTTATGAATTATGTGGCACATTTATTTAAAAACGCAAGGATTGGAGAAACAAAGTCATTTATCAACAAAGGTAGTACAAAACTAAACATTCAAAGATATTTAAATATTGGGGAAATAATGTCACAACTGTATCTTAGGTCACTATTGCTCCAGAATCAAAAAAATATTATGTCACAATTACCTTAGTAACAGTGTAGCTCCAATACGCCTTTGCACTGGCGGGGGGACCGCGCACAACTGACCAATAAAACGATGTTGCTCCCAGTGACGCGTGATTCGCGCCAAAACCGCAATGACACTCACGCCCTCATACGGAAACTATGCGTACTACAAATGTAACGTTATCGCACCAAGTAAAGGGGTGCTGTAGGATCATTTTTAGATATTTAACTCATTTTTGCATTTTTTGCAAAAGTGACAGTATCGCACCGGGGCCGGGGTGCGATATCTAAGTAAAATGTAACTAGGCCTTATATTTACTTAGATTTTATTTCATTTGTAATTTATCTGTGATTTACAACCCGATACCTTCCAAAAACAACGAGTATATAAAAATTAATAATAAAATGATGATACCAGACTATTACTGTCCCACTGGAGGGCAAAGACCTCTTCTCGTACAGAGAAGGCACGGGCACTGATCATCACGCTTGCTCAAGACGGGTTGTTGATTTCAGACTTATATTAATTTACGGAAAAAAGAATTACTCTGAATTAAATGAATATAAGAATTAACTATAAGTCCATGTTTCCCTCACGATGATTTCCTTCACCGATGTCAATGACATCCAAGATAAACTCTATGAATTGAAAAAGTCACATTGGTACGTGCTCGGATTTGAACCCACAACCTCATGCATGAGCGACGAGGCCTTAACCGCTGGGCCATCATGACATACTAAATTACCAAAAATTTTTGTACTTTCATTTAAAAACACTACCTAGGTATTTATTAAGTCTAACGTTACCAGTCTTGTTATATTTTACTTAACTATACATTTATTTCTTTTCCAAACCAATATAAAATACGAGCATACCTACCTACACATTTCTAAGGTGCCAACCCTAGTGGGGCAGAATCCATCAAGATTTTAGACTAGTGAAAAATGAAAAATTTTAGGCATTCCTCATGCCCTACCAGCGGGGCGGCCTGGTGGAGCAAAGTGGAATGATTCGTTATTTTTTGAAAAATCTTTTGTTGTTTCCATTATTCGACTGGTATACGAATTTGTGCGGGGTAGGTACCACAACTAAAAAGTGAACAATAAAAGCTTTTTTACAAAAAAAAAACAACCGCCTTCCAAAAAAACACTAAAATAACTTTTTTACAAAACATAAACCACCGAATTCCACAAAAATACACTTAAAAGTGAAAAATAACTTAACTTTCGGAAGTCGCTGGCAAAAATGAGTTACAAAATCAATAATCATGTTGGTATTCATAAATATTTATTAAATAAATGAAATTTGAATATGGCGGTCACTTTTGTAAACTTTTGTGGCTATAACAGACTTGATACACACTTAATTATTTTACTGGTAACACTAACTCAGAAGTTGCGTTGGTTTAGTGGGGTAATGGCTTGGTAGTAGGGATTAGTCTGCGCCCAGGCAGAAACGACTCCTTTCTATGATTATTCTAATTATTGAGCTCATGGCGAGCAGTCACTACTAAAAGTCGACGTTATTGTTGAAAGATATTCAATATGCATATTTATACTGAAATAGTTGAGGTTATACTGTGAAAATGATTGTCAACCCTAAATAAAACGCTTATTTAACGATTATGCTGTTTCAATTCTGGTTGTTTCTACATCTCAGAATTGGGATTGAACAATTAATACGCCTACAATATTAAGGTCAGTACGTTTTTTTTTATAATATTATTGTTGGTTTGAATTTAAATGTTAAAAATGACTTAAGTTTTCATGCAGTCTAATGAAGCATGGTTATTGAGTGTTATTACCTAGTGTATGCACACTAATAATAAAGTTGTTGGACAAATCTTTAACGTATAATAATAAATAAAAAAATAGGTACTTATCTAACCTACCTGTTTTTTTTATCGTTTTGTTGGCAATCTTTTTTTTTTTTTTCTTCTTTCTCGGTTGTAATGTGTGTAATAATCTAGTAACGATAAAGTATATTCTACCACCCTAACCTATCCTGTCCTAAGGATGTGTATTCTACATATTTGGTGAAGCTTGTATATTCACGCCAGGGCTACTCTCTGGGGATGTGCGAGCTTTGCTAAAGGCTAAAAGTTCTTACATGACTGCCAGGGCTACCCTCTGGGGATGTGAGAATTTAAGGCGCCTACTTTGAATAATTACTGTGTATCCCTATCCATCTACCCTGTCCTAACGTGTATTGTTACGTATTGGGTGAAACTGATATATCCGCGCCAGGGCTACTCTCTGGGGATGTGTGAGTTTTGCTTAAAGCTAAGAGTTCTTACATGACTGCCAGGGCTACTCTCTGGGTATGTGAGAATTCAAGGCCCTTACGTATTGAATAATTACTGTGTATCCCTATCCATCTACCCTGTCCTAACGTGTATTGTTACGTATTGGGTGAAACTGATATATCCGCGCCAGGGCTACTCTCTGGGGATGTGTGAGTTTTGCTTAAAGCTAAGAGTTCTTACATGACTGCCAGGGCTACTCTCTGGGTATGTGAGAATTCAAGGCCCTTACGTATTGAATAATTACTGTGTATCCCTATCCATCTACCCTGTCCTAACGTGTATTGTTACGTATTGGGTGAAACTGATATATCCACGCCAGGGCTACTCTCTGGGGATGTGTGAGTTTTGCTTAAAGCTAAGAGTTCTTACATGACTGCCAGGGCTACTCTCTGGGTATGTGAGAATTCAAGGCCCTTACGTATTGAATAATTACTGTGTATCCCTATCCATCTACCCTGTCCTAACGTGTATTGTTGCGTATTGGGTGAAACTGATATATCCGCGCCAGGGCTACTCTCTGGGGATGTGTGAGTTTTGCTTAAAGCTAAGAGTTCTTACATGACTGCCAGGGCTACTCTCTGGGTATGTGAGAATTCAAGGCCCTTACGTATTGAATAATTACTGTGTATCCCTATCCATCTACCCTGTCCTAACGTGTATTGTTACGTATTGGGTGAAACTGATATATCCACGCCAGGGCTACTCTCTGGGGATGTGTGAGTTTTGCTTAAAGCTAAGAGTTCTTACATGACTGCCAGGGCTACTCTCTGGGCATATGAGAATTCAAGGTGCTTACGTATTAGAATATTTACTGTGTACACAGACTACAGACTTGGTCATTTTTCCTTATTGTTAGGTAATAAAACAAAATATAACTCGGTTGTTATAAGTTTCAGAAACAATGGATAATATTGATCAATATTATACACCGCAAGCTCCGATGAGTCCCATAGTCTCACGACCAGCCATGAATACAAGGGAGTCGAGACACTCGCTTGATAGACATCGCAGTAGAAGCAATAGTGTTTTATACCAGCAGCATGGCGAACCCAAGACACCGCATTATCAATCACGACGTCAAGAGCGATCACGCAGCCGCAGTGAAGTTAGGGAATTGGAGGAAAACATAAGTTTGGAGAGGCAAAGATTGGAGCTGTTGGAGCACCGACTTCAGGAACGACAATCGCGGGATTCCACTGAACGACAAACTATACGA
Organism: Xanthia icteritia; assembly: GCA_949128155.2. Classification (NCBI taxonomy): domain Eukaryota; kingdom Metazoa; phylum Arthropoda; class Insecta; order Lepidoptera; family Noctuidae; genus Xanthia; species Xanthia icteritia. The sequence goes on along the minus strand of OX421955.2, from coordinate 201,545 downwards.
GACTCTAATCGGCGAAGAAGATCAAGAGCGAGGGATACTTCCAGAGGTAGATCCCAAGATAGATCCAGGGATAGATCAAGGTATGACACAACATCGTTGTTTTTTGAGGAAATGGTAAAATTGCTTAGGAATAGGTCTGGTGATAGTTTTCCCTCTATGAATAATAACGTTATCCCCGAATTCGATCCCCTTTCGAAAGAACAAAACATTATTGTTTGGTTAAACAAAGTGGATGAGTGCACGGAAATATATGGATGGAGCAGTAAACAAACTATACATTATGCTCTACCCAAACTAGTAGGTCAGGCAAAATTATGGTACCAAGGCCTCCCTTCTCTTAAGCGAACCTGGTCTGAATGGAAACAACTATTGAAAGAATCTTTTCCAGCTACAGAAAATTATGCTGAATTGTTAACAGAAATGCTTAATAGAAGGGTGGGCCAAGGGGAATCTCTGGAAATGTATTATTTTTCTAAAATAAACTTACTAAATCGGTGCAAACTGTTTGGAAAGCAAGCTATCGACTGTATTATTCACGGGATAGATGACAGAAGTGTAAGGTTAGGTGCTCAAGCCGCGAAATTCAAAAAATCTGAAGAAGTCTTAGAATTTTTCAAAACTGTTAAAACTCATACTAGGGAAAATAACGAGTTTAGGAGAGGAAGGATTTTATCTCGATTAAATAATTCTCGAGCGACAAATAAAAGTAATGAACCTAATTCAGATGAGTCGAATAAAGCTCGTCCAAACTCCGATAACGTAATTTGCTATAATTGTAAGGAAAAGGGTCATGTAAGTTTTAAATGTCCGAAACCTATTATTAAATGTAACTATTGCAAATTTATAGGACATACTATTACGGAATGCCCAATAAAGACTAAATCCAAATCCGATCCTCAAAAATCCGTTCTTAAAATAGCTACCAACAATACTAAGGTTTCACCAACATCTTTAGATTTATCTCAATTAAATGACTCTAATAATAAGTACAAAATTTTAATTAAAATAAATCGGAACCCAATATTATGTCAAGTGGATTTAGGTAGTGAGGCTACGTTGATTCGTGAAAAAGAAGCTAGACAAATAGGATTAAACTGGGAAACTGGCACCGGGCCTTTACTACGAGGGTTAGGCAATGTGCCATATTTGTCAAAAGGAAAAGCGTTCATTACAAATAGATGTACAGGGTGTTATAGAGAAAGATGTAGAGGTGTTAGTAGTGGACGATTGTTTAATTAATTATCCAGTGCTCCTAGGACATAGTTTTACAGAAAGACCCACTATTCACATTATAAAAACGCCAACAGATCTCCAATTTCAAAAAGTAAAACCGAACGACGAGTTAAAAGTTATTTTAAAATCTAGTAGTGGTCATTGTATTGAAAAAGGAGAAATTAAGATAATTCCCGTTAAGTCGGATTGGGCGATTACTGGCAATATATATGTAAGTGGTTCAGTTAGAGGGAAGATAGGTAGTGAATATTACCTATTACCAGGGGAATACGAGATAAGACGGGGCGAGTCCGGAGTCTTAATCCAAAATGTTGGACTGTCTTCTATCATATTTCCGAAAGACAGTCTTATTACAAGGGCTAGGTACGTTGATACAGAAATCAAAGTTATGAACGTGGCAACAATTGATTCGAATACCGAATTAAAGCATGGCAATCTGTTAACTAGCATTGAAATTCAAAATTTAAAAAGTTTAATAGAGAAATATAAATGTTGTTTTTCTCACGGATTGCACGATTTAGGATTCACCACAATTACTGAAATGGTAATACAACTAAAAGACTCGGAACCCGTAGTATATAGACCATATAGATTATCTTTTCCGGAGCGAGAACATGTGCGTGATATGATAGATGAAATGATGCGGTTCGGTATAGTCAGAGAGTCAAACTCTCCTTACGCTAGTCCCATAGTCCTAGTAAAAAAAAAAACTGGCGAAAAACGATTATGTGTCGACTATCGATCTCTCAATAAAAAAACCAAAAGAGATCACTACCCACTCCCTTTGATCAATGATCTTCTGGATCAATTATCAGGTCACTCTATTTTCTCCAGTCTCGACCTCGCTTCAGGCTACCACCAAATACCAATTGCAGCAGATTCAATAGACAAGACTTCATTCATTACACCCGATGGACAATACGAGTATACTCGTATGCCATTTGGGTTGGCCAATGCGCCAGCTGTTTTTCAGCGGGCTATGCACAAAATTTTAGATAAAGCCAAGTTAAAATACGTTATCGTTTATATGGATGACATTCTAATCCCGGCTAAATCTATTGAAGAAGGGCTAGCTCGCCTCGAACAAGTGTTGATAGCACTTCGCGATAGTGGTCTTACTTTGAAATTGGAGAAATGCAATTTTTTCCATGAAAAGATAAACTTTCTTGGTTTTGAAATAAGCAAAGATGGGATAAAGCCCGGGGAACAGAAAACAGAAGCCGTGTCTAAATTTCCTATCCCATGTAACCAGCACGATATAAGAAGGTTTATAGGCTTAGCTAGTTTTTTCAGGCGATTTGTCAAAGGCTTTGCTTTGATCGCCAGGCCATTAACTAATTTATTAAAAAAAGATACTCATTGGCGATGGACTGAAGTTGAGGCAAATGCTTTTGCAAGTCTTAAACAAGCTCTTACAGAGAGACCAGTTCTCGCACTGTACGATCATAAGGCAGAAACTCAACTGCATACAGATGCTAGTAAACTAGGTCTAGCTGGGATCTTGTTGCAAGATTGGTTCTAATCCTTGGCGACCGGTTGCATATTATAGTCGACAGACTACGGCTGACGAACAGAAGTTTCATTCATTTGAGCTTGAAACACTAGCTGTTGTCAAAGCTCTTGCAAAATTTCGGGTATATTTGCTCGGTATTAAATTCACCATTGTTACGGATTGTAATGCACTACGTAGTACATTTATTAAACGGGATCTTCTATCTCGCATATCAAGATGGTGGATCCAATTTCTTGAATATGATTGTGACGTGGAATATCGTCCCGGTGAGAAAATGTCCCACGTTGATGCGTTGAGCAGAAACCCAGTCGTAGATGAACAGGAACCAATACACACAATTGACGTTCTAACTATAAATACCGATAATTGGATATCTACAGTCCAGTCCGGAGATTCTGAAATAAAACGAATAAAAGCGATTTTAGAAGATCCAGAGACCGCTAAAATTGCAAGTATACGTAAAGATTTTAAAATTCTAAACGGGCGCGTATTCCGCGTCATAGACGAGGATACCTTGCGATGGGTCGTACCAAAAGGTGTAAGATGGCAAGTACTAAAAACTAACCATGATGACGTTGGACATTTTGGCTTAGAAAAGACTCTAGATAGAATTCGCGGTTACTTTTGGTTCCCCAAAATGAGGAAGTTTATAAAAAAATATGTCTCTGCCTGCCTTGAGTGCGCTCACCACAAGGTACCCTCTGGTGCCAAAGAAGGATTTCTACATCCCATACCGAAAGTAGAAGTCCCCTTTCACACTATCCATGCAGACCACCTGGGTCCGTTTATTCGTACCAAAAAAAAAAATTGCTATTTGTTAGTAATAGTAGATTCTTTTACTAAGTATGTTAATTTAGCGCCGGTTCGTAGTACTAACACGAAAGAAAGCATTAAAGCGTTTAAAAATATGTTTAGTTATTTCGGCACCCCTTCTCGACTCATAACGGACAGGGGTACGAGTTTTACTAGTAAAAAGTTTAATTCATTTGTAAAGTCTTTAGGCATTAAACACATTCTAAATTCCGTAGCCACACCTCGTGCTAACGGTCAAGTAGAAAGGTACAACCGCACGATCCTGTCAGCATTGAGCACAATGACACATAGTAAAAATCCCAATACGTGGGACGAGTATGTGCAAGACGTCCAATTAGGTATTAATACCTCTATGCATAGTGTAACAAAGAAAACCCCAACTGAATTACTGTTTGGGAGAAGGGTTACAAACCCTTCTCTGGGTATATTAAAGGAAGTAATAGAGGATGTAGGTAGCGGCGTGATAAAAAAAACGTTGGATGAAGTTAGGGACGAAGCCGGAGAATCTATAACTAAACATCAAGAAATAAGTAAGGAAAAATTTGATAAAAGTAGGAAACAAAGCACAAAATATAAAATAGGAGACTTAGTGAGAATAATTAGAGCCATTACGTCGGGAACAGGGCAATCAAAGAAATTAGAGAGTAAAATTCAGGGCCCGTATAGAATTAAAAAGATTTTGCCGAATGACCGATTTATTGTCGAAGACACCCCCCTTACGCGTAAAGGTAGACGATTCGAGAGCATAGTGGCAATAGATAAAATATTTCCGTGGCTCAGCTACAATGCTCCCAGTTGTAGTTCCAGTAGTGATAGTGAGGATTTGTAGCTTCACCAGACTTGTTCTAGGATAGGCTCTTTTCTTTTCTAAATAATGTTGTGCCATAAAAGTAATGATCATGATTTAGTCAAGATTGGGTTTGTCAAATGTTGGTTATTTACTATCGTATCAGGTAGGAGCACATGAGTGCCGCCTGGCATTATTGATTCAGGTAGGAGCACATGAGTGCCGCCTGGCATTATTGATTCAGGTAGGAGCACATGAGTGCCGCCTGGCATTATCAATACAGGTAGGAGCACATGAGTGCCGCCTGGCATTATTGATACAGGTAGGAGCACATGAGTGCCGCCTGGCATTATTGATTCATGTAGGAGCACATGAGTGCCGCCTGGCATTATTGATACAGGTAGGAGCAAATGAGTGCCACCTGAAATTGTTAAACAGTCAGGACATGATATTTGGAATAGAATGTGTAGTAGCATATAAGCAGCAGTTTTGTTCTTATGATAATGATTTTAGTTAGAAAATAAATCGTATAATTGTTATTCCGTACTGATAATACACATTGTTTTGCGTATAATTAATGTTAAATAATTTTGTCCTAAGTATGTTGTTTTTTTTATTATTATTTTGTTTGTTTATGGTCCATGATGTGATTTTTTTTTTAATCTGTCAGCATTGTAGTTTGTTTAACGTTTTTTGTTAAGTTATTTTTTGATATTATATTTTTATATTGTACAATGCAATCAAATGTAAATAAACGAAGGGACTCGTTTCTTCTGGATGGCCGAATGTAAACTTTTGTGGCTATAACAGACTTGATACACACTTAATTATTTTACTGGTAACACTAACTCAGAAGTTGCGTTGGTTTAGTGGGGTAATGGCTTGGTAGTAGGGATTAGTCTGCGCCCAGGCAGAAACGACTCCTTTCTATGATTATTCTAATTATTGAGCTCATGGCGAGCAGTCACTACTAAAAGTCGACGTTATTGTTGAAAGATATTCAATATGCATATTTATACTGAAATAGTTGAGGTTATACTGTGAAAATGATTGTCAACCCTAAATAAAACGCTTATTTAACGATTATGCTGTTTCAATTCTGGTTGTTTCTACACTTTTCGGTAGCAAATTGGAAAATTTTAAAAATAAGATTTTTATACTGTACCGTGTGACATATCAAATACAAGGGCTTGTTGTGAGGATGTCAATATATTTTTTTAATGCCACTAATATTTCACGGCACTAAACGGACGTGACGAAGTCCCGCTTTACTAACAATAGTGACGACAAAACCAATATTCTTTGTTCTTTTAGAGGGAATCATTATTTCATTAAATACGCAGATTATAAAGTTTAATTCGCAAATGAAAGAATGTTTCAAGAACTTCCCAGTATCACGTTATAGCTGTGACTATAGTGGACTTCTTATTTGACTACTTTTGTCTACCTGTAGTTCGTACACCTTTCATCACCGATTACCGCGTCACGGTTGCCCGATGGGTGATGAAATGGAAATGGCTGATCTACCATAATAACGTTACCATGAAAATAAAATAACTTGTTTTGGTAGTCTTGTACTATTGAAAGCAAATAAAACAGTAGTGACTAAAGTGGAATATCCACCTTGGTGCTAATTTGATTATCATTATTTTAAGAATTTGATTGTCATACAATAAGATTTGAATATAAAATTAATGTTATAATTTTAAAAAAAAAACAGTATTCTTTACAACCTCACAAAAAACGCTGAGGTGTGTCTTAAAAAACCATGAACATCGGTTAGTTAAAGTTAGCGACAGGAGGTGTGACACGCTAAAATTGCCTGTTTTGCTTATTATTTTTTTATCACATATATTATATTAGCAACAATTGACACCGTTATACATTTTTTTCAAGCATAAGAACTACACAGTACGTTTAAAAAAAACGGCATTCAATAGAAAATAAGAATGTCTTGTAAATGTTTGTGAGAGTACTTTTTCCTCACGGTCAATTTTTCGCGGAATGGCTCAGTGACGCGCTCGCGCCGCACCGCATTAAGCGATTCCAACTGAGTGCTTCATAAATATTTGACGACACGCGCGGTATCGGTGTGCCGCGCGTCCGCGCCCGATACGTTTGCGTTTTTTTATTCACTAACTACTAGTTTGTTTTATGAATACCCGCGATTTCTTTCCTGCCACAGATTGATAAACTTGTAATACCCTCCATACGTGAAGCATCCAGTAGAACGAAGTTAAACTGAGACTGTCTATAGTTTGGTGTTCAAATAGCTCCTGGTGCGAGTACGAGCTCGACTGGTGCCCATCAATCAGCAGTCAATATAAGAGTAGTACGATTTAAAGAAGCGCTTTTCCTTGGCGTGTGTGCGGCGAGTCGGTGAGCGACGAGGGATACGTGTCATTATTTGTCAACGTCTCGCGAACGTTGGCTGAGCATTTGTTACATTTGTAAGGAATACGATATTTTCCTGTGGTGGAAAGTCCTTTGCTTGCAATGGAAAATGTTATCATTACTGTGGTAGCCTGGTAGCCAGATATCTAATAAACTTCTACGCCACCGCATTCATTCTAATACGCACTTATGCATATTATTGAACAAATTGCTGCTAAGCGCAAAATGTATCAACTTGTTTCGTGAACCAGTATCATCATCATTCTCCTACACTTATCTCAATTTCATTTGGGGTCGGCGCAACATGTCTTCTAGTTCTTCCATACTTCTCTGTTAGTCATCATCTCGGTGGTCACCCCCTTTCTATCCATATCATCTTTCACACAGCCCATCCATCGTTTCTTTGGTCTTCCCCTACTCTTATAGCCGTCTTTCGTGAATAGGGATTGCAATCCAGCGGCGTTTTCAATCCAGCTGGATTCTTGCTGGATTGACCTGAATCCAGCTGGGTCCAGCGCGGCATTTTAAAGACTTTTTTTATTAATTTGTACTTCTTACGATAATCTATGAAATCTTTCACTCATTTGGTGATATCTGATATCAATTTGCTTTGGTTTCTTAATCATTTGAGATCAAAAGAATCAACTTAAAATTAAATAACAAACATATAACTTCATATAACATTTTAGATAATGTTTCTAAGTAAGCAATATCTTATTACGTTTATGTTTAATGATAGGATAGGATAGGACGGCTAATCAGTGGCAATCAGTCTTACAAATTCTTTTAAAATTAACTACAAAAAAGGACTGGAGGAGGAGGAGGAGAATAATTTTTTTGTATCAAAAGAAGCTCCGAAATAATCTTCTCTCCTCTCATTATTCGTTAATAATTAGGCAGTCATCACGAACCGTCTCGCACGTAGGTTTGACGACTTCCAACCTCCCGAACAAGCTGGATTCCGAAAAGGCTTCAGCACCGTGGACCACATGCATACGCTGCGAAAGGTTATACAGAAGACAGAGGAGTATAATCTGCCCCTCTGCTTAGCGTTTGTGGACTACGAAAAAGCATTCGATTCGATCGAGACTTGGGCTGTGCTGCAGTCTCTCCAACGGTGCTAGATCGACTATCGTTACATCGAGGTGTTGAAGTGTCTGTACGAAAACGCCATCATGTCAGTTCGACTTCAGCACCAGACCTCGAAACCTATCCTCTTGCAGCGAGGTGTGAGACAGGGAGACGTCATTTCTCCGAAACTCTTCACGGCCGCAATGGAGGATGTCTTCAAGGTTTTGGACTGGAGGAGGCTGGGCATTAATGTTAATGGTGAGTACATCACTCACCTTCGATTTGCCGACGATATAGTCGTCATGGCTGAGACTATGGAGGACCTCAGCATAATGCTCGATGTCCTCAGTGGAGCCTCCGAAAGAGTGGGTCTAAAAATGAACATGGACAAAACCAAGATCATGGTAAATACCCATGTAGCACCCACTCCTATCAAGATTGGAGACTCCACGCTCGAAGTTGTAGACGAGTACGTCTACCTGGGACAAACGGTCCAGTTAGGTAGGGCTAACTTCGATAAAGAGGTCAATCGTCGAATCCGACTCGGCTGGGCGGCGTTCGGGAAGTTGAGTGGTATCTTCTCGTCCCACATACCACAGTGTCTCAAGACGAAAGTCTATGACCAGTGCGTGTTGCCAGTGATGACATATGGAACAGAAACGTGGTCGCTTACAATGGGCCTCATCAGAAGGCTTAAAGTCACCCAAAGGGCAATGGAGAGGGCAATGCTCGGAGTTTCCTTGCGTGACCGAATCAGGAATGATGAAATCCGCAAGATAACCAAAGTTACCGACATAGCCCGAAGGATCGCCAAACTGAAGTGGCAGTGGGCAGGACACATTGCGCGCAGAACAGATGGTCGATGGGGCCGAAAAGTTCTGGAGTGGCGACCGCGTACCGGAAGACGTAGCGTAGACGTGCATCAAATCTTGACGACGTAAATAACGCCCTACTGCAGGTCCAAAATTGGTTTACTGCAAATAATTTAGTATTAAATGGGAAAAAAACGAAATGCATAAGATTTGCTTTACCGAATGTTAAAAGTAGTGATTGTGATATAGTATTGAATAGGGAGAAACTAGAATTCGTTGATAAAACTGTTTTCCTGGGGATCACGCTCGACTCAAGGCTGCAATGGGGTCCGCATTTAACATCTCTTGCAGGACGGCTAAGTTCAGCAGCATATGCTGTAAGAAAAATCCGTCAATTTACTGATATAGATACCGCAAGGCTAGTCTATTTCAGTTACTTTCATAGTATCATGTCTTACGGTATTTTACTATGGGGACGGGCTGCAGATATCGACTCTATTTTTATTCTGCAGAAAAGAGCCATTAGAGCAATATATTGCCTCCGCAGGCGCGATTCTCTAAGGGAACTGTTTAAAAACATTAACATCATGACGGTACCTTGTCAATATATATGTCGCCGCGAAAGCGTCTACCTGTAAAGATTATAACATAATCTTATGCGTAACTACTTATTATAATTGTTATTCCCCATAAGGTCTTTGATCCTGCCCTCTATGGGTCACTGTGGAATACTGTTACAGTCATTCGCATGCATCTGTGAACGTTATTGATTCGTTTGCAATCGAACGCCATCTATTACCAACTTTGTGAACCCAGTCAATATACTGTGGGTCAACTGGAAGAGAAATTTACTAACTTCGATGTTGGGGCAATAAACTAAAGTTAAAATTAAAAGGGAACATTTATTTAATGATTTATGGGTTTTTAGTCATATTAACAAGTGGTCATTTGACATAGTAAATTTGTTTATGACAACGCGTTACCTAAGATGGCGCGGTTTCCGAATATTATGATCAATAACCGAATGTAATAATTTAATACAAGAACTAAATAAGTTTCAATAATAGAAAACCAACTATAAAGTAATAAGATTATTTTACAATGCAATTTACTAGTGAATACCTGTTGTTTGATTAAATTCCTTGAACCACAGGAAGTGTTGTCAAAGGAGCAATAGAAAAGTGGTAGAAAGTAATGAAGCTTCTAATTCAACTTTAATCTGAATAACCTTTGTATTTGTGAATATTAGCATTGTTTAATTATAAAAGAATTAACTGATAAGCATTTAGCATTGTTTGTAAGTTTTATTGAACAAACTTAGTAATAAGATATTGTATTGAAATTCGGGGTATGTCGCCGGACTTTGACAAAAGCGAGGCGCACCGAATGGCGGTTGTTGGAAATAAACATGAAAAGAAAAGTTGTGTTAGAAAGAACTGTGATTGTAATTGTTGAACAAATAACCTCTGTACCATAATGTTTTGATTTAAAAGAGTGTCCATGGAGTTTCTTGCCCGTTCTTCTCCATCAGGAACCTACTTCATTTGGAATGGGCGACTAGCTTCAAAAAATAACTCAAACTGAATGACTCCTTGATAAGTGATAACTCAAAAGTGACTGTAAATGTTATAATTGAAATAAATGCTTTGAGTTTGAGTTAAGAGTTGTGTGTGATTGAAAACCAACTACCTACCTATTCTACTATCAACGAAGAATTAAACCGGAGACTGGTTAGACACGGCACAGGATAGATACCCCGCCGTGTTATATATTATATGAAAACATCATGTACGTCAGGAAAAATCTTAATCTTTTCAGTAAAAGAGGTGAAAGACACAATTATAGTACTAAAAATAGGGATCAATTAGTTCAACCGGGTTTCAGACTGGCGAAAGTAGACTCATCTTTCATGGGGTACTGTTTAAAATGTTATAATAAAATACCTCCCCACATACTACAACTAAATGAAACTAAATTTAAATCTTGTATAAAACGCACACTATGCTACCAAGCATATTATAAGCTGGGGGATTATTATAGGTGACAAAAATGCTTGGCTCAACGCTGGTCCAGCTCCACAAGGGCGCATAAACTAATTTAATTTTAGCATTCGAAAATATTGTCGGAGCTGCTGAAGATTGCATAAATTATCTTTGAATTGTATAACTTCAATCTCGTAGTATTATATAATTGCATAGCACATGTGTGAGCACTGTGACCATGTACCTTCTATGAAGCTACCATTTACTGAGTACGTCTTTCATTGACTTGAATGTGCCCTGGCGGCTGAGAGTATGTCATGCTCACTCAAATGTCTCGCTGGTGGTGGCGTATGTGTTGGATCGTTAAGTTCCCTTCAAAATGGTTGAGCTAAACGGTGCTGATCCATGCGTCATGTTCGTGAACGGGCGCCGTCAGTAGGGACTGGTCATCTCTTATCTGCCACGGCTTATTTTAATTTTTGAATTGTTTTTATCTTTTTATAACGGACGCTTTTTACGTGCACGTCTTTCTACATTGGTCTCACATGTATAATTTCAACATGAATGATGTAACCAATATTTTGTAACAACATCATGATTTAAAAGAGTGTCCGTGGAGTTTCTTGCCCGTTCTTCTCCATAGGAACCTACGCTTTGGAATGGGCAACTAGCTTCATATTTCTGACTGACTGACCCCTTGACAATTCAAAAGTGCCTGTAAATGGTTTAATTGAAATAAATGCTTTGAGTTTGAGTTTGAGTTGGAAGGCCTCCCACAAGCTGGACCGATGACCTGGTGAGGGTCGCGGGTAGCCGATGGATGCGAGACGCACAGGACCGGTCATTGTGGCGGCACTTGGGGGAGGCCTATGTCCAGCAGTGGACGTCTTTCGGCTGATATGATGATGATGACTTTAGTGACACAAAAACACTTTCTATCGAGACGAGAGCAGTTAAATAACTGTCTTTGATTTATAAAATAAACAAACATAAGCGGTACAGGTGGTACGGGGGTAAGGGGGCGGGCGGCGTTGCCATTCATTCGCACATGTGGCACGTGCTATAGTGACAGAACGGCAACGTTGCCGCGCCGTTTTGAAAATGGTGACAACTCAAAACTAAACAATAGAAATTGATACGTTTGCGGATCCGCATCACTGGATTCAGCACTGTATGCTGCATCCAGCGTGTTTAAAAAGGCGCTGGATCCAGCTGGATTGCTGTATGCTGGATCCAGCAATTGTAATCCCTATTCGTGAACCAGTGTGATGGCGGTTGAACCGGTTTTTTTAAAGGTACTTAGAATGAAACCCTGCGGAACACCTGATCTCCGTAATATTCGGTTCTTTAGGTTCTCCGTAATATGTGATCAGCGCACTGGCACAGTGCGCTGATCACATATTACGGAGAACCTAACGCTAAAATTCATTGTTCATACTTTGTTCTCAAAAAAGTTTTTAATAATCAACTACTTGCTTTTTATTGTAACCATAGATGACTAATTTTATATACAATAATTACAATCTAAAACTAAATTAAATGACTAACTAATTATACAAATAAATACCAAAACAAAAGGACACTAGCGCGTCCGCATCGCTGTCATTCTGGGCACGTTTCCGCCCAGAATACTGGCAGCATTGCCACGTTGTATGGCAATGCTAACTCTTTGGCCAAATAATGAACTCTGTCCAAATAATTTGACAAGTTGTAGAATTTGTCCATTTACTCAGAGCCTTGACAAGTTGACAATAATTTAAGAATGAATGAATTTGCGTCTTAATGAATACAGACAAAACATTTCCTAGCTGTACTTATATTATATTGTTTACGTCATCGCCAGTAACTCGAAGTAGATCTTTTACAATTGATTTGGCTTTTACGACTATACACATCGTTTTGGTTGACCAAGGTTTTGAGATGTTTTCCCTTTTACACCACACCCGTAGCTCGTAGCAATAAGCCAGGCCGTCACACTTATTCGTATCAGTCCATATCTTGAAAACTACTGATCCGATTTTGATGAAACTTGCAGTGTTCCCTAAGTTGAAGTAAATATAGATTAACATAATGTGAATATGTTGCAGTTCCAATAATATACACACACACGTGTTGAATTGATAACCTCATTTTTTGAAGTCGATTTAAAAAGGTGGTTTGTTTCAATATAGTCCAGTAATTCCAGTCATCACATATTTTGTAATAACTACTAGTACCATTTAAAATAATGTCTAAATCTCTGTGACAGCCACGAGCGCACCCGACAGGTGTAGTTCTGTTCTGTGTGCAGTTGATATGCATGTAGTGACGTCACACCGCGCCGCTAATTAGTTTCCATGCGCGATAGAGACGTTATCTCAATGGCTCAGCGCGTTTGTGGTCAGCACATTACCAATGAATTATATAAATAGCTGTCTCTATTATGTCTATTTCAATTCAACACTTCCACATTCACAATGCGGTTATTGGTGAGTTATTATATTTTTTATATAATTATTAAAATTCCAGTTTTTTTAAGGTTCCGTACCCGTTCCGTATAAAAAAGTAAACCGTAAGAAAAAACTAAACCGTTATAGGATCACTCGTGTGTCTGTTTGTCAGTATTTGTGTGTCTCTGTCCGTTTGTCACAGCCGATTTTTTGAGGGAAACATGTATTTCAACGACAATGTAAAGTTTGTTCTTGGGATAAATTCAACCGATTTTCAATTAAATATAATCAAATTGTAACCGCCTCTGCGGTCTAGTGGTTCGACCACCTCTCTTAGACCCAGAGGTACCGAGTTCCATTCCCAGGGGAGGCAAAATTTTCCGCCTGGCTAGCTACCACCATCTTATCTAAGTCGGTCGCCATAACAACAATGTTAACAGCATTGTTGTGTTTCGGCAGTTAGAGGTAAGATAGCCAGTTCCTCTGTGCTTGAGGATTCCGGGTTAAGCTTGCTTCCACTTTCAGCCTGATCATCACTTCCCACAGCGGTGAGCGCCTGCATCTCAACTACATAATTATATGAGATGCAGGCCAAAAGCTCAAAATTTTAGTTTAAAAAAAATTGCTGCTTATTTTCAAATTTATAAATTAATTATAGTGTGAATAATAAAAATGTATTAATTTGTAAATTGAAATTATTAACATTAGTCTTATTTTCACAACTATTGGCAATCCGAGGAATAATAATACACACATCAACACGGTCTAGGGATATTTTTAAAAAAGCGAATTACTATCAATGTGTTAATTATTTATATGACATGTATATATTTAAAAGTTACGTTATTTAATATTCTACCATTTTTTAATAATGGTTAAGGTACTTCGATTAAAATTTCAGGATTTTATGGAAAAAAAATGAAGCATAGACGGAAACCGTATATGAATTAACTTTTAATTTATGAGTAAAAACTGAAAAAAATAGAAAAATCATTTAATTTGTGTTTATAAACTTGAAGTTAGTAGTCTGAGAAAGCGCCCATGATGTTCATAACACATCGGCAACGATTCGGCATGCTCAGAACAAGGTTGTCAATGTCTTGCTGCGGAATATTGTCCCATGTCCTCTGAGGTGCGCAAAAAGTTGATCTTCTGTAGCCAGATTTTCAGGAACTTCCTTCAGAGCTCTTCTTTGCAGCATATCCCACGCATGCTCAATGGGATTTAGATCTGGCGATTGAGCAGGCCAGTCTAAGGCCCTAACATTGTGTGTATGTAACCAAGCTGCTACCGTTCTCGCCGTGTGTGCCCGGGCATTGTCGTGCATGAGCAGGAAATCTTGCCCCATTTGTGTTCTGTGGGGCAAGATTACGGGCCCCAGCACCTGTTGGACGTATCGTTCTGCCGTCATATTGCCCCGCACCCAAACGAGATCCGTCCGTCCTCCAAGACGAATTCCTGCCCAAACCATAATTGTTCCTCCTTGGTATGGGTGAACTTCCTGAGGGTTCTGAAGACGGCTCCATCGTCCAGGAACTCGCCAAACACGCGTCCTTTGTGAATCTGGATGGAAGCCGAACCTGGATTCATCCGTGAACAGCACATTGGACCATTGCTCACGGCCCCAGTCCACGTGGTTCCGAACCCATTCTAATCGTCGTCCACGATTGCCTCTCCGTAAAGGTGGGACCCGGAGTGGTCTACGAGAGCGTAGATTGCTTTCATGCAGTCGCCTTCTTACAGTTTGGTCACTCACAAGCACTTGGTGTTCCACTCGCAGCCTTTGGACCAATTGAGTCGCCGTTGCATTGGGTTGAGCTCGCGCAGTAATTTGCAAAAATCGATCTTGTCTGGGGGTAGTGATGCGACTTGGCCCCCGGTGCCTCTTCGCTACTTCACCTGTGGCACGATAGCGTGTCCACAATCTTGAAATTACATTTTGGTGGGTCCCTATTAGGGTGCTTCTTAAGTGGGCGAAAAAATTTTTTTTTTTATTATGGTGCGTGTCACCCTTTTATTCTGTTCTAAGATGCAAAAAACGAATATGTTTTTTTTATTTTGTTTTTAAAGTAATGTTTAGGGGTTGCTACCAGAGAATGAAAAATCAAAAAAAAATATTTTCGAAAATTCTTTAATTAAGTTCTAAAAAAGACAAGCATACACAAATTGTATAACTATTAGGATAAAAAAATTATAACTTATGCTAATAAAGTAGATTTTTTTGTATCAGGGTACTTTTGTCTGAATTTCTTTACAACCAGAAGAAGGAATTGTTTTTGTTCTTCATCTGTGGTAATTAATTTATTAAATTCTTCCATCAATGCTACACCGCGTTCCGCAATGTCATTCACTACTCTCAAAGAACGTACAATTTCTTTGGAAGCTTTATAGTCTTCATCTTCTTCCCAAAGACGAGGTTCTTTTTTCAAAAATGTAGACGGAATTCCTAGGATTCTAAAAAATCTTAATGTGTTGCTGGTCACGAAATCCTCAATATTTTTTTCTTCGACATGACTAAGATCCAAGGTGATTCGCTTTGGGCTATAGTCTGAACCCTCCTCATTCAGTGCAAACACCATTTTTTGTTTGCTTTCAAGAGAAACTTCGTCATCAAAAAAAGCAAGCGCTACTAGTTCTTCGGACAGATACCACAAATGCCCCAGAAACTTCGTTAGAGCTTTTTTGGACATAGCTTTGTTTATATTTTCAAATGTTTTCAGTTTTTTTAACAGTCACAAGTCATTCCTTGGTGCTGAAGTTGTCACGGGAGCTTGGAACCAGCACCTTACATAAATCGTAACGACGAAAACGCAAATTTCAGTAATTGCTTTAAGTTCTGTTTTTGTCAGTCTAAACTGGTCTCTGAATATAAAAAGCTTAAGGCAATAAATTGCTTTTGCCATCCATCGTGCGCGATGAAGACCTGCTGGAGCTCTGAATGATATTCCTTTATTAGGAACACCTCCCAAAAATATGATTGTAAGTGTCAATAGTTCCTTGTAATCGTCACGTGGCTGATAATCATTTAGCTGCTCTTCAGCAAATGAAATTGTGCTGCCGGCTATATTTTCTACATATTTTAAAGTGTCAGGATCTGAAGAAGCTATACTGAACTTAGTTAATTATGAATATAACTGTTTTATGTACATTAAGCTTTAAGATATAATTATCATAGTTTTTTAAACTTTGACACGAGGTAGCGACCCCTAAAAACCTATCTAAATAAAAAATAAAAAATACGGGTTCGTTTTTTAGGTCATAGAAGCGAATGGCGGGCTGACGCAATAATTTTTCAAAAGTCGAAAAATAAGAAGCACCCTAGTCCCTATGGCCTCAGCAACATTACGCTGAACAGACCCAGCTTCCAGCATTCCCACAGCTCGTAAAATCTCCGCCCTCGTCAAATGTTGGCGTTGCATGGCTACAATACCTCAATTTTAACTTTATCTTTCGTTTAAAAATGAAAAAAAACTGTAACTAAACGTAATTCGTATTGTTTTCTAAATTTCGCACAAATGAAAATTCCCTCTCCTACACATCAAGACATTTTTATGCCACCGAAACAAAAGAATTTTCAAAAATTTGAATTTGGTATTAGTCTGAGATAAATTACAAACAAATCGGTGTATGAAAGATTACAATGCGGCCAGTACTTTTCGAGTTATTTAATTGAGTATGAAATATCCCTAGACCGTGTTGATGTGTGTATTATAAACATTTTTAGTATGGGCGGCGCAAGCCTAGTAGGTACAAGATACTAATTATTTCATAAACTTATCATAATACCTACCTACCTATGTATTTACCTCTCTATCACTTTCACACCTAAACACTTTCCCTCTTATTCATAAACATTGTTTAAAGTTTGGTTAAACAGGCGCTAATCACTACTTAACTTTAAGCAGCGTTTATAAATAAGGGGGCTTATCGCATTGATTAGCGCGTGGTTTACCGTTTTCAGAAATAAGTCGTTTCATTCCTTAATTTGTAATTTTCTAGTTTATTTTGTAATAATTAAATGAGTGTTATGCGTATTAACTTGCAAACTTTCAAAAGTGATATAACATCATTAAGCTAGTATTCAAATATATGTGCGCAAGACGATGGTGTCAACTCACACCTCGTCCAGTTCTTATTAGCGTGAGAAGAAGGTGTTAGTCACACCTCGTCGAACTTTTAAGATCACGATAGTCTTTGTTAGCGCTTAGAGCTAATTGATATTAAATAATTGTTTCCGATATGAAGGGCGACAACGTGAATCTTATTGCGTCGAACGTGGCCGGAGGTTGGCTGGGTTTTCTCGTGGGAACGTTTAAAAACGAAACTCTTATCAGTTTCGTATTTACGCGGGATCGACTGAGCAAGACCCGCAAGGCCGCAACTCGTTACGCCCTTCTACATTAATTTAAGAAAAACGGTCATTGGTGCCGATTCTCTTGTACACCGAAATAAACTATCAATAAAATTCCTTACTTTTGACTATGAGAATCTTAACGCTATTCTGAAATAAAATGTGTCTAAATTTAAAAATTATTTTGACACAACTAAATCAAATTTGACAATCGCGTCTCCACGTGGTACATACTAGTTTGCCCTACCCCGTGATTTTTTTTAGAGCCGGAGGCGCGCTGGGGGGCAGCCTCGACGTGTTTTTAGAGCCGGAGGCGCACTGGGGGGCAGCCTCGACGTGTTTTATATGGAATTTTTCACGTTTTGCATGGAAAATAAGAAAAAATATTACCTACGTGTTGATTATTAGGGGTATAAGGGTGTCATAAAGGGGGTCGAAATTTTCATTATTTTTGCGATAGGACACACCATTTTCGATATAAGTATAAGCAAAAGAAAAAAAAATATATACAGTACTGTTTTTGCACCCGAAGTCGAGGTGTTTGTTAGAATGTGGTAACATTGTATAATCCATCAATATCATGGTGTTGATGAACGGCAACACTGTTGCGGAGAGTTAAGTTACTTTTTGACATTGACGTTTCTCCTTCTTCTCGTTTTGGACTCCCGGCATGGATAGCCTATGTAATTATAATATTCTTAAATTACTATAGAATTACTACTATTTATCTTGAGAATAAATAGGAATAATTGTATGTACCACTAACGTGCTCTTCGTTTCATTTCGGTTGACTCCGAGTATCTTACCACCTGTTACCACGTGCTGCCCGCATCCATTTACTAACCTTTGTGGATTCCGATTAACAATACACTCGCTATTCAGACCTCTCAACAGGTTATGGGCTCAGTGGATTAAAGGCAAGACAAGCCGTGGTGTTTTTCTACACATCAAGGGTGAGTGCGCACATTGTGCACGTGGTCGCACGTCATCATGGTGGACACGTTACCTGATAATGGAGTAGTGGTTCCTGGCACCGGCGCAGCGATGTACTCGCTCGGTGGAGGTATACACGTCGAAAAATTGGAAGGCGTTGGTAACTACAATTCTTGGAAATTTCAAATGAAAATGTTGTTGACCCTAGAGGGGTTATGGAATTGTATTGAGGGTGAGAACAGTCAGACAGACACATCGCGAGATCAACGAGCTCTGGCACGCATATGCCTTAGTGTGAAAGGTGCGTGTCAACAACATGTGCGGCATTGTGTAAAAGCGAAGGATGCTTGGATAAAGCTCGCAAACGCATTTGAAGATAAAGGTCTTTATCGGCGAGTTTTACTACTGCGGCAGCTGCATCACACCGATTACGGTCAGTTTAGTTCAATGACTGATTATATTGATGGAATTATGACACGAGTTCAACAGTTGGCGGACATAGGCCGAATCATAGAAGATGCAGAGGTCGCTGAGCTCCTGCTCAGTGGATTGCCCCAGGAGTTTGACGCTTTGGTCTCTAATTTGGAGACAGCATGTATCACAAACGCATTGTCTAGTGAGCTGGTTCGTTCGAGATTGATACAAGAAGACTATCGGAAGAAAAACTTTTGTGACAGAAACATTGATACTGCTTATGTATCAAAGAATAGAAAAGTACCAAAAAGTAAGGTTATTTGTCACTATTGTAAGAAGATTGGTCACATCAAGTCGAAGTGTTTCAAGATGAAGAAGGACATGATGAAACCAGAAGATACATCGCTTGTGGCTGCAGCATTTATGGCCAAATCACAAGATAGTTGGCTAGTTGACTCTGGGTGCTCCGCACATATGTGTAATGATAAGAATTCGTTTTCAGAGCTAAAAGATTGTAATAATTTAATAAGCATCGCAAATGATGAGAAGTTAGAATGTTTAGGTAAAGGAATAATACACATTAAGACTGGAAATGTGATAAGGAAACTATTAAATGTTTTATATGTACCTAAACTTGCTCATAATTTGTTGTCTGTCAGCTGTCTTACACAAAGGGGCTTTAGTATTTTATTTGATGGCCAGGGTTGTTCCATATATGAGAATAGCAGTAAGAATTCTGGCAACCCAATAGTTTGTGCTTCCAAAGATAATGGTCTTTTTAGGGTAGACTTTGAGGTGTGTCGATCTGGTAGGTATTCGCAAATTGTGCATTCTTCTCTCCTGTGTGATAGACAGGAGGACCAGAGTGCAAAGGATGCTGCTCATACTGTGCCTATTGATATATGGCACAGGAGGCTTGGCCACCTTGGTATACAGGGTATGTGTACTTTAAAGAATGGAAGTGTAACTGGTGTTCTGTTTCAGACTGACAATGTGCAGGATCTGAAGTCATGTGTTCCATGTTTAGAGGGAAAGATGGCTGCCAAGCAGTTTCCAGTTGGAGAGGCAAGGCGAGCTACCCAATCCCTCGAATTGATCCATTCTGATGTGTGTGGGCCGTTACCTGAGAGCAGCTGGAATGGTGCGAAGTACTTAGTAACGTTTACTGATGACTACACCAGGAAGACTTTTGGGTATCTAATGAGGCACAAATTGGAGGTAATGTCTCATTTTGTTAATTTTAAAAGACTTGTAGAGAAACAAGTAGGGTTGCCAATTAAAATTTTTAGGTCTGATGGTGGTGGTGAATATTGCAATGAAAGTTTATCTAGATTTTTGCAACAGCAAGGAATAATTCACCAAAAGTCCATACCATACTGTCCGAGTCAGAACGGCGTTAGTGAACGCCTAAATAGGACACTTTTGGAGAAGGCTCGATGTATGCTGAGAGGTGCTGGTCTCTGTGGGCGCTATTGGGGGGAGGCAGTTATGACTGCCATTTATTTAAAGAATAGGTGCCCCACTGCTGCTCTTTCAGGCCGTACGCCAGAGGAGGTTTGGACCGGATCTAAACCAGATCTAAGTCACCTTCATGTGTTTGGTTGCATAGCATACTCTCTTGTTCCTGACAAGAAACGTCGTAAATTAGATCCTAAAAGCAAAAGGTATTTATTTGTTGGATATTCTGAAACTTCAAAAGGTTATAGGTTAATGGACCCTTCAGTTCCTAAGAAAGTTGTTTTGTCCAGAAATGTAGCATTTATTGAGAATAAATTTTATGATAGTTTCAATGACAATAACAATACTGAAAAAGACTGCATTTATTATGAATTGACTAGTGATGTCAATAATTTGAATTCAAATGGTATTAATGAAATTAATTGTAATAATAATGATAGTAATGTGATAAATTCTAGCAAAAGTGTCTGTGATAATATTAATAATTTGAATTCAATTAATGAAAATGTTATGAATACTAGTCAGCATACAAGTTGTGGTAAGGAAAGGTCTGTATTAAATGATACTACAGGTGAGGTAATAGTTTTTTCAGATGTTGAAGAAGAGTACTGCACAGGCAGCGAGGACGAGAGCATCCCTGCTGTTTCGTCAGTGTGTGGCGTGCACCACGAGAGTGTGTCGCCTTCACACGAGGCGTCGGCTAAGGGCGGAGGTGATCCTTCACCCCCGGTAGCTGAGAGTCAGCGTCCTGTGCGTAGTACCAGATCCAGATTACCGGTAAAGTACAATGATTACGAAACAGACTTCTGTTTGACAGCGCATGATTATCCATTTCTTGAACCTCAATCTTTTGAGGAAGCTGTAAATTCTCCTGATAGTCATGAATGGAAGGCTGCAATGCAATGTGAGTATGACTCACTGCTCTCTAACAATGTATGGAAGTTAGTTGATAGGCCCCATAATGAAAATGTAGTAAAATGTAAATGGGTGTACAAGAAAAAGTATGATGCAAATGGCAATTTTGACAAATTTAAAGCAAGATTGGTTGCCAGGGGTTTTACCCAAGTAAGAGGAGTAGATTACAATGATACATTCTCCCCTGTTGTGCGTCATAGCACCATGAGAATACTGTTTTCTTTTGCAAATGAGCTGAATCTAAGTATAGACCATATAGATGTAACAACTGCATTTTTAAATGGTGACCTCCAGGAAACCATATTTATGGAACAGCCTCCTGGCTTTAGTAATAATAATTGTGAAAACAAGGTGTGTTTATTGTTAAAAGGCATTTATGGCCTTAAACAAGCAAGCAGAATTTGGAATGCTAAAGTGCATAATTTATTAACTAGCAATGGCTATAAGCAATGTAAGTGTGAACCTTGTGTGTATTTAAAGCATTCTAATAAGGACATAATAATAGTTGCATTGTATGTGGATGATTTTTATGTGTTTTACGGTACTAAAAATAATGAGCTGTTTCCTTTGCTTGATGATAATTTCAATGTCAGAAACTTGGGAAGTTTGAAAAACTGTTTAGGAATAAATATTGATAGAAATCGAGCAAAAGGTATTATGAAGCTAAGCCAGTCTGAATACATAAAGAGACTATTACAGCGCTTCGGTATGGAAAATTGTAAAACTGTAAAGACCCCTATGCCTACCAATTGTAAATTAGTTAGGGGAGACACTAATTTATGTGATGATCAATATAACTATAGGCAGCTTATGGGATGTCTTATGTATTTGTCTGTATGTACTAGACCTGACATCTCATACGCTTGTAGCCAACTGAGTCAGTTTAACAACTGTTTTGATGTGACACATTGGCAGGCAGCTAAAAGAATATTGCGATATTTAGCAGGGACAATTAACTATTCTTTATATTACTATAAAGGGAGTAAATTGAATTTGACTGCTTTTGCAGATGCTGACTGGGCCAATGACCCAAATGATAGAAGATCATATACTGGGTTTGTTGTAAAATTTGGGAATAATGTAATTAATTGGGAATCACGTAAACAACGTTGCGTAGCACTATCCAGTACTGAAGCTGAATATTTAGCAATAACAGATGTATGTAAAGATATTTGTTTTATAAGAAACTTCATGATGGAGATCATACCTAAAGAATATAATGTAACAATATTTAATGATAACCAGTCTGCTCAAAAATTGTTACAAGTTAAAGAATATTGTCATAAACGCACTAAGCATATTGACATCAGATACCATTTTGTAAAAGACTTTGTTCAAAATGACTCTGTAACAGTTAAGTATTTGCAGACGGATTGTATGATTGCAGATGTGCTTACAAAGCCTTTATGTGCTGTAAAACATGATAGATTTATAAAAGATATGAATGTAAAAGTCTGACTTATTATTTAATATGTTGTTGTGATAATAATACTATTTGACGGACTATGTTGATAAATCTGTTTGTAAATAATACCTACTTATTTTTGCTAAGATGTTGATATTATCTATTGACTATGTTGTAAAAGTTGGTAGAGTGGGTACTTACCTTATATTAATAGAGAGTTGTAGAGTACTCACTTGACTTCTATAAATTATAAGAAAAATTGTAGAGCCATAGAGCAATTTGTTAATTTTATGGAGTTCTAGAGTTAATTCTGATTTTGAATGTAGAGCTCTAGTGTAGGTATTTAAGCATGTTTTTCCGATATTGTGTTATTGTAGTGTGACATGATGTTGCATGGATTAAGGGGTAATGTTAGAATGTGGTAACATTGTATAATCCATCAATATCATGGTGTTGATGAACGGCAACACTGTTGCGGAGAGTTAAGTTACTTTTTGACATTGACGTTTCTCCTTCTTCTCGTTTTGGACTCCCGGCATGGATAGCCTATGTAATTATAATATTCTTAAATTACTATAGAATTACTACTATTTATCTTGAGAATAAATAGGAATAATTGTATGTACCACTAACGTGCTCTTCGTTTCATTTCGGTTGACTCCGAGTATCTTACCACCTGTTACCACGTGCTGCCCGCATCCATTTACTAACCTTTGTGGATTCCGATTAACAATACACTCGCTATTCAGACCTCTCAACAGTGTTCGTGTGAATTTTAGTTCATGACAACTAATAGCATTTAATACACCATTTTTAACCGCGATCAAAAATGGTCAGATATAGTTAGAAAATTAAAATTTTAGGTGAATAACGTCAAATTCTGAATAGCAAAATTGTCATTTTCACTAAATTAAAATCTCAGTGCCATTTTAGTGCTGTCAAACTAAAATATAGTTAAGTTGTGTCACTTTAGTCTATTTCAGAATGGAAACTCATCGTTTGACAGGTATAAACAAAATTTTGGTAATTTTTAGTCTAGTTTAGAGGCATTCGTGACATGAGAATCGGCGCCATTATAAGCTTAAGTAACTATTACCTCGCGCGTTTCCTTTGCCCACGAAGTACAGACAGTTACAAAATAAACGATTTAATCGATAATTACCCGTCTGATGACGATTGTGAGCCCGTCGCTCCGACATCAGAAGTGAGATCGGCGAGGGTTGAAAAATCTCCTGATAGTTAAAAAAGTGCGCATAGACAATAACGTGGACTGTTCGAAGAGACAGAGATATAATATGGTTGCGTTAATACCTATTCGCACGTCATACAACTGGGCCGAGGCATAAGCTCATTCTACTAGGGTTCGATTCCCATCAGACGACTTGCACGATGCGCAATTATGATGATGGTCTTTGGTACCATTCATGCTGCCCGTTTGACAAAGACGTGAAACAGAGTGTTCGAGTGAGTATGAGTAAAGGTGTTACATCCGGTGAGTCGTTACCATTTTATAACCTACCCGTGAGTTAATGAGTTTTTCTGGTGAAACATTTATTTCATGGTTTCGTGGAGTATTTTTTTGCATTTTGAAATTATTAGGATGATTATGATTATCCTACGTACTTGACCTTCTTGTTTAGATGATGTTTTATTGCATTATGTTAGGTATGACTGTTGCTCGTTTTTATCGAATTAATTGATATTATTTGAGGGAGGCAGAAACGACAGGTATTAACATAGAATGATTCATTTTTATGTTTTCGCTGTTCAATATGGTTGATTGTTTTTTAATACGGAGCCGGTTCTTAAATGTAAACAGAAACATAATTGGACAGGACTTGAGAATCCTTTTACTCTAAGAATCACTCGGTTAATAATTACTGTAGAAACGCGCCTATTTGGATTCACGGTTGCTGTCATTTACAAGTTTTGCCGAAGAGTTGTCGTTGAGACGTTGTCGCAACACCTTTAGTACGTAGTCGTTTTAGTAATTGACTTTGTAAAAGTAAGCTGTGTAGAAGTTAAAGGAGCTATTTGTCTCGTTTACCCGTATCCCAAGTCTGCGCCCACGACTGTAAATCTGACACTGTGTATTCAAAATTCAAAAGTCATTTATTCAAACTAGGCTGAGAATCAGCACTTTTCAAACGTCTAAATTATATAAGGCAGTCCCCCAAAACGCCCACACTTAACCACTTCCTACTGCTTTAGCTGGGAAGAAGAAGTGGCGAAACAAACTCCCCAGCAGTCTGTTCAAAATTGATTCTATAATATAATAGTATGCAAAATAATTTACATTACGCAACACAAAACATAATTTAAATTATAAATTAATAGCCATATGACAGCTAGCATGCGCCAATATACCAATCAAAAACATCGAGAACTATAATACTCAGGCAGAAATAAAACAGCCGGTGAAAGGTAGCTCGTAGTTTGTCCTTGTTTCTAGTGTTAACATTCTGAATATCACTGTTTTTAGAGTATAATTGTATATTTTGCCTAATATAAGATGTTGTTGAAGATGAATTGTGATGCTACTGTGAGGATACCAATACTTTTGCTGGTAAATTGCTCAAACAGCTCGTTTTTGAAGGACAAATATATTTTGAATATCTGCAGTTTTTCCCCTCAGCAGAATACCTTAGGATATAACGCTATCAACGTCAGTGTATTTTCTTACTTTCCTGACGGCGTAGGCGGCTGAACTGAGCCTTCCCTTTGAAGAAATTTGGCATCTACTGTTATGCCCAGAAAAACTGCCGAGCTTACAGTTTCAAGCAACTCTTTATCTAAGACGATATTGGGTCCTAGATTTCTAATATTTGTAAAATCCGTAATCTCAATGATTACGGATTGGTTTACGAGTGCACTGTTTACATTGTCAAAATCTTGTCTACTCCTGTGTACTTTAAAAATAAGAGAAATATCATCTGCAAACAGTACAGCTTCACAGATACCTTTTAAAAAGAATGGTGAGTCATTGATATACACTATGAACAAGAATGGACCCAGTATTGAGCCTTGAGGTACACCTTACTGAACTTGTAGCCCGGAAGATTTCACACCATTAACATCTACACATTAGGACCTATTATGTCAATAAGAATATACTATGTTTAGAGATGTGTTTTGACGCAGTTTACGCAAAAGCGTGTCATGGTGCACGCAATCAAAGGCTTTAAGGAGAGATCACAGAAAATCCCAAAAGCATTTTGCATGCTCTCTCATACGTTAAATATGTGTTTCAGTAGAGCAATACCCGCATCTGTAGTCGAACGACCTTTGTAAAGCCATATTGTTCATAATGAAGGAGGCTATTTAAATTAAAATGTCTTAGCAACTTAACTTTTCAAATATTTTGCTAAATGCTGGTAAGATAGAAATAGGCCTGAAATTGCTAACGTCATTTTTATTACTTGGTTTAAGTAGACTTAATTGTGTTAAAAATATTAACTACATCACGAGGCGTTACATGTTCGAAGCTAAATAAGCGACTACTTTTAGTCACACTACTAAGCAAAAGGTTTTCAGCTTTAGACAGGGACGAACATCAAACGCTTCAGCTACGTCAGCTGCTTTAGTAACTAATTATTAATTGTCGACCATTATCTCAAGTTGTTTATCTTGCTTGACCGCCGTTTCATTGTTAATAATAAACTGGTTTTTACTTTATCCTTGGAATTTTTAATTGTATCGCTTGAAAATTTAGATTTAGTAAAAACACTAACCTTTTTAAATAATTTTTGGCATACTCTAGGAAAGGAGTATCAAATCTGTGTTTTTTCAAACCATATAACTCGAATAGTCTCTCTACTTTTATAAATACCTGGAGTGGCCCATTGGTTAAAGCCAACGAAAGTGCCATTAATTTTAAATATAGTTTTAGTCTTGAAAGTAGATTGGTACTCTTTTTGCACAACATGAAAAAGGGCTCCATAGATTTCATTAGGATTCTCGTGTTCTACTATAGATGGTGTAATTCTATGAGCTATATTATTTTTAAACTTATTGTAACGACTAGCTGTATTACAGCTTACATTCTATTTTATACGGCTTTTTATGTAATGGCATGGGGAAGCTAGCTAATAAACTACAGCGGTCAGACATTAAGTCACTTAACACTAATTTATTTTTTGTATCACAATCACTAAATATGTTATCAAGACAAGTTGACGAAGATGCCGATGAATATTAAAATCTCCACATAAAATTATACTTTTATTACTTGATTTTAACCTATTGAGTGAATTCTCCACCACCGATTCAAAACTAATAAAATTACCAAAGGGTAATTTTATTAGTTTTTGTTGATTTTGTTTTTGTTGATCTAGTGGTTAATAGTCAAACTTTATGCCAGACAGTCAGTGATAATAATATTTTTTTTACGTGAGTCTGTGTTTGAAATGGTTTATAAAGTTGTGATTTTGTTATGAATAGAGAGCTAGTTAGAATTAATAATGTTCCAATTCGTAGATTTGTTATGTAGATTTCAATCAATAAAAATGTTATTTCGTGCTAATATAATATTATCTACAACGATGTAATAACTACTTAAAAATGTATATTTATCCACTTAGTCTCGATTACACACAAAAACAATTAGTTTTCAATAAAATTCTCAGGAGATCTCGATCCGCGACCTGCAAAATTACTGCTATAATTTGACCGAGACCGCTGCACTGCGTCTGAGGTATGTGCGCGGTGAGGGGGGGCGCGGTGCAGGCCGCTCATTGGTCGACGCTCACGGCGTCCCGCCGCTCATTAGTCATTGCTGCCTAAATGCGCTTCTATAGACAGGGGCCTATACAGCACGATGGCACGTGGATAAATTATGATTTCACGTCATCGGCAGGTGACGTGAATCCATAAGTTATACCCTAACGAAAATCACTCAACGCGCCTAAACAAGTTTTCACTTTAAAAAAAAACATCCCATCTACGGAACCCTTCATTGTGTGTGGTCCGACACCTACTTGATTGGATTTTTTTTTAACTACTGTGAGAGTTGAGAGAGATAACAAAACTAAAAATTGTATATTCGTAATCTGCTTAGTATTATAAAGAAAACACTCTTTTCTTGCTAATAATACTTTTAATCCACACAACTGTACTATTTCATAATGAAAATACGTTTAAAAGTTTCTTACAATATAATTTGTACTTTGACAGTGTTGCACAGTGGATATTATAATTCGATATTAATAAATCGTCACCAACCGCCAAGAAAATTGATGATTGAAAATATAATCAACTCTGAAATTTCGGTTTGAAAGAAAAATGGCGAAATCTTATTTAAAACACATCTGAAAAGTGACACATGAAGAAATTCAATGAATTATCTAGGTTTTTTTTTTGTATTCTTCCTTACATAAGAATATTGCAGAAAAGTAGGAAATAATATAAAATAGGCAATTTTTTATTAAAAGGATAAGTATTCGAAGTCTTAAAAAAATATGGCATGGTTGTTGTCATTGACAACCGTTGATAGTTTACAACTCTTGACCAAATGCTTGCGTTCTGTCCTGTGTTGTTCAAAAGTTCAACACTGAATTAATCTCCTGTTTCTCCAACAAAAATATTGCACAAATTAGTACAAAAAATGACGCAGGGCTAAATAAGATATTTTTCATTTAAAGACGCAGTAATCTAACTTCAAATAAAAAAAAAATGGGAAGCTGCCATTGTTCTTTCTTTAAGACAGTAATTTTGCTTTCGAGCATTCCATAAGTTCTACAATCTGCCTTTCGGCCATCAATTTCTCACCTACATGGCTTTCTAACAGAACATCTAGGTAGGTTACTAACAGCACACATACATGGCTGCATAGAATTACATAATTGCCGACGTTAAACTTAGAACTACAAGGCTTCGAACTTCAGCTCACCTATAATTATATAAGGCTTTATTTTTATATATATATAAGGCTGCAATAAACTATACACATACTTCTTTATCTTTATTTTAAACTCTGAAGTACATACCTACAGCTCGCCTACGTGGCTGCTATAAACTGGACGCATACATCTCCATAAAGCTCACCTACGTGGCTGAACAAGAGTGTAAGCTAAATAGAACTTTAAACTGCACATCTTTAAAAAAATAAAAAAAAAATTAGGATAAATAAATGGTTTTTTATGTACATGTATGTGGATTAGCAAAAATGTTAAGTTGATGTCGGTATGGATTAATTTTTTGCGTGTTCGAATTTATAATATTATTACTTAGGATAAATAAGTAGTTTTTACCATTGAACAACTAGACTCAAATTATTTAGTGGGAATAACGGGAATTAATAATACAATTAAGTACTAAATTAATCCCGTTCGTTGGGACTATCGGGATTAATTTAAAAATAGTGTATTCCCGTTCGTCCCACTGTCAGTGGGCTAACAGTGGGACGCGGCCCATTTCATCTAAAAAGTTGGCAACGTCGCAAATAGCTGTCAATAATGAATTGCAATTATAACACTGAATTTGTTGTTTTTACAGTTTTAGGTGTAAAAAATGCTCTAAATATTTTTTTGCATCTAAAACTAAATATTCGGTGTTATGATATTAATTATTGCATTTCATAATCAATATTTTGGTTCATTAGTTAACTATATTTTTTATTTCCATACAGTAATATTGTCAAATTAATCAAAACAGCGAAATATTTGACAGCTATTTGCGACGTTGCCCACTTTTTGTATAAACGCTCTTAAGGCCAGGTTCAATTCAGATTGTGATGATGACCTTTATAATTATTTAAATCCGCTTTATATTACATGTTTTATGTAATTGGCTTGCTGCGCGCTTTGGTGTAAGCTGTTAGTAAACTGTGCGGTACGGAACCCTAAAAATAAAATGCTGTTCTTTGGTAAGAGCATTATTTGAGAACGGCCGTTAATTTGAAGTTTTATCTCATTAAAAAAATATTTTTTGATTACAAACTTTCGTTTGCAGTTGGAGAATTAACCGTGACGTATGCATGTGAGAACAATTTTTCAACTACAAAGTTAAGTTTGTTTTTGGGATAAATTCATCCCAACTACAGGACCCATCATTGAACGTGGTCCGTAACGCACATGGCTGGGTTTGTTTTAAAATAAGGCCGAATTAGGTTTTTAAGGAAATAATATTTTTACTCGAGAAAAACTGAACATCATTTTTGTATGAACTATTGGAATTTGCACAGTACAACGTCTGCCGGGTCAGCTATACACGGTCACATTTGAATCATAGTTTTGATAGAACAAACGTTGTTCAGACCATGGTCTACTACCATTCTATAACATCCAATAAAAAAAAAACGTCATAAGTTTTTCAAAAAAACACAAAGAATACAAAGTTAAAAACGTCGGGATTATCGTTACTCCCTACAACATAGTGCGGTGCTCGCGTCTCAAAGTAGTTGCGGCGCGGCGCACAGCTCACGCACGGGCAGACAAACTACAGACTACAGATGTCTACAGAGAATGTACCTCCAGAAACGAAATTTAGCAAGCACTTATTATTGTACGTCTTACTAGAAAATACCAAAGTTAACTTCGGTAGGTATCTTATCACTGATAAGTGGAAAATCAGATTTTAAAACAGATTTTTATGGCTTGGTATGGCAAACTTTGGTAGGTATTTTCTGGCTATGTACGATTGCACGATGCGACGCACCGTACCGACGACGCGGCGAAGTGGCTGACCTCTAATGTTATCAATATCATTTCGTTCTAGGTGCGATCTTACGGTTGGTAGGTACTATCACACGTGGTTTTAATTTTTTCCTGTAGGTACTAGGTACGGGTACCCATTGCATTTAACGTAACATCATAAGGTATTATTTATTTATTGGGATATTACAGAAACAAGACATAAACAAAACTTACCACACAACCGGGTCAGTGGTGGGTCGCCTTAGAGGCGTATTTCGGGCTAGCTCAGTGTGCACCAAAACAACATTGACTCCAAGAGTACCTAGCTTCCGCCAGATTTTACTAGCAACTGCGTAAAAACGCACCATATCCAACCACTCCACTCCGAATAGATAGAACTTATTTTCACAAAAAACGCGCGATGTGTGCCTGTGACGTATGTACATCGGATGCATACGCGTCGCTCGCTCGAGAGATTTCTGTAGACTGGCGACTTGGCGACCGCCCGGGCGGCTCGGGTGGCAGTCAACCAAAGAAATGGGCGGAGCGGTACTTCGCGCGATTGCATGTCATTGGCTGATATTTATTTGTATTTCGGCCCGCATTGGCCGGACAAATTCGTAGTCCACGTGGACTCCTCATAACTGTTTTGAATGCCATATCGCTACCGCGATGAGTACTTTGATGTTACGGTTAATGTTTGAACACGTTTGAGTAACATACGACTAATTTGAGAACGCCTAGTTTAGTTTATTTTAATAACATATTTGATGTTATAGAATGTTAGTAGACCATGGTCTGAACAACGTTTGTTCTATCAAAACTATGATTCAAATGTCACCGTGTATAGTAAGTAAATAAATAATAAATGGGCATTACTTCAACAGGTGCTCTTGGTGCTAGTGCTGGTGGCAAGCTGCGTGCGGGCGCGCCCCGAGCTGCAAGACTATGCCAAGTATGACGCCGTCGATAACAGTAGCGGACAATCAAGGGGAGACAACGGAGGAAACCATGGTGATTACGACAAAGGAGGGAACAATATAATGGGATGGAACGGTGGAACTCAATCCGGTGGGGATAACGATAGTAATCAATCAGCAAGTGATAATGATGGCAATCAAGCAGTAGGTCAAGATGATGGAAATCCATCAGGTCGTGACCATGATGGGAATCAATCAGGTGATGACCATGATGGGAACCAATCTAAAGGTTACAATGATGGCAATCAATCGGGGGATGACGTTGATGGGTACCAATATTATGGTGGCGACGATGGTGGGGAAAAATCAGGTTATGATGATGGAAATCAATCAGGTAGGAACAATGATGGAAATCAATCACCTGATCATAATGGAAATCAATCAGGAAGTTACGATGTAGGGAACCAATCAGGAAGTAATAATGTTGGGAATCACGCAGTTCATGATGATAATAGAAATCAATCTGGTGGCAACGATGTTGGGAACAAATCAAGTTATGATGATGGAAATCAATCAGGTGGGAACGATGATAGGAATCAATTACCTGATCATGATGGGAATCAATCAGGAAGTTACGATGAAGGGAACCAATCAGGAAGTAATAATGTTGGGAATCACGCAGTTCATGACGATAATAGAAATCAATCTGGTGGCAACGATGTTGGGAACAAATCAAGTTATGATGATGGAAATCAATCAGGTGGGAACGATGATAGGAATCAATTACCTGATCATGATGGGAATCAATCAGGAAGTTACGATGAAGGGAACCAATCAGGAAGTAATAATGTTGGGAATCACGCAGTTCATGACGATAATAGAAATCAATCTGGTGGCAACGATGTTGGGAACAAATCAAGTTATGATGATGGAAATCAATCAGGTGGAAACGATGATAGGAATCAATTACCTGATCATGATGGGAATCAATCAGAAAGTTACGATGAAGGGAACCAATCAGGAAGTAATAATGTTGGGAATCACGCAGTTCATGACGATAATAGAAATCAATCTGGTGGCAACGATGTTGGGAACAAATCAAGTTATGATGATGGAAATCAATCAGGAAGTTACGATGAAGGGAACCAATCAGGAAGTAATAGTGATGGAAATCAGTCAGTTGATGACGATAATAGAAATCAATATGGTGGCAACAATGATGGAAACAAATCAGGCGATGATGATGGAAATCAATCTGGTGGCAACGATGTTGGGAAAAAATCAGGTGATGATGATGGAAATCAATCAGGTGGGAACGATGATGGGAATCATTCAAATTATAACGCCGGAGACCAGTCTGACGAAACTGGCAACAAGCATCGCAATGGCGACTCTACTCCTGACGCTTCTAACAGTGCCAACGGCGAGCAGCGGCCACCATGCGACGCGGACATCTTCAGCAAGTACGCCAAGTTTGCTGACCCTTAGACCAGCTCTGCACGAAGCGTATTCTATGTAGGGCGTCTTGTAACAGCATCGGCCGATAGAAACTTAGGGGAAGTGAACATGTATGTTTGTTAGGAAATATTAATAATTGTTCAAAACAGCAGAGGAAATAAGTTTTCAAAGTCACCGTGATCAATACAGACTTGTATTAGATGAACTTCCTAGGTTAGCAAAATATAATAAAAGCTGTCTGGCTATGTGTGCACGTGTTTACAATAAATTACCCAATGTATTAAAAATATGAAATTGCAGATTATTCCAAATTAAATTATTTATATGGCTGAATGAAAATAATTTCTATAATGTTAAGGATTTTTTTAACATTATAGAAATTTGAAGTCGAGCAGAACGGCAGCTGACGTTACTGCACGAAGCGCATTCCATGTTGGGCGTCGCCATTACGATCACTACAGAATAGTACGGCAGCTGACGTTACTGCACGAAGCGCATTCCATGTTGGGCGTCGCCATTACAATCACTACAGAATAGAACGGCAGCTGACGTCACTGCACGAAGCGCATTCCGTGTCGGGCGTCACCGTTATCATCACTTACACCTAACGCACAAGCTCTATTTATTGATTACCTAAAATAAATTAAATAAATAATTACCTAAAATCAAAAGGAAGACTGTGTTTTATTTTGCTTTACTTCATTGGAATACCTAATTTATGTACAACATTGGAGTCATTTGGAATAGTCCATCCGGACGAATGCAAGTGGAAATTATCATTTGTAAATAGTTTTAGTAAATTCGTTTATGCCCAAGCACACAATATAACGCGAGTCATTAGACATTATTGCATTTGTTACCACTAATTGTTCTAATGATGTTCTTTTAATGTGTGATCCAATGAGTTTTTGTGGAAATGTATGTGTTATAAATAGCCACCAGCCGCATCACTGTGCACTGTGCTGTGATGGCTGTATGCGTGTGATATACCGTGACGTCGCAGGTGTATACATAGCTTGTCCACGCACACGTTAATGCGATATTGTGGTATTGGGGCGCGTCAGTTCATAGTGGACAAGCTAAACCTATACCGAATCAAAAAAAAAAAATATATAAAAATATTACTAAATATTATTTTAAAAGGAATCGTATCAAAAAAATTACGAGAAAACTTAAGGTAACTAAATTATAAAGATGAACCTAAGTTATCCCGATAGAAACAGTCCTGTAAAAATCACAAGAACTAGTATTAATAGTTAAGTGTGATGGTTTATGATCCTTTTTCTGATACGAACCGCAATCTCAAAGCGTAGCACGCCTTGACAGAATCGCAGGTGATACGACGATCATGTGTCGCAGACCAAAACGGACTTACCGGTCTCGAACTTCAAGGATTCTATGCGGTTGGTTAAAGCAAACCAAAAGCACGCAAGCTTGCTATCTAATTACGCAACACATTTTCCATAGGCAATTGACACAAATTGCTTTCGTGTTGACTAGAATTTCTTTTATTTTACGACTTTCATATTGTGTAACTCTAATATATTTAATTTCAACTACACTCTGTTTGAGACGCTAAAGAGTGAACGATAAAAAGGCTGTTATTCAAATTACGTGACAATTTGACAGCTGTCAGTTTGTTTAAAGTCAACGAGCAATTTGTTTCATGTATCAAATAAAACCTAAGACATCGTAGTGTAATTATTACGAAATGATGTATGTGAGCATTGTCTTGATAAATAAAATTGTGAATGTGTTTTTGTGTAAAACCCAATGAAATTAATATTATAGGTATGTTAAATAGTAAAGCAGCGAGGTCGATTTTTTATAATAACTGTGAAAGCTTTCTTCTGTTACAAGTGTAAAACCTAAACTAAAGATAATAATATATAATATGATATTTCAGAAACGAGGTATTTTGGTGGCATTTTAACGAATGACAAATACGTACCTCGTACACTATCAAACTTATCATGAGCCACAAGCTTAGTAAAGCTTAGTAGAGCTTTTCCAAAAGTACAAGCTCTACGCTTGTACTTTTGGAAAAGCAAATATAATAGAGCAAGAACAATTTTTATGTCAATGGATTATGTAGGGACATCTTTGAACATACTTATGATCTATTTCTACATCATTGTCTATTTATGGTACCTACTTAATATCAATATTATTTTCTTTCTTAGTGTTGAACATTGAATGTGTTTAGCACAGCAACAATGTTACACACATATTGTTTGTTGGTGAATATGAATTGCACCATCAAACGTAAATTTACAATATAATTTAAATAAAGTCAATTGTAGGCACCTAATTGTTGTTTATAGCAAAATATTGCTTTTCTATAAAGTAGATAGATTGTGCATGTTTAAGGGAGAGGTCTTTTAGACTACGGATGTAATGGATCATAGAATGTATTAGGATATACTTAATTTTTTTTGTCTGGTTTCTGGCTTAACTACATTATTTAGTAAAAATTTAATAATAATAATATAATAACAATTCCTTTATTTGCATAGAATGCAGGTGTTACAATAATGGTGTTAGTTTCAGATACATTCCCAGTACATTCTGCCTGTTGGTATACAACAATATAGTCGTTAACTTACAGACATTGCTTTCGATGAAATCAACAAGGCCGAATGCCTTGCCGACAGTCTAGAGGCTCAATGCTCCCCCAGCTCACTACCAGTAGACCAAGCTCACCTCACTGAGGTAGACGCCGAAGTCGAACGTAGAGCTTCCCTCCCGCCAGTTGATGACCCTGAAAGTCCTCTGCCTCCCGTCACTCCAGACGAAGTGCACGATATAATCAAGGATCTACATACTCGCAAAGCCCCCGGTTCAGATGGCATCACCAATAAGGTGATCCAGCTCTTTCCCGCCCATCTCATAATGCTATTGGCCACCATCTTCAATGGTGCGCTTAGCAATAACATCTTGGAAAGCCCAAATCCGCACCCTCTAGTTACCTTCCCATTAGTCTGCTCAAGGTACTAGGCAAGATCTATGAGAGGCTTATTTATAAGCGTCTCAGAGATTACGCCGAAACCAAGGGCTTAATTCCTAACGAGCAGTTCGGCTTTCGAGCTCAGCACTCTAGCGTGCATCAGGTCCACCGTATCGTCGAATACATCCATGGTGGTTACTACCGTGGATGGTTGACAGGAGCGGTCTTCTTCGACATAGCGAAAGCGTTCGACAAGGTCTGGCACAACGGGTTGGTATACAAGCTATACAAACTCGGTGTGCCCGATCGTCTCGTAGTCATTCTACGGGACTACTTGTCGAATCGCACTTTTCGCTATCGCATCGAGGGAGCCCTATCCTCCCCCCGTCCTATCCGAGCCGGAGTCCCTCAGGGCTCTGTGCTAGCCCCCCTCTTATTCACGCTCTATACGAGCGATATTCCTAAAACTCCAAAGGTCGAGTTAGGTCTGTTCGCAGACGATACGGCCATATATTATAGGGGCTTCACCCATTCCAATATCACCCACAAACTACAACGAGCTGCCAATAAACTTGGCATCTGGTTTAGAAAGTGGAGAATTGAAGTAAATCCCGACAAAAGTCAGGCGGTTTTATTTGCGAAACCGCGAACTAGGCCCCCCCCTCCCACCCAGAAGATCACCATGCTCGGCAAGCCTATCCCTTGGGAGAAGCGAGCCAAGTATCTCGGTGTGATTCTAGACCACCACCTTTCCTTCGCAGAGCACATAAAGTCGGTTCGCTCGCGAGCCGCTTTCGCTCTCAGTAGACTATATTATGTCCTTAACGCACGCAGCAAATTGTCTCTTAAAGGCAAATTGCGCATTTACACTGCGTGTATCCGCCCCATTATGACCTATGCGGGTACAGTCTTTGCGCATGCAAAACCCCATAATATTCATAGGATGCAGTCGATCCAAAACCGATTCCTTCGTAGAGCCACGGGAGCGCCCTGGTACGTTAGGAACGAGATGCTCCATCTCGATTTTAGAATCCCAACCATCCACCAGTTTCTAAAACGCATGTCCAAGCGTTACTTTGACTCCGCCGCCTTGCACCGCAATCCCTTGATTGTTGCTGCGGCCAATTATACCCTCTCGACCATCAGTCGACTTCGCCGTCCACGGCATATCCTTTCCGATCCCGATGATCCTGTCACACTCCTCCAGAAGTCTAATAGGGCCACCAGTACAGTGAAAAACAAAAACACCCGACACCCATCGTTCCGACCTCGCCGCAGAGGTCCACCGCGTGCGCGACCACCCCGAGTAAATACTCCCCCCCGACCCTTGTCCGATGAAACGCCAGCCCGCGCCGCAGCTGAGCGTGTAGTTTTAAATTCCCCCGTTAATAATAATGATCACTCCTTGATCCAGCCTGTCCCTGAACTTGCTGTTCTCCCCTCAGCGAATGCCCTAAGCCGAGGTTCGTACCCCACAGGGGGTGCCCTTAGCGAGCGTTCGTTTAGTTTATAACTTAGAATAGTTGCTTTTATGCCCCTGGCTGGAGGCCCTTAGTGTAGAAGCTATTGGCAGCCGCAGGACAGTCCGGTTAAGCAGCCACGACCTTAGTGGTCACCTGCAAGATGCCCTAGTCAAAAAAAAAAAAAAAGGCGAATTGACTCGCTCCGATGACCGCTCCGATGACTGCTACTCACTTCCCCCATGACCCCAATCATTCCCCCGATATCCTTGACTTGGCGCTCCTTAAGAACGCCAATCTTAGATTAGACTCAATAGAAACGGTTCACGAGCTTAACTCGGACCATCGTCCAGTAGTCATAAGACTGACCCCCTGCATAGGTCTCTCTGACCCCAACCAACCCCCAGCTACCAAAAGGTTGACGGACTGGAGGAAAGTAAGCGATAAGCTGAAATCCAACACATCCCCCCCATTGGACTCTATCCCCAACATCTTTGACTCTATCGCTGACACGTCGGCGATCGACTCACTCACGGAGCACGTTCAAACCGTCCTGAACGATTGTTCAAGGGAGGTTCCAGAAACGGATAAACGTTTCTTGAAACTCCCGGACGATGCTCGTGCTCTGTTGACTGAGAAGAACGCGGCCACCCGTGCATACGACAGCTTCCCCTGCCCCGTCAACAAGGCTCACATGCGCTACTTACAGAGATCTGTAAGGACACGCATAGCTGAGCTGCGTGAAGCGGGATGGGATAAGTTGTTGAGTGACTTGAGACCAAACCATCAGGCCTTCTGGGAACTCCAGAGGAAACTCAGGTCCCAGAGGGAAACTAGTATGCCCCCCTTAGTACGCCCCGATAAAACCATTGCTTTCGATGACATCGACAAGGCCGAATGCCTTGCCGACAGTCTAGAGGCTCAATGCTCCCCCAGCTCCTTACCAGTAGACCAAGCTCACCTCACTGAGGTAGACGCCGAAGTCGAACGTAGAGCTCCCCTCCCGCCCGTTGATGACCCTGATAGTTCTCTGCCTCCCGTCACTCCAGACGAAGTGCACGACATAATCAAGGGTCTTCATACTCGCAAAGCCCCCGGTTCAGATGGCATCACTCGAACATAATCTCAACGATCGTAATATTCCATGGAGGGACTTGGGATGAGTTACGTCGCATTACCGAGAACGGCCTCCATCGACTTGGTCAATGGTTCGGAGCCAATCTCCTCACTCTCAATATAGCTAAAACTTCATTCATACAATTTTCATTTTCCAAAACTAACCTTAAAAACGTTAATATTAAAGTTCATTCTTGTAATTATCCTAATAGTAATAGCTGTCTTTCTATTAATAAAGTTACACAGGTCAAATACTTAGGTGTTATCTTAGATGAGAGGCTAAGTTGGGAACCCCATATAAGTCTTGTTACGGGTCGCACTAGGAAGCTAATCTGGGTTTTCAAAAAACTTAGGCACGCCGCGGAATTACCTCTTCTTCGTAATATATATTATGCTTTAGCTCAATCCATACTTGGATATTGTGTAGGGGTTTGGGGTGGTGCCTGTAAAACTCACATGATGCAACTAGAAAGGGCTCAAAGGTCATTGTTGAAAGTAATGACTTTTAAACCCTTCAGATATCGGACTAAACAATTGTATGAAAATTGCGAATTATTAACAATTAGACAATTATATATATCCCAAATTATATTAAAAAAACACAAGCAAACTCCCTGTGATGTAAATGTGTATAGGAGAAAACGTGTTATTGCTAACGTATGCTTTCCTGTCAGATGTCGGACAGCTACGGCTAGACGACAGCAAACGTATAGGTCATCCTACTTATACAATAAAATAAATAAAATAATAAACATTCATCCACTTACTGTTCGAGAAACAAAAATGAAAATTAAGAACTGGCTGCTTCAATTAAACTACGACCAAACAGAATTGTTATTGCTCTCAGATTAATATTCCCTACTACCGCATACCTCACCTACATCTAGCATCCATCACACACACACACCCTCACTCACACGCTCACACACGTACACAGAAACACGTTATCTACATGCATAAACACAACATGAGTAAACCTAACCCATCACTTTTTGATTTATTTCTTTTTATTATTATTCTTTTTATATTTTTTTGTTATTCACAATTTGTACCAAGTAGAATGTGGGAGAGGGCACTGACTTCTGTAATACAGGTTTTTACCTAGCTCAGAAGTCAGGGTTTTCATAGGATTTTTTGTAAAAAGTTTGTGAATAAATTTATTATTATTATTTCCTTTATTTCATATATTTACATATAATTTACATTTTTAAATATTTTTATAAAAACAAATAAAAACAAAAACATTTAAAAATATAAAAAATAGTAGCCCACCGGTATCGGGAACAGGGTCCAAGCTACCGGTGGTCAGGGCTCCTGAGAGAGGAATCTCCTAACGATACGCGCCGTGTCCAGAAGTACCGCTTTCTGTATCAAGCCCTTGATCCAGCTGCCTAACGAGAGCCTCCTCAGGTGTTGGTCGAGGCTCTTGGCTATTATGCCATTGGCCGTCACGACTATCGGCACAATGATTGCTGTATCCACATCCCACATGTCGACAACCTCGGGAGCCAGGTCAAGATACTTAATCTGCTTATCTTTTTCAGCTTTAACGAGGTTCTCGTCATACGGGACCGCTATATCAATAATCATTATTATTATTATCACCTTTATTCAATATGTATACATATATTTTACATTTTTAAATATTTTTATAAAAACAAACAAAAACATTTAAAAATATAAAAAATAGTGTTCTGCCGGTGTCGGGAGCAGGGTCCAAGCTACCGGTGGTTAGGGCTGCAGAGACAGGAACCTCCTCACAATGCGAGCCGTATCGAGGAGTACACTGCCTTCTGAATTAGGCCCTTGATCCAACCGCCTAACGAGAGCCTCGAAAGATGTTGGTCGAGGCTTTCGGCCATCAGTCCATTGGCCGTTACGATAATCGGTACAATGATAGCCGAGCTCACATTCCACATGTCGACAACCTCGTGTGCTAAGTCGAGATATTTTATTTGTTCCTCTTTCTCAGCTTTCATGAGGTTCTCGTCATGTGGAATGGTAACATCGACTATCATTGCTCGGCGCGCTGATCGATCTATCACCACTATATCAGGCTTATTAGCTACAATAGTCCTGTCAGTAATGATAGACCGATCCCAGTACAACGTGACATGGTCATTTTCAAGAACTGGGTCGGGCACATACTTATAATACGGTACCTCAGAGTCAACAAGTTTATATTTCAAAGCAAGTTGCTGGTGAATAATCCTGGCCACTTGGTTATGCCTGTGCAAGTACTTGCCGTTAGCCAGACGCGAACAACCAGAGATAATATATAGAGTCCTTGTTACTCGATTAAATAAATGAAATTAAATTAAATTAATAATGTCTGATGGACTCACCCGGACGATGGCATGCCCGACACACGTCAACCGTACCGTCCTTCATAATATGTCTCCGGTAGTTATTCGTCAAGATAACTTCATCCATTTGCACAGACGAAACCTTCAGTTTCCCCAAAAAGGTCACCGAAACGTAGCCAGGATACGGACGCTAAGAAATCTACACCGGGCTCATGAAGAGCCCGATAGAAGCGCCCGTGAAGCTCCTTGCTTTGCCATACCTCCTTGCGGTCATCTGTCGTAAGTATTACAGGTTTGCGCCAGTTCTCTCTAGCCATGGAGAGCGGGGTGAGTCCCTTGTCCACTGCAACCACATCACGGTGCATACCCACTTCGGCTTTAAAAAAATATTCCCTAAGACTGCACACCTCGCGGTTATGGAGGGTCTTCGCATTTAAAAAGCCTCGACCCCCGCACTTCTGCGGGATGTACAGTCTCATCACCGATGAACGTGGGTGATGCATCCGGTTTGCGGTCAGGAGTGTACGGACCCTCCTGTCCAGGGCGTCGAGTTCGGTTTGAGTCCATTTGAGTATGTCGAAAGAGTACATCAAAACCGGCATGACCCAACCATTGAAGGCGCGCACCTTGTTTCCGCCCGAAAGAAGACTAATTAATACCTTCTTCAGGCGACCAAAGAAGCGCTCCCTCAACGATTGCTTCATGTCAGCAACGTTGATGCCTAACGCTTCCGACATACCCAAATACTTATAGCTTTCGGCTGAGGAGAGGGATCTAAGGTGTATGGAGTCCGAGAGTTGAGTTCCCTCGGATTCCATAATCTCCCCTCGCTTTACATGCATGACTGCACATTTGTCCACACCAAATTCCATCCTGATGGCTCTACTGAATGTTTCAGTTACATTCAGTAGCTCCATCAGTCGCAATTTGTTGGGGGCAAAGAGTTTCAAGTCATCCATGTAGAGGAGGTGAGAAATGACCTGACCACCTCTTCTTAACCGGTAGCCCAGACCTAAATCCTCCAGCAGTGTGCTTAGAGGATTCAGGGCTAAGCAGAACCAAAGTGGACTCAAACTGTCACCCTGGAATATCCCCCGTTTAATCCATACAGGCTCATCATTCCCCTGGATCTGTCGACATCCTGGATAGCGAAGGACCGTCCTCCATTGCCCCATACACGACATCAGGAAGGTGCGCAGAGTTGCATCTATCTTGTACAATTCCAGCACCCTCATGAGCCATGTATGTGGCACCGAGTCGTAGGCCTTCTTATAATCTATCCAGCATGTCGACAGATCCTTGCGGGATCGACGAACCTGTTGGCTTATGGCCATGTCGATGAGGAGTAGCTCCTTAGTACCGCGGGACCCGTTCCTACATCCATTTTGGGATGCAGACATAATTGAATTACTATCAATGTGTGTGTTAATTTTCGCTCTCAAAATGGATGTAAGAAGTTTATAGACCGTCGACAAACATGTGATCGGTCTATAATTCTTGGGTTCCGCGGGACTACCTGACTTATGGAGCAGGTGGGTAGCGCCTGTTGTTAGAAACTGTGGTAGCGACCCAGACTCCAGGGATGACTGGAATTGGGATGCTAGGAGAGTGTGCGAACTAATCAGCCATTTTAACCAAAAGTTGTGCAGCCCGTCCGGTCCCGGTGATTTCCAATTCGGTAACGGGCGGACTGCTCTGGCTACGTCTAATGGCGTGATTAGCACAGCTTCTATTTCTGGGATAGTTTCACACACTCGTTCGACATCCTGCATCCAGTCAGCCTCATCGTGACAGACGGGCACCGACCAGATGCTGCGCCAGAATGCACTCGTGGCGGCATCATCCGGGTGGCATACGTCCGTCACATTTTGCCCAGGTCGCTCCCAAGATCTATATACCCACCTCTCATCGCTCTGGAACATGCGATTCTGCGTGTATCGATCAACTCGCCGCTTATACCGTCGAATACGGCTCGCCCATGCACAAACTTTCTGCTTCAGGAAGTCAATGCGCTCTGTGACACGGGACATGTATTCATGAGGACTGATTCCAGTCCCCGAGAATGCCCGCTTCACAAAGCGCATTACTCGTGGTCGTGTATTGCCCTCCTTGAAGCAGTATAGTTTGCCGATGAGTACCCTGGCTCCATCGATACGTCGCTCAATCCTGCACTGCCAGGCTGGCACGGCTGGTTTTGGTCGAGTAGCTCTGTCACAGTTTGGGAACGTGACGTTAGCTAAACGACATGCCGCAACAGCCGCGCAGTACAGGATCGAGTGTGTATCAACGAGATCCTTGCTGCTCTCGAAAAAAATTCTAAGTTGCCAGTCCAAGGCACGCACCAGCGCCCTATTTTGTTTTTGCATAGGTAGGCGTGGTAATCGGGGTCTAAGATCGGTCGGAGTGTACCTGTACTCCTGAAACGCATCCTCCAGTGCGCTCCTCAATCGGACGTTGCATTGGCTACTTACTGTGCCCCTATCATCCTCCTCTTCAACACCATGATTGGGCCGCGGCGGGATTACATCAATAGGTGACACTTGTGCCGCGGTTTGTGTTGGAGTTGAGATGATATGGTTGCTCAGTACCTCTGAGCGCAGCCTATCAAGTGCGGTGTCGTCCAACCTATGATTGCACTGGATGACCCGCACCTGATCCGACAGTCGTTGGGCCAAGACGTTGACGGTTGGTTCTAGTTCCTGAAACAGAGACAGCATCCTAACACGGTACGCAGTGAGGTTAGTTCCTCCCTCTGTAGACCCGTAATATGCGCGCATGACGTTCTCGTTCATAGACTGAGTCCATCTCATGCGCTGCA
The DNA here is from genome assembly GCA_949128155.2 of Xanthia icteritia. Taxonomy (NCBI): domain Eukaryota; kingdom Metazoa; phylum Arthropoda; class Insecta; order Lepidoptera; family Noctuidae; genus Xanthia; species Xanthia icteritia. Next base: position 158,379 of record OX421955.2, on the reverse strand, counting down.
CACAACCACCGGTAGCGGGGACCGGACCTCGGGGCCGGTTGGCCCCTAAGTCCCAAGCTCCTCGGTGGCCGGCCTCTCCCCTGCCGACGTACAGGTGTTGGTGACGTCGGCGGGGAAAAATACTCATCGCTCGAGCTCGACGCGACTACCGCGGCCGGTGTCGTCACAGCGCTCACGGTGGGGCTGGGTACCGGCGGCGGCGAGGCGGAGCTGAGCGACGAGTCCGGAGGTGGTGGGCGTGCTCGTGCAGCTGATCTCGTCAACATTTAGTTTTCAGTTTTTTAAAGCATGGTTTTATTGGAGGTGACATCTGTCAGTTCACCTCTGCTATAGCATTTTTTCGTAAAAGTCTATTTCTATGGTTCATTTTGTTATTTGTATGGTTTATTTTGATTTTTTAAGCTTCTAGGCTTCTGATATAAATAAAAACTGCGTCTAAAATGAATACAAATATTAAAACTGAAAAAACAATTTTTATGAGTCGTTGACGTTAGTGTTGCCAGCTATTATTATATTATTATTTATTATTATTATTATTTCCTTTATTTCAATATTTACATATAAATTATATTTTTAAATATTAGAATAAAAACATTTAAAAATATAAAAAATAGTAGCCCACCGGTATCGGGAACAGGGTCCAAGGTACCGGCGGTCAGGGCTCCAGAGAGAGGAACCTCCTAACAATACGAGCCATGTCCAAGAGTACCGCTTTCTGAATCAAGCCCTTAATCCAGCTGCCCAACGAGAGCCTCCTAAGGTGTTGGTCGAGGCTCTTGGCAATTAAGCCATTGGCTGATACGACTATCGGCACAATGATCGCTGAGTCCACATCCCACATGTCGACAACCTCGCGAGCCAAGTCAAGATACTTAACCTGTTTATCTTTCTCGGCTTTCACGAGGTTCCCGTCATGCGGGACCGTTATGTCAATAATCATTGCGCGCCGCTCTCCTCGATCCACCACCACTATATCAGGCTTATTGGCAACAATAGTCCTGTCAGTGATGATGGATCGATCCCAGTACAATGCGATATTTCCATTTTCGAGAACTGGGTCGGGCACATACCTGTAGTACGGCACTTCTGATTCCACTAGGCTGTATTTCAGAGCAAGTTGCTGATGGATAATCCTGGCTACAAGGTTGTGTCTATGCAAGTATTATTATTATTTCCTTTATTTCAATATTTACAAATAAATTATATTTTTAAATATTAGAATAAAAACATATAAAAACATTTAAAAATATAAAAAATAGTAGCCCACCGGTATCGGGAACAGGGTCCAAGGTACCGGCGGTCAGGGCTCCAGAGAGAGGAACCTCCTAACAATACGAGCCGTGTCCAAGAGTACCGCTTTCTGAATCAAGCCCTTAATCCAGCTGCCCAACGAGAGCCTCCTAAGGTCTTGGTCGAGGCTCTTGGCAATTAAGCCATTGGCTGATACGACTATCGGCACAATGATCGCTGAGTCCACATCCCACATGTCGACAACCTCGCGAGCCAAGTTAAGATACTTAATCTGTTTATCTTTCTCGGCTTTCACGAGTTTCCCGTCATGCGGGACCGTTATGTCAATAATCATTGCGCGCCGCTCTCCTCGATCCATCACCACTATATCAGGCTTATTGGCAACTGTAACGGCTAGGGCTGCGCAGGGTAGGCTGCGCAGGCCGTTAAAGGATAGGTAGTAGATAGGTAGGTAGATAGGTAGGAAAAGAAACAGTGAGATAGATTAATACATATAATTAGAAGGTAACACGGCTAGGTCGCGGGTAAGGTCCTTTACAATACTGTTCAGAGCTGAGCACTCGCACACTTAGGTAAGTAGGTAAGTAGGGTACCGCCCTTGGTAGCACGTGGCAGACGAGGGGGCCTGTCAGCACAGGCACGTGGCGGCAACACGTGGCGGTAGGCCGCGGAGGCCTGTTAGCACAGGCTCCCGGCAGCAACTAGCGGCGGCCTGTCAGCACAGTCTCCCGCCGGTAGTAGCATGTGGAGGTAGCTTGCGGCGGTAGGCCGCAGGTAGGTCAGGCCTTGAGACAGCCTTGCTAGCATGCGTAGGGCGTGCAGGATTGATTAAGGGGTCCTGCCCTCAGCCCGTACGGAGAACCCTTAAAGGCGCGGTAGGAAGCGCATGTTAGATGCGGTGCAATAGCAGCAGGCCGCATGCGATGTGCCAGCTTCTTCCCCTTTCCAGCTACCAAGGTACGGTATGGGAAGGGAAGTAGGCGGTAGCATAACACATCGCAGCGGCTTACAGGCAGAGAGAGAGAGAATAGAAAGGTCAGCGTAGCACATTGACAGATGCTAAAATTAGGTTAAGTATGTGAGCAAGCGTGCACAAAACACTAAGTAAACATCATCACAGATAGCTCACTAATCACTAAAAATAGCACAGCAAGGCACTACACCACCTCGGTGCAGCAGCAATACATACATATTACCATCTCCTGTGCGCTGGATAACTCTAAGCCGCGTGTCCGACATTGACACACTCGAAATCATATACTACTTAGGTGATAAAATCAATATAGGTTATCCAGCGCAGGGAGTCAGGCATTATTACCAAACTAATGTGGAACTCACCCTAGGTCGGGGCACACAGAATTCTTATGATCAGGGAATTGCTTCCACCAGCTCTGCAAGCGGAAACAAAATGAACGAGCGTCCCCGGAAAGAAAGTTAGTGTTGTACCCCGATTCTAGTGATGTGATTAGGAACTTACTAATTGTAATATTTTAGCATCACTCGACTAATAGATTATAGCTGTGAGTTCACACAACGCTACAGTACCCCGGGTACAGAGAGAGGATTTTACCTGTATAAAATCCGCTAGAACGACCACTTCCCACTTGCTGTCTAATCCTTAGCACAAGTCTGAATCCAGCCCAATCACAGCGGAGACTGGAAAAATACTCAACAGCTATGAGTGTAACCAGTTAGTCAAAGATCACTCAAGATTTACAGACAGCAAGCAAAGAAATACACAAGTGTGAGAGCAAGTGTATCTCAGTCAGTAGTGTTCTATTAGTAGCGGGTGCCAGTGTGTTCAGTAGTATACCTACATGTGAGTAGACATGTTGTGTATTAGATATTTAGTTTTTTAACTGGCTTTAGGTAACTATAGGTAAGTGAGTACAGTGTGAGAGCAAGTGTAACACCACTGTAACGGCTAGGGCTGCACAGGGTAGGCTGCGCAGGCCGTTAAAGGATGGGTAGGTAGTTGAGTACAGTGTTAATTTGTAGGTGTAGTGTGGTATGTATGTACATGTAGTTAGAATGCCAAAGTCTTTATTAGATTCAATTTTAGTATGTACTTTAGGCATTTAGGTAACGGATAGACAACACAAAAGCTAAGGGTAGTTATAATAGTGACCTGCTCTGCAATAACAAATAGACATCCCTTGGGATCAACAGCATTCCCTAATATAGCGCCAGTGCAGCATATGTTAAGGATAGTATTAGGTAGTAGAGGTAGTTTACTTTTAGTTATATATAATAGTTTTATTTTATTTATAGACTAGCTGTGCCCGCGACTTCGTTCGCGTGGTTGTCGAGAACAAAACAACGTCGTTTAGATAATAATAATAATATAATCATCTCTCACACTCCTGGTAGACTAAAACAACTGCAACTTCATCTGCGACGGGTGCATTGTGTCTTCCACGGTGTTCACCCACAGGACGTCTATCGGCACTTATAACAATTTTGAAATCATTGCTGCCTTGTGGAATTGACTCCAATGCAGCTTTGAATTCACGAACGTACTGGTTAACGTGATGCAGCAATTCTTGAAGTTGACCCAAAAGCTCAGCATTGAGCTGGGGAAAATTGTGATTTCTAACATTGAGCTGTTCCGTGTAATCGGATACAAAATAAATTTGGAGAAATTTGGGTTCATTTTCTGGCAGCAAAGATCCAATAAGGTGATAAACTTGACCTTGTACTTTGAAGGTTGGCATGAACGGTCCTTCCGTTATTTGTTTTGCCCCAAAGGAAGTCATTTGGAAAGCACTGTTATATAAACGAATATTATCCAAAAAATGTTTCGACTGGGGATGATCGCCATTCAGGAGACTTTTAAGTAAGTGTGGTGGATCTTGGAAATTTGGAAGAACAATTTTTCCATTTGAGCAGCACATTCCGTCTGTCTCTTTCCTCCATTTCAAAGCATGACAAAAATTACAAATTTCTCTCATGTCACCCACGGAAGTAAAGCCAGCATAATTAATTCTAGACGAATATGTGAACCCTGATTTTTCCCTATTGTCCCAAGGTAATAAAATATTTGCATCGTCATTTTCCATGGACTCATCAGCTCCGCTATTTGTTTCTCTATTCATATGGTATCGAGCTCGTTCTATTTCTAGGCGAGATTGACGTTGTTCTGCTGTTTCTGCTCGTCTTAGTTCATCTATTCTTTCCCTTTCAGATGCAAGGTAACTTTCATTGTTTCTTTGTACACCTACATAGTTATGTCTAGCTATTTGTAATCGTTCTTCTCTTTGGGAGAGAGATTCAGACTCGCGCGAGAGAGCGTGTCGCTCTCGGTCAGATGACAGACGTGCTTGGCGTTCCTCGATACTCTCTTGAGAACGCAAAGTCGCGGTCCGAGTTCTTTGCGAACTTAAGCGCGACTCCTTTCTGTGAATGTCTCTACTCACATGAGAGAGAGTGGCGCTCCCGATCAGCAGACAGCCGGACTTCGCGTTCCTGGATACTCTCTTGAGACCGCAAAGTCGCGGTCCGTGTTCTTTGTGAACTTAAACGTGAACGTTTCCGATTCACGTGAAAGAGCGATGTGCTCTCGGTTAGCAGATAACCGTGCTTCACGATCTTCTTCCGATTCCTGAGACCTACAAAGTCTCATCCTTTTCGCATTTCGGTTCGGCTACGCAGCGAAAGGTTAGTTTTTTTTCTTTGAGGCATTTTCAAGGAAAATTAAAGCAATAAACAAAACCAACAACACTTATGACTGAATAGCCTACAAACTTAAAAGAACGGTGCGTCGAACAGTCTAGTGTGACAACGTTTCGTCTGTTCGTGGTCGTGACTCAACGAATTGGAACACTAACTTACTGTATAACGATTGGCACTATTGGATTCAAACTACGAAGTAAATAAAATACAATCTTTACTTCGTACTCCAATCAAAACCAAAGTTGACCAAATGAAACCAATAAGATAAGCCAATACTTTATTTCGACCAATTTAGAAAATCGATAAACCAAGCAACCAAAGAACTTTTACGACACACGCAAGAACTTTTAAGTCACTTAACGAAACCCAATTTGCCCCAGGTCGAGATGTCGCGACGCCCCCGCAAGGGGGCGTGGCGAGCGGGGTCGGAGCATCGCCCCTCGCCCGCGGATGCGTCACAGTGGCCCGTGACTACGGACCCTTCATCGGGTCGGCCTAAAAACGGCCTACGGCATGTGATACAGCAAGCTGTATCTGTGTGAATGGTTGCAATGAATATTTCTGTAGGCGCGCCGCGACGCTATTTCCTATAGCGTCGCTTTCTTCACGGCATCTCGGCGGTCAGTCCCCGCCAGGTGAGGCCCCCAGTTGCCTGGGGGAGGCCCGACGAAGACGACCAGCGACAGAGATGCCGACTCGACGCCCTACAGGTAAATATGTAGTTTACCCTCGCCCCGCTCACAGATCTAGCCGTTTACGGATTGAGGGATCAACAGTCGTGTATGTGGGAGCGGTTTGTATTGTAGTGTTACGCCGCTCGGTGTCTACGTGCGTCGCGGCCCGCGTCGCGCCTGCACGTGTTGTGTATAGGTGCATGTATAGTTAGGTTGTCTGTATTTAGTTGCGTGACATGCCTATATTAACTTAGAACACGCCACGCAACAGATGTATGTGTACATCTGTAGAGTCTTATTATATCGAGTGAGCTGCGTGTAACCTGGATGCGGCTCACTCGAGGCGTCAGTCCGGTGGATGGGGTCAATCGTCCGCTACCAGGTCGCGGGGCAGGGGTCTCGCGTCGGGCGGGCGCGCGTGCAATGGCGCTATCTGCCTGACATGGGGCCAGGCAGAGGCGTCGGCACGCGCGAACATCGCCTTCGCGAGTCGCCCTACAAACTCGTCCAGGCTCTCAATCCCGAGATCCCGGTGGAGTACATCGTTCCTCACGAAGTGAGGAGCATCGACTATTGTCCGCAGCGCAAGGTTTTGTTGCGCGCGGAGCGTCTTGCGGCTCGACTCCTTCGTGAGGGCGAACCACGCTGGGGCGGCGTACGTCAAGATTGGGCGCACGTACATCTTGTACACGCCCAACTTGACGCGCGCCGGGATGCGGGATGAGAGCACAGGTTTAAGGAGGTTGCGGGCGACCCTACCCTGCGCGGCGACCTTGCGGACATGTGGCCCCATCGTGAGGCGGCGGTCGATGGTCACACCCAGGTACTTGACCCGGGGCGTCCAATCGACGGCGGCCCCTTGCAGTTTCAAAGGTGGCGGGAGAGGCGCTGATCCGGTGACCATCGCCTGCGTCTTACCCACGTTCACCGACAGCCGCCACTTCGACAACCAGTCGGGAAGGAGGTCGAGGGCGCGCTGCATTTTGACCGCCGCGTGCTTCGCATTAAGCGAAGTGGTGATGTACGCGGCGTCGTCAGCATACAGCGCGAGCGTCGCCTCTGGAGTGGTGGGGATGTCGTCGGTGTAACGCGAGTAACACGCTGGCGACACGCAGCTGCCCTGCGGCACACCTGCCAGCACTGGGCGGGCACCGGATGTCGCCCCGTCGACCACCACCTTGAAAATCCTGTTGGACAGAAAAGAAGAGACCACCCTTACAACGCGACGGGGCGCGTCGGACGTGGCCAACTTGTATATAAGGCCGTCGTGCCATACACGGTCGAAGGCCTTCTCCATGTCAAGGAATACTGCCACCGAGCATTCCTTTTTATTTAACGCTGTCGTTAGTAGGTGCAGTACCCTTGACAGCTGAAGCGTCGTGCTATGTTCCGCCCTAAAGCCAAATTGCTCTGGGCGCGGGACGATGTGTTTTTCCAGGTGTCGCAGCAGGAGTGCTTCGAACACCTTGGAGACTGTCGGCAGAAGTGTGATCGGCCGATAGCTCTCCGGCTTCAGGACATTCTTCCCCGCCTTGGGCAGCATTATGACGCGCCCCTCCTTCCACGAGGTGGGAAAGGTCCCCGTGCGCAGTATCGCCGTAAACAGGCGCGCCAGCGCTGCCACCGTACGGAACGGCAGGCGGCGCAGCACTGCGTTGGAGATACCGTCGGCACCGGGGGCCTTCCTAGGCTTCGTCCTTAGGATGGCGCGTCTAACTGCGCCAGGCGAGAAGTAAATAGGGTCCTCCTCGGGAGCTATCGGCGTTGCGAAGTAGTCTCCTAGGTGTTTCTCGACTGCTGCGACATGCTCTACGTCGGTGGTCGAGTTAGGGCGGAACTGACGCTCCAGGTGTTCGGCGAAGACCTCCGCCCGGTCCTCCGCTACATACTTGAGCGCCCCGTCACTGTTGAGTAGAGGGCGCACCGGGGCTGGGGTATTCGTAAGCTGGCTGCACAGTCGGTGGACAGACGGCCAGCTATCCGTTGTGGCGTCTATTCGTTCCTCCCAGCCCGCGGCGGTGTGGGCCGATAACTCGGCCTTTACTGTTGGGCATCTTGTCTGTTGCCACTGCTTGCGTAGGCGCCTCTTCACGGCGATCATGGCACTGATGTGCGCCGGCAAGGGCGGCATAGGCCCTCTCCCTTGCGGCTGCACAGTCGTCGCCGCTTCTAGGGCGCTTTGAATGCAAGCAGTGACGTCATCCGCCGCTCGCTCTACGTCCGCGGAGGAAACAATAGGCCGAGTAGGCGTGGAGGTCTCTATCTTTTCTGTAAACAGCGTCCAGTCTGTTGATCGACGTGGCGCTATTGGTTTCAGGCGGGTCGGCTGTCCCGATAGGACGACGAGTACAGGTTGGTGGTCCGACTGTAACTCGTCGTCTATCACGTGCTGCGTGATCTGGCTGCACAGCCCTCTGTGTATTGCGATGTCCAGTACATCGGGCATATAGTGGGCTGCATCTGGGTAATGGGTAGGCGTTTCCGGCCCGGACACCGCATACCCACAGGCTTCCGAGTCAGCGAAGAGCCGTCTCCCCTGTGTATTCGTCAGCATCGAATTCCACGCCGGGTGCTTGCAATTTAAGTCGCCGGCAAGGATGGTCGCATGGGTCGACGCAGCTAGTAGCGCCCGCAGCTCTACCAAATTTAGGTGTGCAGCGGGCGGCTTGTAGCATGCGTAGACGTTGATGTCCTCGCCGGCAACGTGTAGCTGCACCCCCAGCGCGTAAAACGTGCTGAGTGACGGCAAGGGGAGCTCTTGATGGACGACTCTCCGCTTCACGAGTACCGCCAGACCACGGTATCGGACTTGTAGAGCCGACCTCTCATCCTTCCGGTAAACGTGGTAACCCGGGAACCTGACCCTATCCTCAGGTCCCAGGTGTGTTTCACTAATTAGCGCCACGTCGATATTTTGATCCCGAAGGAGATGGCGGAGGGGGGCGACCTTATCCCTAAGGCCGCGGGCGTTCCAATGTATCATTCTCAACGGTCTAGCCATCACAGAGTGACAGCAATGTGGCCAGACCGTCGAGGATGACCGCTTCAATGTCTCGGCCCTGCCTTATAGCCCTTATGAGGTCCATAAGGAGCTTTATCGCGCAGGTTGTGAATTCTTTGTTGGTCGTTTGCGGCATCTGCGCAGTGTTATCGCAGCTAATTTGCGCGATGGTAGCGCCACCACTCGTCGTCGCAGGGAAGCTTCCCTGCGCTGTGATTGGCCGCTGTGCCTTCATGGCTTTGACCGCGGCAGTGGCGGCGCCATGCGACTTTTGGGTGAACCCACTAGTTCCTCGGCTCTGCCGCTGCGCCATGTTGGCGCCACTAGTGGGTTCGTTCGTCATTTGGGTTTTGAGCTCCTTCGGTGCAACCTGCGCGATCGTTAAGGCAGGGGCGGCCGTAGGGGGGTCTTCTTTGGTCTCCACGGGGGGGTCGGATTTCTTTCCTTTTCCCCCCCTCTTCTTTTTCCTCCGCCTGGAGGAGGGGGCCTGGGTTCTCTCTGTGGGCTCGTTGGCTGCCGCCATCAGCGTCGTGCCTTCCGCCTCTACAGTGGCAGTCTGTGTTGTTTGCGGCCTGGCCGCTTGTGCCCGGCTTGTGGCCGTGATGGCGACAGTCCCCGCTCGCTTGTTGCGAACTTCCCGTTCGAACACGGGGCACTTTATGTTGCTGGCGGGGTGCGGGCCACCGCAATTGACGCAGGTGGCCGGCTCTTCCCGCGGGCGCGGGCAGTCGCGTGCCGCGTGTTCACCACCGCATCGCACACAAGCGAGCGGACGGTGGCACTGGTGCGAGCTGTGCCTGAAACGTTGGCACCGGTGGCACTGTGCGGGCCCACGTTTGCCCTTCCAGGCCTCTATTTTGACACCCCGCATATACATAAATACGGAGGTGCCGTATATGTTCCGGACATCGGGGGTCTTCTTAAGTATTGCGTGGAATACGCAACCAGGTCTTCCTTGTGCGCCCTTTATATGACGCACGTACTCTGGCTGGTATCCCAGCGTCCGGAGTTCCTCCTCTATCTCCTTCGGGTCCGTGTCCGCCGGCAGGCCCCGAATGGCGATTTTCAAACTCTTATCCGCTGGCAGCGAGTACGCGAACCAACTGACGCCGCTGTCCTTTTCCAGGCCCGTCAGGTACCGCTGGACCAGCCTATACTCTTCCTCGGTCTCCGGGGTGAACCTCACCCCGGTCCCGTAAGGACGAGCACTAGGAGGCCGGCCCAGTTTCCCACTGATGGCCCGGAAATGCATGGCCCAGTTGGGCAGCGTCTCAACGACCAGCGGGGGAAAACGAAGTTTCTTCTTGCCCGGCTTCTGCTTCGTCGACGTCGACGGTGCAGCGCCGGGCGTGGCGGCAGGGGGGGGGGCGGCGGAAGATGTATTGGGCACCGGGGGCAAGTTAAAAGTACTCACCCCGGTGGCTCTCGGTGGGGTCGGTGACTGCGGCGGTGTAGTATGGCGGACCGCGTTAGAGTAGGTAGGCGACGCTTGCGTGCCTCGACCCCGTGGCGCGCTTTCGCGCTGTGGCCGCGGCGGGTCAAGGCAATAGCGTTTCGCCTCCTCCGACACGGTCTCGCCGGAGCTCCTTCTGCGTCGCTGGGGGCGGGCCTCGAGTTCAAACTCGAAGTTGAACCCCAGCGACGGTGTTGGTGACGCCGGCGACATTAGCTCGGCGACTGGCGGTCGTCCGCCTGCGGTGGGCCGCGAATCGGATCGTGGGGTCATATCCGGGGACATGTCCCCACGACCGGACGCGGCCGAGCCCACTGAAGCCAGCGACATGCTCGATCCCATACGCGATGAGCATGCCGACAGCATTGCGGGCGAGTCGCAAGCGGACGTACGGGGAGGCGCCGGCGAAGCGGGCGCCTGCGTCTTGAATGTTGCCGGCCTAGTATATGGGCCGGCACTTGCTGGCCGCTCCTGCTCCGCCATCACCGGACCCGCCAGCGAGCGGCGGGGGCCGGGAGCGGCGGTGCGTGAAGCTGGCACAGCACGGGTCGTCTTCGGTATCGCGCCGGTAGACGGCGCTGGCGGCGAGGCGAACCGAGGCGGCGGAGCGGCGGTGCGCGCGGGGGGCGCGCGGTCCCGTGTAGTCGCTACAGGGGTACGCGGGGGTGGGAGCGCGGGGTAGGCTGCGCGGGGCGCGGCGGAGCGCACAGCGGGTGCGGCAAGCGCTACGGGCGCGGTCGTACGCGCGGGAGGCACGGGTGCCCGCGCATGCGGTGCGCGGCTCGGGTTGTCGACCGGCCCCGGGGCCTGGATGGGTACCGGGCGGAACGCGGCGGGGCGGACGGGTACTGCGTGCGGCCGACCCGACGACGACGTGGGCGCAACGCGCGCAGGCGCCGATGACGTCGGTGGGCCGGGGGGCACAGTGGCTCTCGTCCCCCCCCCAGCATCCCCCTCCGGTCGCTTCTTCCCCTTCGTCTTCGTTGAGGTGGTGGTGGTGGTCTTCTTGGGGCCGGCCGGTGGTGCACCGAGCGCCGCATCGCCAATATTTGGCAACGACAGCGCCCGATCCATCACCGGGCGGTCCTCCTGAGACCCGGCATCGTGGCCCAATGAGCCACGCGTGCCGGGCTTCGGCATTTTAAAATTGGCGTGGCCTCCGCGACCGCGACGGTGATGACTCACCGGGCAGCACGGGGCGGCTCCCTCTGGGCTGCACAGGTACCCGACGGTGTCCTGTACAGCACAGAGTGAGTCGACAGTTAGAGCGATCCGCGCGGATTAACGCGATAGCGGCACAAAACGACGGAGCTTCGGTTGCGACTATCGCGCTTGGACACGGGCTAATCCCCCAATTTGCCTAGTAAACACGGTGGACGTCATTCTCGCGCGGAAAATCTTAACACCGCGATTCAGAAAATGACGTCATTTGCACAACGCCATCTATCGGATTTGGATTTCAACTATCAACATTAGTTCTATTTTTAGTCTTAAGATGTCGTTGCAAGTACTATACTGAATTGCGTAACGTAATATTTTACTTCTTGAACTCACTAAATTAATCATATCTTTTGATAGAGTGAACCGATTTCGATGAAACAAAAACTAAGTTAAACCTCAAGTTGCGTATAATTTTTGTATGTAAACATTGTCAGCATTGAATTCGTAGATTTTACGTGATGTGCGCACAAACAAACAGATAAACAGACAAACAGACAAAAATTTCAAAAATTATGGAAATGGGTTCTGTTACTTATCTTTTCACACGCTGGCTATTTTTTGTTTCAATTTCTTCAATGTACAAAAATTACTTTTCTACAGATTTATTATATGTATAGATAGATGTAATGGTCGTTAGAGTTTCTACAATATAATTATATAATATCACAGATAATATAATAGTTATGTTAGCAACAGCTCTGATTTGAGTGAGTATAAGGATCACACACATGACTAGTAATTAGGGTCCAGTCCATAGTACAAAGTAGTAGTAGATTTGTTTTCTATAGTTAATAGTTCCACAATATAATTATATAATATCACATATAATAAATAATAGTTATGTTAGCAACAGCTCTGATTTGAGTGAGTATATGATCACACACATGACTAGTAATAATTAGGGTCTAGTCCATAGTACAAGGTAGTAGATTTGTTTTATATAGTTAATAGTTTAAGTTTTATTTATATGTTATAGTTTTATTTTATTATTATATTTAATAGTCATTATTTTCCATACTATCATTGATAATAGAATACATATATATAGCGACAGATCAGATTTGAGTAAGTAGATTACTGATGTAGTTCCAACTTAAGTCCCAATAATAGCATATTGCACACACAAGACTAGGTATTAGGGCTAGTCCATATTTCAAAGTAACCAGTATGTAGGATTTATTTAGTACATAATAACCTAAACTGCATAGGAATACCAACAATTACATAGATAGACAGTTTACATAAATAGATACTTTTGGTTTAGACTTATTTAGGGAGTAACCATTCGCTCCATAGAATATACTTATGTAATAGTTAGATAATGTAGTTTAGGCTTATTTAGGCAGTAACCAACCGCTGCTTAGAATATACTTGAGTAATAGATAGATAATTTTGGTTTAGGCTTATTTAGGCAGTAACCATCCGCTGCTGCAAAGGCTTTTTTATAGAGTTGCACCGCTCTTTAGAATGTAATAGTACATATATATAGAAGATAAGTAGGTGATGAACGGCTAGGGCTGCGCAGGGTAGGCTGCGCAGGCCGTTATCGGATAGGTAGGTGATGAATGGGGTAGGGCCATCATCAAATATTACTATGGTTGTAGGACCAATAGTTATAGAAGATAGGTAGGTGATGAATGGGGTAGGGCCATCATCAATTACAACTATGGTTGTGGAACCAATAGTTATAGAAGAATAAGATGGATGGGATAGGGCCATCATCCTATAGAAGTGATTGGATTTTCCAAATAGTTAAATAGTAGGTAATATGATAATTGTTGGTTATTCATGTAGAATTAATGTAGTTCACAGTAGGTAGTTGTAGTGGGTGTGTGCAATTGTTAGTAGAGTAGTATTGGTTTGGTTAGTGGTGGTAGGTTAGGTTAGTTTAGCAGTGGTAGATTAGTGTTAGTGGGGGTGATCTGTTTTTTTTTTTTTTATGGTAGTCAGTTGTTTATTTGTTATTAAGTTAAGGTTTAGTTGATAATGGAATTTAGATTGGTTTAGTTTTTAAAGTAATTGTTGTTTATTGTTTTTTAAGTTTTGACAACAATTCAATATTAATGTTCGAATTTGTTTTTATTTGTATTTGTGAATGTGTGTATATAGATAGGAAATAGTAGTGTAGTTGGTTATTGACCATACTTGTTTAGGCATCAGTTCCATTATTAGTTTTATATTGTTGAGCAGTGCCATAAAATAAATTATGTAGTTAACTATTGTTTGCATGTAATAGTAATATTGCAATATTATTGTAATAAATAGTTGTATAATATATTGTATATATAGTAAACAGTGATTGATTGTTTTACGATTTTATATGACTAGACAAGAATACAATTTTATTTTCAGTTTTTATTTCTTTAGTTAAGTGGGGAATTGTATTCCAATTTTGATAGGTAGTTATTTCATTATAGAAGGTAGTGATACATTTTTATAAATTGTGATTAGATCAACAGTAGTAGGTAGCAATATAGTTCTATTTATTTGGTAGTTATATGAAGTGATAGTTGTCCTTAGTGTATAATTTTGGCCACAGTAGATTTCATTTTAAATGTTATTTTTATTATTTGTGAGCCAGTAGATAAGTTATTCAGATTGTAATTATTAAGTTTAATTTAATTTATTAATGTTTGTAGTAGTAAGTAGTATATCACAGTTTTAGGTTAATTTTGTTTGACAGCTATCTGTAGTTAGTGTAGAAGTCAAAAGTTTATTTAGTAAAATATGCATTTCACCGCTGCCAGCACAGGGATAAAGTTATTAAATTTTAGTTATACATCAGGTGAGTTCCCATTATGTACATAGTTAGCATAAGATAGACATATAGTTGTCACAATAGGTTAAAACAGTAGATAGTATAAACTTAAAACTATACCGCTACAATGTGTAGCAAGAAGTGTGTGCGAGGGCTCAGTCAGCGTGTTAGGTTTGGTAGGATAGATAAGCGTTGGGCGCCACTGTAACGGCTAGGGCTGCGCAGGGTAGGCTGCGCAGGCCGTTAAAGGATAGGTAGTAGATAGGTAGGTAGATAGGTAGGAAAAGAAACAGTGAGATAGATTAATACATATAATTAGAAGGTAACACGGCTAGGTCGCGGGTAAGGTCCTTTACAATACTGTTCAGAGCTGAGCACTCGCACACTTAGGTAAGTAGGTAAGTAGGGTACCGCCCTTGGTAGCACGTGGCAGACGAGGGGGCCTGTCAGCACAGGCACGTGGCGGCAACACGTGGCGGTAGGCCGCGGAGGCCTGTTAGCACAGGCTCCCGGCAGCAACTAGCGGCGGCCTGTCAGCACAGTCTCCCGCCGGTAGTAGCATGTGGAGGTAGCTTGCGGCGGTAGGCCGCAGGTAGGTCAGGCCTTGAGACAGCCTTGCTAGCATGCGTAGGGCGTGCAGGATTGATTAAGGGGTCCTGCCCTCAGCCCGTACGGAGAACCCTGAAAGGCGCGGTAGGAAGCGCATGTTAGATGCGGTGCAATAGCAGCAGGCCGCATGCGATGTGCCAGCTTCTTCCCCTTTCCAGCTACCAAGGTACGGTAAGGGAAGGGAAGTAGGCGGTAGCATAACACATCGCAGCGGCTTACAGGCAGAGAGAGAGAGAATAGAAAGGTCAGCGTAGCACATTGACAGATGCTAAAATTAGGTTAAGTATGTGAGCAAGCGTGCACAAAACACTAAGTAAACATCATCACAGATAGCTCACTAATCACTAAAAATAGCACAGCAAGGCACTACACCACCTCGGTGCAGCAGCAATACATACATATTACCATCTCCTGTGCGCTGGATAACTCTAAGCCGCGTGTCCGACATTGACACACTCGAAATCATATACTACTTAGGTGATAAAATCAATATAGGTTATCCAGCGCAGGGAGTCAGGCATTATTACCAAACTAATGTGGAACTCACCCTAGGTCGGGGTAATTACATGCTCTGTGGGTCGGGGCACACAGAATTCTTATGATCAGGGAATTGCTTCCACCAGCTCTGCAAGCGGAAACGAAATGAACGAGCGTCCCCGGAAAGAAAGTTAGTGTTGTACCCCGATTCTAGTGATGTGATTAGGAACTTACTAATTGTAATATTTTAGCATCACTCGACTAATAGATTATAGCTGTGAGTTCACACAACGCTACACAACAATAGTCCTGTCAGTGATGATGGATCGATCCCAGTACAATGTGATATTTCCATTTTCGAGAACTGGGTCGGGCACATACCTGTAGTACGTAACGGTACTTCCGATTCCACAAGGCTGTATTTCAGAGCAAGTTGCTGATGGATAATCCTGGCTACAAGGTTGTGTCTATGCAAGTACTCTTCGTTAGCTAGACGAGAACACCCGGAGATAATGTGTCGGATTGATTCTCCCGGACGGTGGCATGCCCGACAGATGTCAACCGTGCCGTCCTTCACAACGAATCTCCGGTAATTGTTCGTCATCATAACTTCGTCCATAATTGCACAGACAAAACCTTCGGTTTCCCCAAAGAGGTCACCAAAACGCAGCCAGGCTACGGACGCTAGTGAATCTACATCGGGTCCATGTAGGGCCCGGAAGTAGCGTCCGTGAAGCTCCTTACTCTGCCATACCTCCTTGCGATCATTAGTGTCAAGCACTACAGGTTTGCGCCAGTTCTCTTTAGCCAAGGAGAGCGGGGTAAGGCCCTTGTCCACCGCGACCACATCTCGATGTATCCCCACGTCGGCTTCTAGGAAATATTCCCTGTGACTGCATACCTCGCGATTGTGGAGGGTCTTAGCGTTTAAAAAGCCTCGACCTCCACACTTTCGCGGGATATACAGTCTCATTACCGATGACCGTGGGTGATGCATTCGATATGCAGTTAGCAGCGTACGGACCCTCCTATCCAGGGCGTCGAGTTCGGTCTGAGTCCATTTGAGTATGCCGAAAGAGTACATCAAAACCGGCATGACCCAACCGTTGAAGGCGCGCACCTTGTTTCCGCCTGATAGAAGACTATTAAATACTTTCTTCAGGCGGCCAAAGAAGCGCTCCTTCAACGATTGCTTCATGTCAGTAACATTGATGCCCAACGCTTCCGACATACCCTAATACTTGTAGGTTTCGGATGCGGAGAGGGCTCTAAGGTTTATGGAATCCGCGAGCTGAGTTCCCACGGATTCCACAATCTCCCCTCTCTTTACATGCATGACCGCACATTTGTCCACACCAAATTCCATCCTGATGGCTCTACTAAAAGTTTCAGTTACTTTCAGTAGCTCCATCAGTTGCAAGTTGTTGGGGGCAAAGAGTTTTAGGTCATCCATGTAGAGGAGGTGAGATATTACCTGACCACCTCTCCTCAGCCGATAGCCTAGGCCTGAATACTCCAGCAGTGTGCTAAGAGGATTCAGGGCTAAGCAGAACCAAAGTGGACTTAAACTATCGCCCTGAAATATGCCTCGCTCGATCCTTATCGGTTCGCTATTCCTCTGGATATTTCGACATCCTGGATAGCGAAGGACCGTCCTCCATTGCCTCATACACGACATCAGGAAGGTGCGCAGAGTTGCATCTACTTTATACAACTCCAGCACCCTCATGAGCCATGTATGTGGCACCGAGTCATAGGCCTTCTTATAATCTATCCAGCATGTCGACAGATCTTTTCGGGAACGGCGAACCTGTTGGCTAGTGGCCATATCAATGAGGAGTAGCTCCTTAGTACCGCGGGCCCCGTTCCTACATCCATTTTGAGAGGCAGACATGATGGAGTTGGTTTCTATATGTTTGTTAATTTTAGTTCTCAAAATGGATGTAAGAACTTTATAGACCGTCGGTAAACATGTGATCGGCCTATAATTTTTGGGGTCCGCGGTGCTACCCGATTTATGGAGCAGGTGGGTTATTATTATTATTATTATTATATATTATCACCAATAAGGTGATCCAGCTCTTTCCCGCTCATCTCATAATGCTATTTGGCCACCAACTTCAATGGTGCGCTTAGCAATAACATCTTCCCCCAAGCGTGGAAAGAGGCCACTGTGATAGGCATCCCAAAGCCCGGAAAGCCCAAATCCGTTCCCACTAGCTACCGTCCCATCAGTCTGCTCAAGGTACTAGGCAAGATCTATGAGTGGCTTATTTATAAACGACTCAGAAATTACGCCGTGACCAAGGGCCTAATTCCCAACGAGCAGTTCGGCTTTCGAGCTCAGCACTCTAGCGTGCATCAGGTCCACAGTATTGTCGAATACATCCATGGTGGTTACTACCATGGATAGTTGACAGGAGCGGTCTTCTTCGACATAGCGAAAGCGTTCGACAAGGTCTGGCACAACGGGTTGTTATACAAGCTATACAAACTCGGTGTGCCCGATCGTCTCGTACTCATACTACGGGACTACTTGTCGAATCGCACATTTCGTTATCGTATCGAGGGAGCCCTATCCTCCATCCTATCCGAGCCGGAGTCCCTCAGGGCTCCGTGCTAGCCCCCCTCTTATTCACGCTCTATACGAGCGATATTCCTAAGTATCATAAGGTCGAGCTAGGTCTGTTCGCAGACGATACGGCCATATATTATAGGGGCTTCACCCATTCCAATATCATCCGCCAACTACAACGAGCTGCCAATAAACTTGGCATCTGGTTTAGGAAGTGGAGAATTGAGGACAATCCCGACAAAAGTCAGGCGGTTTTATTTACAAAACCGCGAATTAGGCCCCCCAGTCCCTCCCAGAAGATCACCATGCTCGGCAAGCCTATCCGTTGGGAGAAGCGAGCCAAGTATCTCGGTGTGATTCTAGACCACCACCTCTCCTTCGCAGAGCATATAAAGTCGGTTCGCTCGCGAGCCGCTTTCGCTCTCGGTAGACTATTCTATGTCCTTAACGCACGCAGCAAATAAAATTGTCTCTTAAAGATAAATTGCGTATTTACACAGCGTGCATCCACCCCATTATGACCTATGCGGATACAGTCTTTGCGCATGCAAAACCCCATAATATTCATAGGATGCAGTCGATCCAAAACCGATTCGTCCGTAGAGCCACGGGAGCGCCCTGGTTTGTCAGAAACGAGATCCTCCATCTCGATCTAAAACTCCCAACCATCCACCAGTTCCTAAAACGCATGTCCAAGCGTTACTTTGACTCCGCCGCCCTGCACCGCAACCCTCTGATTATTGCTGCGGCCAATTATACCCCCTCGACCCTCAGTCGACTCTTCGCCGTCCACGGCATATTCTATCCGATCCCGATGATCCAACCACACTCTTCCAGGAGTCTAGTAGGGCCACCAGTACAGTGCACAAACACACCCGACACCCGTCGTTCCGACCTCGCCGCAGAGGTCCACCGCGTGCGCCACCACCCCGAGTAAATAATAATACTCCCCCCCGACCCTTGTCCGATGAAACGCCAGTCCGTGCCGCAGCTGAGCGTGTAGTTTTAAATTCCCCTGACAATAATAATGATCACTCCTTGATCCAGCCTGTCCCAGTACTTGCTGTCCCCCCTCAGCGAACGCCCTAAGCCGAGGTTCGTACCCCACAGGGGGTGCCCTTAGCGAGCGTTCGTTTAGTTTGTAAATTAGAATAGTTTGCATTTATGCTCCTGGCTGCATGGAGGCTCTTAGTGTAGAAGCTAAAAGCAGCCACAGGAAAGTCCGGCTAAGCAGCCACGACCTTAGTGGTCACCTGCAAGATGCGCTAGATCAAAAAAAAGGCGAATTGACCCCAAAAGCATTGCCATGCGAAACCTAGGTGCGTCAAGTGCCTAGGTGACCATGGCACTGCTGATTGTCCCCGACCCAAGGATAGAGACCTCTGCCTGAGCCCACCTAGCTGTGTGCTATGCGGGCAAGAAGGGCATACAGCCAACTACCGTGGCTACCCAAAGGCCCCTAAGTCAAATTCGCTGAAGCTGACGAAGCGTCTTGACGCTCGTCAGTCTAAGCAAAAGGATTTCCTCCCCTTTCCTTCCTCCCAGATACCCGAGCGGCTAAGTCCCCAAAGACCCAGCCCGTGGAACCAACTCCTCCACTACCAGGCTTTCCCAGCCATGGCCACTCCGAGACCCATACCCCACACTACTCATTAATGGATCCACGCATTCGTGCCCCCCAGCCGCCCTCAGCGGCCATAGTACCCTCCGCGCCTTCTGCGCCCCCGCGCCCTCCGCGCTCTCCGCGTCCCTCTCGAAACCCGCTCCCACTCCTGCTCCTAAAGCACCGCGTCCTACTGCCTATTCAGAGGCTATGACTTTGTCCCAACAGTTCTCTGTTATCTCAAAATTCAAAATTGAAAATATTTTATTTCACATAAACCTACAAGGGCACTTATGAAACGTCAGAAGCTAGGTGCACGGTTCCAATTGGTCGTTTCCTATGGAGAAGAACCGGCAAGAAACTCCATGGTTAAAGAAACTTTATGGTTCTTTTAAAAGTAAATGGTATTTACAATGTTTTCAAATTACAGAGTTAATACGCATGAGAGGACAGTGTAGGCCTATCAACAAGTACAGTCACGAGCTTTAATTTGGGACCCACCTAAGGTTGAATATAGTGTAGCAAACTTTCGCCATTTAGAGCTATTATGTTAACGCTGTCACTGCACAAACAATAAACGTCATAATGTTTACCATCGACAACTTTACGTTTCTAGGGGCTAACGTCAACTGGAGCGAGGGCAAACGATCATTACCGATTTCCGAGTAATAATTACTTTTTGGTCCTGTGGTCCCATAAGAAAAAAGAAACAAATAAAAAAGAACAAAATTATATTGTCAATATATGATAGCTAGTCAACTAACCCGCTTATTCTTCAAACCTATATTAGTTAAAAAGTTTTGTCTCTTTTTGAGAAATCAAACATAAATATCAAAGTGCCGTCACTTTGATATTACCAAAACAACATATTTAAAATAAAATAGGTTTAAAGGCCGTTTATGATTATGGGGGCTTAGAAGATTTCAGCTAAAATATTGATTAATAAAATCTTTAGAAAAACAAAGTTTTTTATTCTTTATATTTATTAAGACATTTATGACACAAACCTCAATCTTAACACAATTATATAGAAAGCATGGTTAGCGGTGCACAAAATAAACACTTATCACCGAAGGCTACGACTAAATTAATTTAAATCTCTCCAGTAATTTTTTTATCATAAATATTCAAAACCGCGTATATCCACCTTCATTGTCAATCACAGCCTGGAGCCGGTTACGCATGGATCCAATCAATTTGTCACATATGTCAGTACCCCTTAAACTTTCCCAGACTGTGAGGCAGTGATCCATAAGTGCTTCTCTAGTTCTTTCGTTTCTATTTGACCATTTTTGAACCATTAAGCCCCATAAATTTTCTATAGGATTTAAATCGGCACACTTTGCAGGCCACGGAATACGATTTAAATTTGCTCTATTATTGTCGAACCAAGTTCTAACGATTCTTGCCGTATGAATTGTTGCGTTATCTTGAACAAAGTTTATTGGAGCAACATCTTCTTGTGGATAATATAGTTGCAATGTTGGAAGGACACTCTCGTCTAATAAATCGACATAATCTTGAGCAGTGGCCCTGGGTGGTAAATTTATTAGTTCTCCAATGCCGGCTGAACTAATCCAGCCAGACATGTTAACTGTAATGCGACCAGACGCGTTGTTAGCTATGACGTGGTCTTCCGTGTATCGCGTCCTGTCAATTCGCCACAAATGTAGTCTGCCCGTTTGGGAAGATTGAAAAGTCTTTTCATCGATGAAAGCCGTCGTCGTCCAATCAAAATTTAGATACTGACGTGCGAAAATAAGTCGAGCAGCTTTATGGGCATCCGTCAACGCAATTTTTTTTGCAGGCCGCCTGTGATGCAGTCCCGTAGCTTTAAGATGCCTTCTAACTGTTGAAGGGTGGACTTCAAACGCTTCCGCAAAATGCCTCGTTGGCGTAAATCCATTCATTAGGTATTGCCTTTGCATCAAGCGGCTCTGCTCTTGTGTTATAACTTGCGGGTGATGGTTGTTTCGTCGTAAGTCAATAATATTTTCCTCGTTCCCGTGGCGTCGAACCCAGCGGCGAACTGTGTTTCTTGTCACATTTATTCGTCGCGATATCTCGTGAATGCCTACTCCTTGTTCGTGCAAATCAATAATTTGGAGCCTTATTTGGTCACGATTAGCCGCAAGCATTTTATTAATTGGTAAATTATATTTTGTGAAAATATCACATTAAACTATTTTCTTAAATGACACTGACACGACACATGTTCGTAATTAGAAAATCGTAATGATAGCTTTTTGCAACGAGGTTATCATTTCATAGGTCGATTAGATAAGACATTTTATGTCTTAACTTGACATTCAACATTTCAACCTTAAAGCAAAGTTTCAAAGTTTCGACCTTATTGCATTATGATTGTTCTAACAACATTTAACGGAAATGGGTCCCAAATTAAAGCTCGTGACTGTACCAGGTACTTAGCAAGATAGAAAATGGTCGACAGATCTTGATTTGTGGCGACTTTAACATAGATTTGCTATTATCTGATAAAACTAGTACTGCATTCAAAGAATTGATGCTTAATTATGGACTGAAATATCACATACATGAACCGACCAGGCTTAATAAATGCATAGACAACATTATTAGTAATATTCATAATGTCACTGGTAAGACATATAATTTATACCTGTCTGATCATAACACAGCTCAAATAGTCAAAATTGAACAGGAAACTTCAAGCAGAGGGGAAATGGACTATTGTTTCATGAATATAAATGATTTAAATAAAGAGAACATCACAAAATTCGTGGATTACATCAGCTGCATAAGTTTTAGTGAAATCTATGATATAGAAAATGCTAATGAAGCCTTTGACAAATTTCATGATTTGTTGACATTATTTTATAAACTATGCTTCCCTTGTATTAAAGTTAAAATGAAACACATTAGTGGTAAACCAAAATGGATAACAAAAGGTATAAAAAAATGTTGTAATACTAAGCGGTCATTAAGGTACAAGTATTACTTAAATAAAAATAATGAAAATAAGAGTAAGTACAAAGCATATTCTAAATTATTACGGAAGTGCATGAACAATCTACAGTCCTTGTGTAATGAAAGACACGTTACTTTTTCTCGTAATAAAGTTAAGGCCACGTGGGATGTTGTGAAGCGTAACATGGGTAACGAACCGCTTAGGGAATATATCGGTATAATTATTGATGGTAGTATTACGTTGACATCTGGATCTGACATTGCTAATAAATTTAATACTTAATCACTTTGTTGACATTTCTAATAATAATGATAATTGAAAAATTAAAATCAAGTATCTTGACTTAGCACACGAGGTTGTCGACATGTGGGACGTGGACTCTGCAATCATTGTACTGTGTAGTGTTTCGGTTAATGGCCTAATAGCGGAGAGCCTCGATCAACACCTCAGGAGGCTCTCATTGCGCGGCTGGGTCAAGGGCTTGATTCAGAAAGCAGTACTTCTGGACACGGCACGCATAGTGAGGAGGTTCCTTTCTCTAGAGCCCTGACCACCGGCAGCTTGGACCCTGTTCCTGATGCCGATGGGCCACTATTTTTTATATTTTTAAATGTTTTTTTTTTTTTGTGTTATTTATAAAAATATTTAAAAATGTAAATGATATGTATTAAAAATGAAATAAAGAAAATGATAATTGCTCTACACATAAGAATAATAAAACTGACATACATAAAATAGAATCAAATGATAAAAGTATATTTATAGAACCCACTAATGCCTCTGAAATATTTCGTATCATAATGTCTTTAAAAAACACGAAATCGGCTGGTTATGACAACTTAACAACCGAGCTCATAAAAAAAATTGCTCAACATAATTATAGCATCGCCGTTGGCTCACATCGTCAATTTATCTTTGGAACAGGGCCGCTTTCCTAATAGGCTAAAACTATCTCTGATAAAACCGCTATACAAAAAAGGGTCAAAATCAGACGTTGACAATTACCGACCTATCGCTCTCACTCCCATTACATCAAAAATTTTTGAAAAAATTGTGTACAGGCGAGGGATGAAATTTCTTATTAAACACAATATTCTTGTTGACCAACAATACGGGTTTAGACAAAATAAATCGACTACTTTGGCAATATTTACGCTAGTGAAAGCTATGATGACGAATATTAATGATAAAATACCTTCTTGTGCATTACTCTTAGACTTAAGTAAGGCGTTCGATCGTGTTGATCATGCGCGGCTTCTAGGAAAACTTGAAAGATACGGTATCAGAGGTCCAGCAAAAGAGTGGTTTCAATCTTATTTAACTGATAGAAAACAGGTAACCAGGTTAACTAAATTAAACAAATTAAGTAACACTTTGGAAGACTTTGATTCTGAAGCACGGACTAATTTTTGTGGGTACCACAAGGTAGTATTTTGGGGCCATTATTGTTCCTTCTTTACATAAATGATTTGCCTCAGTCAATAAAACATCAGTGTGTATTGTTCGCCGATGACACCACAATTATTATCAAATGTAAAAATTCAGAAAATTTCGAAATTGAAATTAAGCAAACATTGAATGACATTATACAATGGTTAGATGTTAATAAATTAAAAATAAATATTTCCAAAACCAATCTGCTTCATTGTAAAACATTTAAAAGTAAGCCTGTACGCCTTAATGTTGCACTTAACAATAATAATATAGACCAGGTACGTAATGCAAAGTTCCTTGGTGTAACACTTGATGACCATTACAAAAAAATATGGTTCACTTGGAAGAATCATATCGAAATAGTTTTAAAAAAAATGACGGCACGGTTGGCGCAGTGGTTAAGCGATTGACTGCTGCGCTGCGTGTCGCGGGTTCGATTCCCGCACGGAACAAATATTTGTATGACCTACAATTAGTTGTTCCGGGTCTGGCTGTTTGTGTATGTGAGTTTAAATGTTTGTAAACGCACCCACGACACAGGAGAAATTCCTAGTGTGGGGCAACGTTTTTTTTAAAAAAAACAAAAAAAAAAAAAAAAAAAAAACAATTCGTCTTTGCTTTGAAAAGAATTAAAGTTATTACATCTTTGCGTACCGCCATAATGGTGTATCACGCATACGTCTGCTCAGTAATAAGATACGGTATAGTTGTGTGGGGAAACTCTTCCGAAATAGCGAAGATCTTCATCGCCCAAAAGAAGTGTATTCGTGCAATATTCAAAATGCAGTGGTCTGACTCATGCAGGCCTGTATTCAAGTCGCACAATCTACTGACGGTCCCATGCATTTATATTTACGAAGTTGCCAGGTTTGTGAGGTCCAATCTTGAACTATTTGAACGGAAGGATAACACAAATAAAAGGAAACCTACACATTTAGATTTTGAAATGCCTGTTCCAAAGCTAGAACTTTTTCGGCGGAGCTGCGTTTATATGGCTCCCCTAATTTATAACGCTTTACCCAGGTCAATTACTCAACTACCCTTCAATAAGTTTTGTGTTGCGTTGCGGAAGTGGTTGTTAGAAGAGTGTTTTTATTCGATAGATGAGTTCTTTCAAAAGTGTCCCTGTAAATTTTATACTATAAAGCACCTAATCTATCGGAACTGCACCCGTGTTCAACAGATGAAATCAAAAGAATTATAAATAACCTTGATAATAACACCAGTAGTGGCATAGACGGTATAACCACTAAAGCTATAAAGTGTATAGGAAACCAAATTGCTAAAAATCTTGCAGGATGTGTAAATGACTGTCTAAACACAGGTATTTTCCCAGACAGCCTTAAGATTGCCAAGGTGACCCCGATTTATAAAGCTGGAACTAAAACTGATCCCGGTAACTACCGGCCTATTTCAGTATTACCTGTTATTTCTAAAATATTGGAAAAGGTACTATATTCACGCTTATTGGATTACTTAATCAAAATAGACTTTCTATATGAACACCAATACGGATTTAGACCACATTCTAATACACTTGCCGCAACAATTGATTTAGTAACTAAAATAAAAAATAATATTGACAAAAAACAACTAGCTCTAGCTATTTTCATCGATCTTAAAAAAGCTTTTGATACAATAAGCCATTCCATACTATTAGAAAAGCTAAAACACATTGGAATCACTGCCCAAGCTTATAAAATATTTGAATCCTATCTTACACAGCGTCATCAGATAGTTAAAATTGGCAATTTTGAAAGTACATCTGCTGAAATAGTTTGCGGAGTTCCGCAGGGATCGGTTTTAGGACCATTGCTTTTCCTTATTTATACATATAAATAATATCAGTAATGTAGGGTTAGTGGGACATATCTCGCTGTACGCAGATGACACGTGTCTTTTTTATTTTGGCCACTCCATTCTTAGCGTTATTTCTGAAGCACAACAAGACCTTAACATACTTAATACCTGGCTTAAGCAAAACTTGCTAACCATTAATGTTAACAAAACTGCATACATAATATTTTCTCCCAAGAACAAAAAGATTCCCAGTTTCCCTCCTCTCGAGGTAGATGGTCAACATCTTTCAAGATCAAACCATGAGAAATACTTGGGCCTGATCTTGGACAGTAGACTGACATTCAGACCACATGTTGACTACATTAGAAGCAAGTTGATTCCCCTAACTGGAGCTCTGCGAAATATTGCTAAATGTGTGCCATATCAGTTACGATACACCATCTATAATACATTAGTAAAACCGCATCTAGACTATTTAATTGAAGTATGGGGACAGGCTGCTATTACACATCTTCATGATCTGCAAGTAACACAAAACAAAGCAATCAAGGTTTTATTTAATTATAATTACCTAACACCTACAAAAGAAATTTATGCTAAAACTAAACTATTTAACCTGCAAAATCTGTATACTTTTCACACATGCATATTAATAAAGAAAATGTTAACGAATAAAATACACTCACAAATCACTTTCAAGCATAAAATTCACCACTACTACACTAGGAATAGGGATAGTATAGAACTGCCCTCAGTAAGGACTTTGTACGGAAGACGAACTATCCAGTTTGAGGGAGCACGGCTTTATAATAAGTTACCAAAAGAAATAAGAGATTCTTCATCATTAAGCATTTTTAAAAATAGGGTAAAGTTGTATTTGGCTAACCAACAATAAATTAATTACTTACTGTATGTACTCGATAGATCGAACGACTGTGTATATATACTTAAGATATTTTTTTTTTAAGTTTCTCATATTTAAGTGAACTATGTATGTTCTTTTGAGAAATAAATTTCTTTAAACCGAAAGCACAGACATATTTAACTGATAAGTAGACATAAACTGAATAATGTGGTTACCTAGTAATATAATTATAATAATATCTTGACTGTAAAACCTGTACATTGCATGCCATATATTGGCCAAATGTGTGTTACTAAATTAAATATTTAATATAAGAACTACATGTACCTACCATATTTGATGCAATAAATGAATGAATTGAATTGAATCTACAGTCTGTTAAGCCTACAAAGTTCTCACATTCACAAAATCTAAAAGAAAAGAATCTATATAAAAGCAAAATCAAATAATAAAAATAAAAAGCTATTTAGACCAAATGACATGATGAATGACATCTCAGATAACTTCATGATTTTTTGCACCCCCCGTGCCACTCAAATGGCAAAAGATATAATGGCCGCTCGGGCAACCGGTGACATTAAGAGGATTTAGGACGTGTTCCACACGGGATACCTTCTTTTCGCATAATGTTCTTTGCCCTAATATACTTCGGCATAACGATTTTGGCACAATTTATTTTGGCATAATAATACTTCGGCATAATTTTTTTAGGCATACGTTTTATGTTGGCATAATCATCTTAAAGACTAATTTGTTTTGGCATAAATTTGATTCGCATAACGTTAGTAGGCCTAAGAACCGAATTGCTGCAAAACCGACTCCACGTAGTCTTGTTTGTCCTACCCCTAGAGTGTAATTTAAAATCGCGTAGGCGCGTGGGGCCGCCGGAGGCCCGCAGCGCCGGAGCCGTGACAGAAACCCTGCCTGCTGCATGTTGCATGCTCGCTTGAATGCTGCATGCTGCATGCTTGCTTGCATGCTGCATGCTTGCTTGCATGCTTTAACTTTATGCTTGATAAATTTATGCTTTAGCTTTATGCTTAATAAATTTATGCTTTAACTTTATGTTTAATAAATGTATGCTTTAGAATATTATGCTTAATCATTATTATGGTTAGAGAAATTATGCTTAAAAAAATTATGCGTAAGCTGTTATGCGTAATTATATTATGCGAAAATATAATTATGCCAAACAACATTATGCTAAGTTATATTAGGTCTTAAAATTTTATGCAAATGGATAGGGAACCGTTCCACACGTACCAAGATCTCACTAAAGCTCTCTGAATTTATGACCCCATTATGAATACCACACCCGTATGTAGAATCAAACCCCGTTCCCTTAACTTAGACGTCTTCAACGCAGATGGGTTAAAAGATCAACGCGATGAGATAGCGGAGTTCCTCCGCGATCATCGCATTGACCTTTTCCTCTTACAGGAAACTTTCCTAAAACCCAGCCATCGCTGCGATGACTGCTACGTTCTTTCCCTATGACCATAATCATTCCCCCGATATCCTTGACTTGGCGCTCCTTAAGAACGTCAACCTTAGGTTAGAGTCAATAGAAACGATTCACGAGCTTAACTCGGACCACCGTCCAATAGTCATAAGTCTGGCCCCCCACATAGGTCCCTCTGACCCCAACCAACCCCCAGCCACCAAAAGGGTGACGGACTGGAGGAAAGTAAGCGATAAGCTGAAATCCAACACGTCCCCCCAATTGGACTCTATCTCCCAATATCTTTGACTCAATCGCTGACACGACGGTCGCGATCGACTCACTCACGGAGCACGTACAAACCGTCCTGAACGAATGTTTAAGGGAGGTTCCAGACACGGATAAACGTTTCTTGAACCTCCCGGACGACGCGCGTGCTCTGTTGACTGAGAAGAACGCGGCCACCCGTGCCTACGACAGGTTCCCCTGGGCCGCTAACAAAGCTCCCATGCGCTACTTACAGAGATCTGTAAGGACACGCTTAGCTGAGCTGCGTGACGCGGGATGGGATAAGTTGTTGAGCGACTTGAGACCAGACCACCAGGCCTTCTGGGATCTCCAGAGGAAACTCAGGTCCCAGATCTATAGGAAACCAGTATGCCCCCCCTATTACGCCCCGATAAAACCATTGCTTTCGATGAAATCAACAAGGCCGAATGCCTTGCCGACAGTCTAGAGGCTCAATGCTCCCCCAGCTCCCTACCAGTAGACAAAGCTCGAGGTAGACGCCGAAGTCGAACGTAGAGCTTCCCTCCCGCCCGTTGATGACCCTGATAGTCCTCTGCCTCCCGTCACTCCAGACGAAGTGCACGACATAATCAAGGGTCTACATACTCGCAAAGCCCCCGGCTCAGATGGCATCACCAATAAGGTGATCCAGCTCTTTCCCGCTCATCTCATAATGCTATTGGCCATCATCTTCAATGGTGCGCTTAGCAATAACATCTTTCCCCAAGCGTGGAAAGATGCCACTGTGATAGGTATCCCAAAACCCGGAAAGCCCAAATCTGAACCCAGTAGTTATTGCCCCATTAGTCTGCTCAAGGTTCTAGGCAAGGGCTATGAGAGGCTTATTTATAAGCGTCTCAGAAACTACGCCGAGACCATGGGCCTTATTCCCAACGAGCAGTTCGGTTTTCGAGCTCAGCACTCTAGCGTTCATCAGGTCCACGGTATTGTCGAATACATCCATGGTGCTTATCACCGTGGATTGACGACAGGAGCGGTCTTCTTCGATATAGCGAAAGCGTTCGACAAGGTCTGGTACAACGGCTTAGTATACAAGCTATACAAACTCGGTGTGCCCGATTGTCTCGTACTCATCCTACGGGACTACTTGTCGAATCGCACATTTCGCTATCACATGCTAGCCCCCCTATTGTTCACGCGTTATACGAGCGATATCCCCATATATAATAAGGTCGAGTTAGGTCTCCGTCCGTTCATAAAATTAGAATCAAGACTTCGCTTAACAGGTAAGCTCGTTTGATTCCCAATTTTACTTCACGGCGATCTGAAATATAATAATATTCACAAAGTAGTATTCCTACTCACACCGTATAACATCGCGTATTTTTAGAGATAAAATATTGTAAATATTTTTTTAGATAGAATTATCCCCGTCGTTGGCAACCCATCACTGTCACTTTTCTTTTCGCGCGCATTCTGACATCGCAAGGAAAATTCTCTCTCGTCAAAAAATATTAATTTAAAATAAGTTTATGATACTCTTTACTAATATAACAAAACGTTAACTATGCTATGTGATAGAAAGTGTATTAAGTGCATCGTTACGGGAAACCTGAGACTTATTAAGTCTATCTTTAGTGGAAACCTGAGACGGCCGCGGCGCTCATCAATAACATCAACAAATACATCAGAAGCACCCTCAGTCCTGACCAACATTGGATGTACTTAGATTCTGAGGCCTCCCACAACTTTAATGTGCGAGAGTGCCTGGCTCTAACTGACCACCTCGTACGTGATACTGACAGTGCCTTATACATAATATAAGCACTATGGTGGATATTAAAACTGCTTATTGCATGTGTGCTGCAAACTTGCTAAAGCATTATCTCTCCAGTCGACACGAGATGTCCTTAGCAACGTTACCTCCACGTTACTAGCTGGATGAGAAGCTGCCAGAGAGGCACGTGATGCCCTTAGTAATGTTACTGTACATAGCTAGCTGGTATGCGCTTGACATCATTACCCCTCCAGTCGACACGAGATGTCCTCAGCAACGCTAATTCCACGTTACTAGCTGGATGAGAAACTACCAATGTGGCACGTGATGCACTTAGCAATGTTACTCTACATAGCTAACGCTGGTACGTACTCGTCGTAAGAGGTAAGTCCCATTTCTATGATCTAGGCTAAGAAATTGTAAAAAGGTGGTTCTATATGCTTTAATTCACGAGCATGAAGGCTGCGAGACAGCTTTACTCAACCCTGCACATTATCTGTGTATTATATAAACTTGCAAAAGCATTATACCATATAGTGAGGGATTCTACCCAGCTAACTGGATTGTTATCAGTGAGTACGGGATACTCTTAACAACATTAATTCTATGTTGTTAGCTGGTACATACTTGACATGGTGTGCACATGCTTAGCACGAGATGCTCATAGCATACTAAACCAAGACCATGCGTGATCTAGCTTCACATCAAGGATGATAATATTACGGAAGCACATGCCCGTTACTGATATAAACACCAGCCCATTAAAATGCTATTATATATATATTCATAGCTATACAGCTGAGTTGCTATTCTTAACAAACAAATATACCTAACTAAAAGAAATCATTGTGTACAAGATACTCAGTGACTTACCTAAACACTAGGTGACTTAATTATCCTGTTACAAATTGATAAATGATATCTATTTGGCAAACTAAAACAACAAAACAAAATCGTGTAATTTTACACTCATACATTCAAATACTAGTACAAGATACTATGTCAATATGATCCTGTGATAAAATGGCCGATGACAAATGATTCACAGACCAAACCCCTACAAAGTATTATTCCATGCTCATATTTACCTATAAGGCACATGCCTTACCCCCAGATTCCTCTAAACTAAGGGAACAAGGGATTGAGATACTCCAGAAACAAATTGCACTGGCTACCTCTATCATAGGGAAAACAATGACTGATCCTATGCTTATAAAGAACATAAGACATACACAAACTGTTGACTGACTTGGCCGAAGAAACAAAATACCTGACAATATCAATGCTAACTTCCACCAAAATAAAACCAGATCAAAAGCAATATCATCTCTAACTGACATGAACCTCAATTTACCCTATTCGATAAACAAACAGATACATTTAACAAACTCGAGCATACCACTTTATAGCTGCAAAAACTCCATACCAGGTCGTTGAATCTAAAAGAAGATGATAATTAGATAATTAGTTAGATAATTACCCATGCATAGACCATGCGGGGGGGATTGACATTGCATTCCTGAAGGTGGCATAATCGTATTGGTGTAGAGGTGTAAAATACATAAGGATTCCTACCGATTCTGATAGATGCTATCTTAGTGACTAATGCCTGGTTACTATAAACAAAAATGAATCCTTTTGCCTACCAATGGTAGCATTTTATATACCAAACAAATAAATAAATAAATAGATAAATAAATTCTAACAAATAGATTCTGTGATAGGTACCTCCGTATGGGAGGGCCTCCTATTCAAATTCAAATTCAAATTCAAAAGTCATTTATTCAAACTAGGCTGAAAATCAGCACTTTTCGAACGTCAAAATTACATAAGACAGTCCCCCAAAAACGCCCACCCTTCACCACTTCCTAGTGCTTTAGCTGGGAAGAAGAAGTGGCGCAACAAACTCCCCAGCAGCACAGCTGTCTGAATAGTTAGAAGAACATGATTCTATACAATAGTAATAATTTACTTTACGCAACACAACGCACACTTGCTATGTGAAGCTATGGGGTTTTTTGCTCCATAATCGGTAAAGATACAAGGGCCTTAACTCTGACCGATGAGCCAACGCCCATACTACGTTGAATACACCGGTTCTCGTCCGATCACCGAAGTTTAGCAACATCGGCGTGATCAGTACTTGGGTGACCGCCTGGAAACACCACGTGACGCGGCCTACAAATTATAAGAATCGGCCATAAATACAAAATATAATTATAGAGCTTACGAGCTCGTCGTAAACTCACGCATTCAGTTCCACGCTGCATCTGAAATAAGTGAACGCTTACATTTACGGAGATATCTACGACTGGTACCTTTTCTCTGCCATGGAAACCTTCAAAAGTATGCAATCCAAGAAATGTCTTCCTGACCTGAATACAAATACAGAACAAACTTAAGGAAAACCTACAAAGAAGTTGGCTCTAATGTCGACTCTGTGGACTAATAAAACAAATACTGTTTTAAAGTTACCCTAAAGTTTATAACTAAGTATAATAAAAGTGAGAGTGATTTAATTCTTCCTTTCACAGGACATACAACAGCTCAACTTAGAACTGGCATCAATCGAGACAGGCACAATGTGGGGTTCCTTGTAGTTGATTATGCTTTTATGCTGATTAACAATAGCTTATCATTCCTTAATAACCAATGATAATGAAGGAAAATAAAAGTAATACCTATTCAATAAACCAGAATATTCATAATCAGACAATTTATTAACTAATTGAATTATTGCAGAAACATCTACTTTGTGAATATTATTATATTTCAGATCGCCGTGAAGTAAAATTGGGAATCAAACGAGCTTACCTGTTAAGCGAAGTCTTGATTCTAATTTTATGAACGGCGATCTGAAATATAATTACCCACCCGCCACTAGCTAACAGCCCCAAAGCTGCGATAATTAATCTACCTAATTCACTTATCCTTTCAGGAAAACCTAGTGAATGTAAGTATGCGGAACTACTCTGTACAGAAAACAGAGCTTGTTCCTTACCTTAAGGATCTCTAAAATAAGTGACAGTGATGGGTTGCCAACGACGGGGATAATTCTATCTAAAAAAATATTTACAATATTTTATCTCTAAAAATACGCGATGTTAGACGGTGTGAGTAGGAATAGTACTTTGTGAATATTATTATATTTCAGATCGCCGTTCATAAAATTAGAATCAAGACTTCGCTTAACAGGTAAGCTCGTTTGATTCCCAATTTTACTTGCCTCAATTTAAAATAAAACGTTAAAATTAAACCCTTGTTTAACTCTTAATCAAATTTAGAAAATTTGAAAAAATCAATGAATATGTTGAAACCGCAGAGGTCACGCTGCACTATGCAAAATGCACTAATAATAATAAATTATTAGGCTGGCCCATGGGCGGCTTTAAAACTCTGATTTAAAACAAATAAATAAATAAATAAATAAAACGCTTTAAAACTCTGACCAGGTTAGTCAGTAACCACACGAAAAGAAGATTAGGCTGAGGTCTGTGAGCAGCTTCTGCCACGTAATGTGAGTCAAAATCTGCTAATCTAGAGGTGACACTATTGAACTAAGCGTACTGCTGGTCAACACAATCAACAGTGTTTTGTTGTACCGCGCAGAATGTAGGAGGGGGTAACGCAAATCATACCACGACAAGCGTGATGGAGATTGAGGACATTATTCCGCGGTGACACGTTTTATTTACGCTTTAATGTGACGTCACTGTTAAAAAGATGGATGGCGAATATAATAAAAGAGGCACAAGGCTTTGTGAGCCCAACGCCGGGGGCACCCGCAAGCGGAGCGCTGAGCGGTGCGGGGCGCGGAGGTCGGGCATGACACGATGTGAACACAATGATACCTTTTTATAGGGGTTTAAGAATCAAAAGGCTTTTCGGCTATTTGAGCTGTCGACTACACGCGCGGGTTTAGGGGCGGGGGGAAAAGCTGTGCTCCGACTCTCGCTACAGTGTGAGGCGGAACAGAACCACAGCGGACGCCTCCTAATTAGATGTTGCCGGCTATAGTAACATGCAATCACACCGAAAATGGTAACAAAATTGTCTTCATCACAAATATAGTACATTACTGTCGCGGCCTGCAACTAGGGCATTGATGGATTTCGTGAAAATGTGGGCCGAGGCGCGGACCTCCCGGGTCGACAGCGCGTTGTGTTCCACGCGCGCCTCAAAGAGATATCAGCAACTGAAGGGGTCTGATAGGACCGATGCTTGCCGGGGTTGCGGGAAAGTCTGAACGGGATACCGTGGCCCCTGGCAACGTACAGGCAACAGAAGGAACATGGGTGGGTTTTGGTCAGTAAGAGTCTGACACGCCTTCTCGCTCCGCCCAGAGCGGGAAAAATAAATTTGATAATTTCCCATCCACAAAAAAAAATGCACACATACCTACGTGAGTCCATCAATGCCTGGTTGCGGCTAAAGTTTGTATAGTACTTTTCTCAAATACATTTAATTAATTATACATTTCTCAATCAATGAAGAACAACGATAATATTTCACGCGCCATTATGTTTGTGGCGAGCCAACTAATTATCTATGGTTCCCACTGTAAGATTTAACCTAAAAACACTAGTCGGTCTAAGGCTCTATGGTACATAGAAGACGGGAGGATTTTTCAATCTGAATGTAAATATGTATTATCTGAATATTATTACGAGCCTCTCTGTGTAACGTGTAATCACCAATATTATCCTGTGTTCGCGTGTACATGCAATCTTGTGTGTGGTGCAAATACACATCTGTTAGAACTGGATCGAGTTTCATTTAAAGGGCGCCTTATCGTGCCTAAATTGGTGACCCCGACGATAGAAGAACATATTAACGAAAACAGAAGAACTGGAATCCAGTATTGCAAAGCGCAACGAGCTCACATTCATCCCAGGCAATGGTTTTCTTCTTAAAGAAGTCCTAGCCGGTACCTACTCGCCACCATTACGCGAGTGTACATACGAAAATCATCTTTCTTCGAACATTCGTGCTATTAGTACATTCTCATACTAACGAAATAGTGTTCTGCTTTGCATACCTTTCGTGCCAAATTACACCGTATTTGAACTTTATCGACCTGAAACAAGAAAGATCATCGAATTCCGCGATAGTAGCGCCTTTTTCTAGTGCGGTTTTTCTATGGAATATTCGTCAAAGCTATAAGAATAAGAAATTTTATTTGCTCAAACATGTGTATACATACAGAATTAAAATAATACATGCATGCAAGATCTTAAATAAGAGCGGCTCACGACATGCCTGCCATATCTCATGGCGTGCAAATATCTTAGGTAGGTACACACAATTATTATTATTGAATTAATGATTTTTAAATATTACTCTTTAAATACATTAAATATCAGTCATTACATATCATAATTTTTTATATTCAATCATTTACATTATCAATTATTTATTTTCCTTGTCCAATATTACAGATTACAACTATCACAATGAAGATTTATATTACTTTAACAGGCATTCAATTATTATTATTATAAAATTCACAATATAGGCATGACCATAATACTACAATCTTAATTATATTTATTTATAATAGTCACCATGAGTCGTTCAAAAATTCTGTAATGCTATAATATGCCTTTTGTGCCAAAAACAATTTCATTGTTTGTTTAAATTTAGGTATAGGTTGCTCTTTCCAACTTTTGGGCAATTTGTTGTAGACAATTGGTGCCATGCAAAAAACACTCTTGCGCATAAGTGCAGTTTTCGATGTATGTACTATCAGTTTGCTATCATCACGTCTATTTCTTGGAAATTTGTCTGCCATACGAGGAAACAAGTGTGGATTTGTTTTTACGAACATTGCTATTTCTAATATATAAAGCGCAGGTAATGTCAATATATGATATTTAGTGAAATAATTTTTGCAACTATCGGTAGTTTTGAGGTTAAACATTGATCTCAAGCAGCACTTTTGTCTTTTAAAGATGATATCCCTATCGGTTGAGTGACCCCAGAAGATAACGCCATATCATATCATAGCTATCGCGCGAAGCTTGACACTTGACAGAGCCTGACACATGTCACCTCTCATCACAGTCTGCAAACGTCAAACGTAAACCGGCTGCGTTCACGAGATATTCGAAACGTAAAAGTATGTTCTATAATCTACAGTGTGACAGCAAAAGCTTGTAAGATTTTTTTTTATTTTTTATTATAAACTGTGCATGGATGTACATTCCTACAACTTACCTCACAAATACTATGGTGTTTCCTTATGAACAATAAAAAGTGCTTAATTTAAACTGGATACCTTAACAATTACAACATATTAATATTTCTCTTCTTTATGTTTTCTGCATTGTACATGTTTTGATTTTAGTAAATATTCACATTGCATGGGAGGTCATGGTTGCACCCTTCGTTTCACATTTTATTTACCCGTGTATTGCACATATATTTTTTTATTCTGTACTAGATATAATATTACGTATCAGCAGTAATAGTTGTTGAGGTAATGTTTATGTTTGTGTTAATAATAATGTTATTAAATTTATAGTCTTTCTTTTAAGTATTCGTTTACATAATAATAGCTTTTGTTTAATAGAAATAGTTTTAATCTATTAGTAAAAATATTGTATTTATTTACGAGTATATTTCTTATTTCTTCTGCTAACTTATTGCATGTTTTTATCGACATGACATAGTTACCTGAGGAGTGCATTTTTAATCGGGATGTAGGTATGTTTAGTCTATTTTTATGTCTTTAAGGTAATCTTAGCTTGCATGTCTTCTCTTTTTGTGTAGAATTACGTACGAATTTACAGAGTTCAAAGATGTAAAGGCACGGTAGGGTTAAACTTTTTTGTTCCTGGAAGTGGGGCTTACAGCTATCCGTTTGTTCAATAATGACTAGAATTCTAATAAGTTTTTTATTTTTTTTGTAGGGTGAATAGTGTGGGTGTGTCTGTACTATTACCTCATAATATAACACCGTATTTAAGCCATGCATAGGCATATGCGTAATATGTTACCAAAACAGTATTCATGTCTGTAGTTTTTTTAATTTCCCAAAGGGCGTATGAACATTTTGATAATTTGGCTTTTAATTTTTGAATATGCAACTTCCAATTTATGTGTGTGTCTATGTCTAGTCCTAATAGGGTGAATTTATTTACTATTTCGAAGTTATAATTTTTAAAACTGAAATTTATATATAGGTTCTTTTTGTCGTGAGTGAAACGTCATTATTTTTG
Organism: Xanthia icteritia; assembly: GCA_949128155.2. NCBI lineage: Eukaryota > Metazoa > Arthropoda > Insecta > Lepidoptera > Noctuidae > Xanthia > Xanthia icteritia. The sequence goes on along the minus strand of OX421955.2, from coordinate 121,352 downwards.
TCTTGTTAAAGTTAATTTCTAGGTTATGTTCCAGTGAGTTGTAGCGTCAAGTATTGTATTTAATTTTTTCGTTAAGGTTTATATTACTTTCGCATGAGGTAAAAATGGATATATCATCCGCAAACAAAACACAAGGTTCACTGATATGCTTCGGGTCATTAATGTAGACTAAGAATAGAAAGAAGCCTATTACACTACCCTGTGGGATTGAAGCGTTGATTGGTATGTTTTCGGATCGGAACAATTCTATTTCGTTAGTTTTTTGGTTTAAATATTCTAACTCCACTAATTGCTCTCTATGCTATAAGTACGATGTGAACCATTAATTACATTTACCACGGATCCCTATGCCATATAATTTGTTTAATAAGATGTTGAATTGTACTTTATCATAAGCTTTCGTGATATCCAGCAGTAATCCTATTGCATATTTTGATAAAAGATCTACAGGCTTTTACAGACATTCCCCAGAGATCTTCTGTTGATTTAATTTTAATATCTTTAAAAGCTTTTATAACAGCCTGGGAGTTTGCTACAGTTCACATTTGGGCAGTTATTCTATATTTCGAGCCAAATGGAAGGTCAGATGCAACCAGTACCCATTGGTAGTGAGTATTTCGGCCAATTCATAGACGTTAGTAGCGACGCTTCCCAGCCTAACGTAGATATAGACGAAAAAGAGGTAAGCCAAGACAACCGGACATAGTATCCATTAACCTACAAACTAAACAATTTTTACCATATATTGAGTTGCCAGAATTCAACGGTAAGTTTTTAATAAATAAAATGAAATGAAATTTATTTGCAAGAATTGTAGTACGTTACAGTTGGTCGGGTTATTTAAAAGTTTCTAAAAAAATTCGCTAAAACTAGCATGCAAACATTACATTAAATAAATGAAATTATGCTAATAAAATTGGAACATACATCATAGATAATAAATTAAGAATAAGAATGTCAATCATTTGTCAAATTATAGAAGTAAAATGTCAGTGTGAGTGTTTAAAGTTTAGGTACTCATTCACAGAATAGAATGACTTTTCTGTAAGCCATTTGAATAACGCTGTTTTAAAACGATTGATTGGCAGTTCTCTATATGATTTTGGTAATTTATTAGAAAGAAAGAAAGAAAGAAAAAAAGGTTTATTTGTCACAGAGACACGTGCATATAAATAACAAAAATATAAACAACATAAATATAAACAACATAAATATTTGGCAGCTGCACGTCATGACTGTGACAAGAAGGCTTCCACTCAGCATAATTCTGTGCTATGAGGGACCCACAGCACAGCGCTGATTTTCAGTGTTATTATATTATATCCTTATAACCATTGGAAAGCAACTTCTGTGATATAAGTGGCTTTTCATTGGAGGAATAATTATTAGTCTATCAGGATATCTTGTGTTAAACGGAACAGTGTCTCCAATACGTTGAAATAATTCGGAGTGCATTTTAACAAATTTACAACATTCAAATATGTACATACTGGGAACAGTTAATATTTTTAAATCTTTAAATAGAGGTATACATGAAGTCAATAGCCCAAAAACAATGTATCCATGCTCTGTGTGATGTGCCACTAACACAGAGCACGGATACATTGTTTTTGGGCTATAAATACCCTATTTATAAGAGCAGAATTTACCCATAGCGCAATGCCGTATCTAATGTTAGACGCTACGTAACCATGATACGCTAAGAGGGCTGTTTTGAGGTTAGCTATTTTACACAGTCTCACAGGGTGAAAGCGAAACGATTAATCTAATTTGTAACCTTTAAGCACTGAGGTTTCCATGTGCAGCCACTGTCCACTGTAAATACCAAGAAAAACGGCTTCGTGTGCTTCGTTAATTCTCTGATCGGAATAAGTAATAATAAGGTCAGGATTTGATTTCCTATTGTGGAACTGAACGAAGGAGGTTTTATCTATGTTCACTTTTAAATTATTATTATTAAGCCATGTTATGATAGCATTAACTGCTTCATTTATTTCTGTATTATAATTAATAATTTTGTTCTCCGTGATAACCACCGCAATATTATCAGCAAAAAGTGAGTACAAATGCTTAGTCACATTTGGTAGGTCGTTAATATAATATAACAGAAAGAATAATGACCCTGTAACACTACCTTGCGGCACTCCTGTATTGTCCTAATTGTAACTAAAAACGTTTCTTCTTTAATTCAATTTATTTCGGAAATTGCTGTATATTGAGTCCTATTTGAAAGGTAGCTTTGCAGCCACTTCAATGCTAGGCCGCGAAAACCGTACAGCTCACATTTAGTGAGCAGAATATTGTGGTCAACAAAGTCGAAAGCCTTGCTCATATCGAAAAACACAGTGCACGTGTACGTTTATCTATATGTTCAGTAATTTTTGACAGTAATTTAAAAGCTGCTAAAGTAGTCGATTTGCCTTTTTGGAATCCGTTTTGTTCGGTGTTTAGTATTTTATGTTTAGTCAAGAATTGATTCATACGAGAATGCATTATCTTCTCAATATATGTATAGATACAGGAGCCAGTCATTCTGTTATTGCATCCTAAGAAATGTTTGGTACTATATTTGAATACTGTGTAGAAATTCAAATTCTTTATTGCTAACTATGTGTACATAAATAAAGTTCTTAACAGAGGATATCAGTTCTTAGAACATAGTGGCCCTGTTAGGGCATTGCAATTTCATCATGCATATATGCTTATAATTGTAACAGTAACAGTTGAACATGCATTATTTACATTCATTAATTAAAAAGAAAAAAAGTTATAAATATTAAATTTTATATAGGACATCGTTTTAATTACATTATATAATTTTATCATTTACATCATATTAATTATAAATTATTAAAGTCATACCTAAATAAAAATACACATGTCATGAGTTACCTGATTTAAAAATTATCATTATTCATTAATTCAATTATGTCACAGTATTGTAATCATTTAATATTAATTATCATAATCCTTTTAAAAATATTTTACTGAATTATATTCACTTTAGTGATAGGTACTTTATTGAACAAAATTATTTTTCCTCAAGAAATTCTGCTATTGAGTAATAGGCCTTTTTAATTAAGAAATGAAATGAAATGAAATGAAATGAAATTGTTTATTCTGTAGATAGGATATTGCAATCACTTTTACACGTCATATTAAAAAAATATTTTTAAAAAAAGAAGAAAATGCTAGATGAGTTCGGCGTTTCCTATCTGACTACTCTGAGAAGAAAGACCGAAACAAACTCAGAGGTCACAGTCTCTTTTAAAGTCCAGACATAATCTTGGTCAGGCCATATAAATAATAATAATAAATAAAAAGTATATTCAGGTAAAAAGGTAAAACACTAAATACAAATTTGCTTAAATCTACGAAAAATTCAATTATGTTATGTGCCTGAACTAGGACTATATGAGGACCATGTAGATTAGTGTCTGAAATGGTCTTTTGAGGAAAGAACCACACAGATTTGAGTGGATCTGTCCAGTCAGTGCAAGCATTTGTCAGTAATCGTAGAGCTCAACTCAGAACTTAAGGAGCTCAACTCGACGAACAATACCAAAGAAAGGACATTTGGGTAGGTCGCATAAAGTACTCAAACTGCCAGACCATCATTTAAACTAACTGAGAAAGAAAAAATTAAAGAAAGAGGAAAAACAATAAAAATAAAATATCCACATAGTCCTCACATTCACAATAATTAAAACAATATAATACTTTACAAAGTAATCATGTTATTTTCTATATAATTTTCAACAATGTCAATATGTATATAAAAACTGGTATTTTTAATGATTTACATAATAATTAAAATGTCAAATTTTGTGGTTTTATCACAAAGCTTAGCAGAGCGAGCAGCTCAATCCCACGCTTTTTTATCTTCTAAATAATCTGAAATTTTATAGTACCCTTTTTTACAAAGTTTGGTTTTAATACAGCTTTTAAATCGTTTAATGGGTAAGTTTCGAATATCAATGGGAAGTTTGTTGTAAAATCGTATACATTGACCCATGAACGAGTTGCCTACTCTGTGGAGACGTGTGCGATGTACAGCAAGGTTGTGTTTATTCCTGGTATTTAAACTATGAATATCGGTCATTTTCTTAAAATTTGATATATTTTTGTGTACATGTAAAATTTTCAGCATTCTTTTAAAAATAATAATTTAATTTATAATCTTAATTTCCATAGGTAGCTTGTTATAAATCTTTGTGCTCATACAGAAAACACTATTACTGTACGCTCTAGTGTGGGACGTTTTATCTCTTAAGGTATGTTTAAGTCTTCTGCTTTTTAACGTATCATAGCTTGTAATGTTTGATTTAACTAAAATTGAGGCCAGGTAGATAAATAGAGCAGGAGTGTTAAAATCTTGAGATTTACGAAATGTGGTTTACATGAATCCGTTTGGCGTACCCACATATAGACCTAATACACTTTTTTTGGGCTTTGAACGCAATTTCTTTATCAGTCAAGTTTCCCCAATATAGTAACCCATACGACAGAGTGGATCCCACATACGCATGGTAAGCAGTAAGAAGCGCGGTCTGGTTGGATACTTTTTTTAAGCATGTATAGAGCGTAAGAAAATTGATTCAATTTGGTGTATGCAATACTTAAAGGAATAGATGTCGCGTTTTTATTTTTAAAGTTCATGTAATGTGTTTTTGTGAGATTAATTTGTAAATTATTTATTTGAAGCCAATTTATTAATTTAGATAAGGAATCATTTATTTCTTGTTCATGATTTTTGTTTTTATTATTTGTGAAAAAAACCGTACTGTCATCTGCAAATAAAACCATAGGTTGCTGAATAGCATTAGGTAAATCGTTTATGTAAATGAGAAACAGTAGTGGTCCCAGTATTGACCCTTGAGGTACACCATATTTTATAAATCTAGGACTCGATGTATACTTAATCTCTCTCTTTGTAAATGGACATAACTGTGTTATTTCAGTGAACTGTATTCGGTTACATAGATATCATTTGATTATTTGTAGTGCTTTACCCCGAACTCCGTATATTTCCAGTTTCAGTTCAGTTTCAGTTCTGTAAGTATTTTTTCTAAAAACTGATGAATTGCTGAATTTACCGATTTCCCTTTTCTGAATCCTACTTGATTATCTATTATTATTTTATTTTTCTCGAAATATTCAGTAAGTTTATTATTTAGTACTTTTTCAAATATTTTGGCGAATATTGGAATGAGAGCAATCGGCCTGTAACATCGTACATCTTCTGGGTTTCCTTTTTTAAATAGTGGTGTAACCACCGTAGTTTTTAAATATGTTGGGAAAATGCCTTCCTCAAGACACTGATTTATAATATGAGTTATGATTGGGGCAATTATGTACACTACACGTTTTATTATTTGCGTTGAAATTCCATCATAGCCCGTACTTTTGGTATTTTTTAATGCCATGATTAATTTCACAACATCGTTTAGGGTAACTGGGGTTACGAAACAGGAGTTTGGTTTATTATAAGTTAGAATCTTTGCGTAATTTATTTTATTATTTGTCAGTTTCGAGATGTCATCAATAAAGAAATTGTTAAATAAATGTTTGTGCTATAGTATCAGGGGCCGTTATAACTTGATTATTATATCTTAATCTATCAATTTTTTCAGGGGGATTATTGTTTTTATTTTTATTTATTATTTGCCATATTGCTTTAGGTTTGTTTGTGGCTGTTTGTATATAATAATTATTTTGCGACTTTTGAGTAAGTTTTACAATTCTTTAAACTTTTTTGCATAATTATTAAAGTTACCCTTATCTGACTTTTTACCTGAGAGTCGATATATTTTAAGAAGCATTCTTTTACGAAGAGAACATATTTTTAATCCTTTACTAAGCCATTTGGTTTTGCGAATAATTGGAACTTTAATTTTGATGTTTGGAAAGCAGAGGTCATAAAAAAGTTTAAATACCTTATGGAATTCTTCAAAAGAAGCATTTGCGTCACTATTCTCATAGCATTCAGTAAAATTTAGGGCTTTTAGACATTCAATAAATTTCTCAACATTTTCGGTGCTAAAGTCTCTTCTGAATTTATACCAATGGGTTATTGAGTAAGTTTTTCTAACTGGACATGAGAGAATTTGTGCTGTATGATCAGACAGAGCTAGTTCAATAACGCTTTGTTGACAGCCTCTAATATTGTGTGCAATGTTATCAATGCACGTTTTACTTTGCAAGCGGGTTGGCTCATTTATTGCAAGTTTTAAGTTAAACCTCTGTAACAAGTTTTCAAACTCTCTTGAAACAGGAGTGTCTTTCAGTCGATCAATATTATAATCGCCACAAATAACAATTTTCTTAAATTTACTACATAATTTTGCTAGTAAAGCCGCTAAACGGTCGAAAAATAATTGTATACAATCTTTTTTTGTCTTTGGAGGTCTATATATACATACAATAATCAATCCATGCTCTAACATTTCAATAGCCGAACACTCTAAAAGGTTGGGTATGCTTCCTGTATAGTCTTAAATTTATGATTATTTCGTACTAGGATACATGACCCACCATTTCTATTTGTCCTTGTGTAGTTTGCCGCTATAGTATAATTTGGAATATGGAGATGTTTTAAATCGTCTGCTATCATATTATGCTCGGTAACACATAGCACATCAATATGGTTATTTATAATATTATTTAGATTTACAGTAAATTCATCAGCTTTGCGTAATAAACCATTGATATTCTGGTGAAGTATATGGATTCTATTATACACGAAAAAAAATATTATTAGACTTATTATTTACTAAGTTTTCCAATATACCATCAGCGTCTATTACTTGTTTTTCTGTATCTGAACTTATATCTAGGATAAGGTCTTGTAAGTCACTTAAAATAATATTCAGGCCTTTGTTATTTAAACTTCCATTTCTTAAGGTATATGTTTCGTAAGTGAATGGGAGATTTAGGTTGGAATCCAATAGATACGCATATTTATATGTCTCAATATCCATGTATAATAAATTATTAAAGGTATCGATTCTACTGTTGATCATAACATTTTTATTTACCATATACTTAAAAGTTGGCAGACATACTAAAATTTTTTCGGTTCGTATGGGTTAGGGGTTGTAATTTTTCGCGAATGAAAGCAACTAATTCTATATAATTATGCGTCCTTCTGAAATCCTCTTCCCCAACATAAATGACACAGTAGTCTGAGCCTGTGAAATCTTGCACTTTTTTATCAATATTATCAAGCAGTATCTTCAATCCACAGTTTGGCATGCGATAGTGACATATATTAAAATTACATAAATTAGTTTTTTGACAAATTGTGTATAGTCTATTCGATGTTTCACTACTTATAATACATAAATTATTCTTTACTAATGACGACAATTGGTTACATTTATCAATATTTTGTGACGTATATTGCGACGCTTCTGTTCTAGAATATTCAGCAGTAGCAGACGTGCAATCAGGAACCTCGAATATCTGAGAGTTATTTGACGGCTTGTTTGAAGGAATAATTTTATTTCTCTTTGGTGTTTGTATTTTCTTCTTTAAAGGACTACTGGCAACTTTTTTATACATCTCATTTTACTTCACTAAGTCATCATTAGCTTGTTTTAAAGAGCTATTTTCCACAGAGATAATCTCAATTTCTTGATGCGCGCTTCTTAACTGAGACTTCAGATCCTCAATCTCAGTTTTAAGAATATCTATTTGTTTATCTTCCTCGTCTTCTGACATTACCGGCATACTATTTGTTGTATCATTGAATGTTTGAGAAATAATTTCGCTGGTGTCATTGGTAGGTTCTGATATAGTGCGCATGCGACGGAATGTGATATTCTCGCGGAAGTTCATGATTATTTTACTCTAAATAATCACAAAAAGTTGACTGCGGTTTACCAGGCTCGAACTTGATTCTCCTAGTTTACGATGATAGCTTCTTAGAACACCACGTACATTTAATCAATGTGTCAAATTTTACCAAAAAACTTAATCTTTTTATTAACCGACTTCCCATAAAGGAGGAGGTTATACTGGTATCACAAGTTTTTTTGTGGTAACACTTTTATATTTTTTTTATAATGGCAACACTAGCCAGTATGTCAATTTTATTTCTGCTACTTGACACTAGATGGCGCTGTTTGGTATGAAATATTTATTATTTGTAGTAGCAACCCTAATGTTAATGTCAATTTTTATATGTCAATGTCAATATTAGTTTCGCTACTCACTACTAGAGGCGCCACTTAAGGTACAAAGTTCACTTTTTACAACAAAACATTCAATTTAACCGTTTTATATACAGTTATTAGTAGTTAATTCACCACTTATTATATTTATAAATGTTCTACTGATGAGAATATATTTGTATAGTTCCAATACACTTGCATAGTCCGTGATTAGCACTTTTTTGAAGCACAATAATGTTTAAAAGTCCAAATATTAAATACAATGTTTTTATTGCATGTCTTGGTATATAGAAGTCACCAACAATTTCACTTATATAGTTCGATACATCTATTAAGATTCACTACAATACACATCACTTGTACTATTGTTTACTATTTATTTCGAGTTTTAAATACGCGGGCGATGGTTACTTAATGCTGTGTTGCCAGCGTTTTTGTACATTGTGTACATTTTTTTGTACAATTTTTGTGTACATTTTTTTTGTGTACATTTTTTTTTGTATATTTTGTACATTTTTTTTGTACAATTACATTGAAACAGAGCCATATCAAATAGTTACAGCACATAGTTCATCAGTTCACGACAAAGTAGTATACATGCCCTTGCCCCCTGCGTTTATAGCGATATAACCCATAAATATTTCAATATTCGATTTCGATACAAAGTACAAGGGTCTAATAGGATCCAATATTTTAAAATTTATTTTGAAACTGGAAAGCAATATTGATTTGAACAATAAAGTATTACGAACATCAACAGCACAAATACCTATTCACTTTAGCTCTCCAGCCCAAAAGATAAAAATTGATCCTAAGTTCGAAAAGATTGGACAGTACTTACACGATGATTTTTATTAGTCAGATAACTTGAAATCACCGGCAGCAATAATTAACGTTACTAAAGGTTGTTTTAAAACTTAAGAAAGAAACAAATAAAGCAAATAAATTAATATGTCTCACAAAAAAATAAAAATAACTCAGAATAGTACGGTGTGCCTCACGGCTGTGCCTATTTCAGCATAAATGCCAGACAACTAGACGTCTGACGCTGGTTTTCAACTGGACCTTATGTTAGGAGGACGTCTTAAATAAAAATAGATATAAATTGAATTGATCCTAGTCGCCCCTTCCAAAAGGTAGTTTTCGCATGGAGAAGAATGGGCAAGAAACTCCACCGCTACTCTTTTAAAATGATTTACAATATTTTGTATAAGTACATTAGTTATATAATTATATGTGAGGATGATGCAACAAGAATAAAATTACAATAGGTAAAAATAATTAAGAATTAAAAATGAAGCAACAACAGATAAACTAATTATGTGATAGATACATGGTGCTCACATATTTACAAACATTGTAAAAGTAGACGATTTCCCTAAAATTTTACAATTAATAAGTCAGTGTGCGAGGAAGTAATCACAGAATGTAAAATCAATGTAATATATTTAAAAATGTATATTAATTATACAATTAAATTAGCGATACGACCGATAGGACCAATGCCTGCCCCTGGCAACGTACAGTCAACGGAAGGAACACGGGTGGGTTTTAGTCAGTAAGAGTCTGACACGCCCTCCCGCTCCAACCAGAGTGGGAGAAGTTATTTGACAATTTCCCATCAAAAAAAGAAAAAAAAGTGTGCGAGGAATTGGTCACAGAATGTAAAATCAATGTCTGTTAACGCACACGTTAACACCTCCGAGACACACATGCGTCATCAAGCAGAGGGGAGCGGGTGGCGTGGTAGCAACAGCGGCTCGACGACGGCTCGCGCGCCCTCGGCAGACACTCCTTTTAACACCGCGACCACGATCGCATCGATTTTAATAATTTTTGACCTGTAAAATACCTAATATTATAGAAATACAGTCCGCTTTTCATTCCACCTGGGCCTATCTAATGTCATATAATAAAAAATAATAATAAAATATACAATTAAATTTGCAACCAATTTTATTTTGTCTTGATTCTAAATTATCCTATGGAGCAGGACCAGCATGTTTCCAAGCATTCTTATCTTGGATATAATCCTCTAATTTGTAATATGCTTGTTTACAAAGTGTACTTTTAATATAAGCTTTAAATTTTCTTTAATTTAATTGCAATAATATCAAAAGGTATTTTGTTGTAACATTTAACACAGTACCCCATAAAAGATGTATGTACTTTAGATAATCTGAAAAAATGGTTGATCTATTTTATCTTTATTTCTAGTATCTAAATTATGTCTATCACTCATTTTATTAAAAAGATGTCGATTTTTTCTAACATACATAATAATTTTCATAAATGAACTGGCAAGGTATCGTCATAATATTAATCCTTTTAAATAGTTCCCTCAGAGATTCGCGGTGATGTAAATTATAAATGGCTCTGACAGCTCTCTTTTGCAAAATAAAGATGGATTCAATGTCAGCAGCCCGACTCCAGAGTAAAATGCCATACGACATAATGCTGTGGAAGTAACTAAAATAGACCGATCGCGCGGTTTCTACGTCTGTTAACTGTCTTATCTATCTTATCTTTCTAACAGCATAAGCGGCTGAGCTTAGCCGCCCCGCAAGAGATGTTATGTTAGGTCCCCATTGTAATTTCTCGTCTAACGTGATTCCCAGGAAAACAGTTTGATTAATAAATTCCAGTTTTACTCCGTTCAATATGATGTCACATTCGCTACTTCTAACATTAGGTAATTTAAATCTAATGCATTTGGTTTTTTTTTATTTAGTACCAAATTATTTACCGTAAACCAATCTTGGACCTGAAGAATAGAGCTATTCACGTCGTCAAGATTTTATGACCGTCGATTGATTTTAAAGATCAATGATGTGTCATCTGCAAATAACACCATCTTCGGTTGATTTTGAAGTAATTGGGGTAAATCATTAATGTAAACTAAAAAGAGGAATGGACCCAACATCGAACCTTGAGGAACGCCTATTGTCATTTCAGACCCCAATGAGTTTACGCCGTTTACTTGAACTTTAACCTTTCTATCTTTCAGGTATGATCTTAGTAAATCAAGAGCTGTATTCCTAATCCCATAGTGCTCCAGTTTCAGCAGAAGTGTCTCATGGTCTACGCAATCGAACGCCTTCGAGAGGTCGCAAAAGATTACAATGGAATCTTGTGCTTCTTGCCAGGCATTAAAAATGCTCTTTATTAGGGTGACACCGGCGTCAGTGGTACAACGCCCTTTGGTGAAACCGTACTGTTGTTCATGAAAGATGGAATTTTGATTGAGGATCAACCTTTCAAACACCTTACTGAGAACTGGTAGAATTGATACAGGCCTATAATTGTTGGATTCTTTACTATCACCGGATTTGAACAATGGAACTACTTTACTGTGTTTTATGAGATCCGGAAAGACTCCTTGGTCTACACTGGTGTTTAATATGAAAGCTAAATAGGGCGCAATGGTTTCGATAATAGATCTACAGACTTTTACAGACATTCCCCAGAGATCTTCTGTTGATTTACTTTTAAGATCTTTAAAAGCTTTTATAACAGCCTGGGGGTTTGTATGCTGAAACCTAAACTCCAAAGAGCATGCCTTCACATTCTGTCTAAGTAAGGCAGCAGAAGCTGGTGAGGAATTTAAAGCTTCAGTAGTTTTAAGGGGAATATTTTATTTTATTTAATAGGAACAACAAACAGCTACATTATGCAATATTACAACAGAACATGAAGAACAACATGTAAATATGTCTATATGTTCGAATGCTTCATTGTAGGTTGCTGCCATTCGCCGAACTGGTGAACGTAGACCAGTGTTAGATCGGCAGGTACCTACTGCAAAGAGTTTTCCTGCACGAACCTGCCGTCTATGGACAGTTCTGGGGACTGCATAGCACAATACATTATTTAAATCTATACAATCAAAATTGCCATTAACAATGTTATACAATGTCATTGCTTCCAATTGTTTACGCCTAGAGCTGAGCGTCAAAAGCTTGTATTTACTGAGCAATTGGTTATACTGCAGATAAGTGTTGTGACATCTGTTGTGCACTGCACGAAGAAATCTTCGTTGGACGTTTTCTATCATGTCAATATACTAGCCATAGTACGGGTTCCAGATGGACACGGCATATTCGAGCTGGGAACGGACTAAGGATCTCATTATAAATCCATACATGCTTTATTAACAATTTGTTCAATATGCAAGTCCAAGCAGAGTTTTGAGTCAAGCAATATGCCAAGATCACGAACCGACTTTACTTTATTCAATAAAATATTACACAACGAGTATGAAAACTTTATGATGTTTTTATTTTTGGTAAAATTTAGGTAGTTGCACTTGGGAATGCTCAGATGGAGTTTACTACTGTAACAATAGTCCGTCAGTCGATCCAAATCTTCTTGTAGAAGATAGCAATCCTGAATGCTATGAATAGGTCTGTATACTTTGAGGTCATCAGCATATAATAAAAATTTTGAATTATGAAAACAGGCACCGATATTATTTATAAACATAAATAATAGAAGAGGACCGAGAATAGAGCCCTGTGGGACACCAGATGTAACCCGAGTAGCGTGACAGTGGTATCCATTAATAACAACCCGTTGACAACGGTTAGTGATATACGAAATGAACCATCGCAACAAGTTACCACGAATACCATTGAAAGGTTCAGCAACAATTCATGATCCACCTTGTCAAAAGCTTTTCGAAAGTCCGTGTACACTGCATCAACCTGTATACGATTGTCGATGTTATCAAATAGGTCACTTGAAAATACTAATAAATTAGTTGTCGTGGATCGCTTTTTCACAAAACCGTGCTGTTGCTGTATAATAGTGTTATGTAGGACAGGGTACACTTCGTTATGTACTAGTTTTTCAAAAAGCTTCGACAAGGTAGACAAAATAGAAATAGGTCGGTACTGCTCAACACTACGCTTTGATCCATTCTTGTGTACAGGTGGTTATACAACATTTTGTTGTTTTCTTTGCGAATGGGACAGTAGGGATATGAAGAACCATTACGTTAAGAACAATTGGCGCGAAAGACGATCTCTTACTCCAGGAATAAAAAATGTAAAACTAATGGAGCATCCATTAGTACAACCTAAAGATACACACATCAACACGGTCTAGGGATATTTCATACTCAATTAAATAACTCGAAAAGTACTGGCCGCATTGTAATCTTTCATACACCGATTTGTTTGTAATTTATCTCAGACTAATTCCAAATTCAATTTTTTGAAAATTCTTTTGTTTCGGTGGCATAAAAATGTCTTGATGTGTAGGAGAGGGAATTTTCATTTGTGCGAAATTTAGAAAACAATACGAATTACGTTTAGTTACAGTTTTTTTTTCATTTTTAAACGAAAGATAAAGTTAAAATTGAGGTATTGTAGCCATGCAACGCCAACATTTGACGAGGGCGGAGATGTTACGAGCTGTGGGAATGCTGGAAGCTGGGTCTGTTCAGCATAATGTTGCTGAGGCCATAGGGACCCACCAAAATGTAATTTCAAGATTGTGGACACGCTATCGTGCCACAAGTGAAGTAGCGGAGAGGCACCGGGGGCCAAGTCGCATCACTACCCCCAGACAAGATCGATTTTTGCAAATTACTGCGCGAGCTCAACCAAATGCAACGGCGACTCAATTGGTCCAAAGGCTGCGAGTGGAACACCAAGTGCTTGTGAGTGACCAAACTGTAAGAAGGCGACTGCATGAAAGCAATCTACGCTCTCGTAGACCACTCCGGGTCCCACCTTTACGGAGAGGCAATCGTGGACGACGATTAGAATGGGTTCGGAACCACGTGGACTGGGGCCGTGAGCAATGGTCCAATGTGCTGTTCACGGATGAATCCAGGTTCGGCTTCCATCCAGATTCACGAAGGACGCGTGTTTGGCGAGTTCCTGGACGATGGAGCCGTCTTCAGAACCCTCAGGAAGTTCATCCATACCAAGGAGGAACAATTATGGTTTGGGCAGGAATTCGTCTTGGAGGACGGGCGGATCTCGTTTGGGTGCGGGGCAATATGACGGCAGAACGATACGTCCAACAGGTGCTGGGGCCCGTAATCTTGCCCCACAGAACACAAATGGGGCAAGATTTCCTGCTTGTGCACGACAATGCCCGGGCACACACGGCGAGAACGGTAGCAGCTTGGTTACATACACACAATGTTAGGGCCTTAGACTGGCCTGCTCAATTGCTCAATCGCCAGATCTAAATCCCATTGAGCATGCGTGGGATATGCTGCAAAGAAGAGCTCTGAATGAAGTTCCTGAAAATCTGGCTACAGAAGATCAACTTTTTGCGCACCTCAGAAGGACATGGGACAATATTCCGCAGCAAGACATTGACAACCTTGTTCTGAGCATGCCGAATCGTTGCCGATGTGTTATGAACATCATGGGCGCTTTCTCACTAACTTCAAGTTTATAAACACAAATTAAATGATTTTTCAATTTTTTTCAGTTTTTACTCATAAATTAAAAGTTAAAATTCATATACGGTTTCCGTCTATGCTTCATTTTTTTTCCATAAAATCCTGAAATTTTAATCGAAGTACCTTAACCATTATTAAAAAATGGTAGAATATTAAATAACGTATCTTTTAAATACATACATGTCATATAAATAATTAACACATTGATAGTAATTCGCTTTTTTAAAAATATCCCTAGACCGTGTTGATGTGTGTATATTTTTACCACCTCTCCATATAAAACTTGGTGTGATGAAAAACTTTGTGAAAGCAATGGATAAAAATGGCGCTGGATTTCAATACCTTAAAGAAGAATTCCCTAAAATAAGTGACGCCAAGATTAAAGAGGGTGTTTTTATAGGTCCTCAAATCAGGCAAGTGATAAAAGATGATATATTTAAAGAACAACTCGATGATCTGGAAAAACCAGCTTGGGAATCATTTATAAAAATCACTGAAAATTTTCTTGGAAATCACCGATCAAATGACTATAAAACTATTGTCGAGGAACTTTTAGAGGATTATAAAGCCTTAGGCTACAATATGTCCTTAAAAATACATTTTTTACATTCACATTCAGACTTTTTTCCCCCAAACTTGGGTGCCGTTAGTGATGAACACGCGGAACGATTCCACCAAGACATTTTTACCGTAGAAAAACGATACCAGGGAAAATGGAGTCCAACTATGCTGGCAGATTATTGCTGGGGATTACAGAGGGACGTTCCTGACGCGAAATACAGGAGAAAATCATAAAAAAGTACTTAAATTAATATTATAACATTGATAATAATTTAATTTTTGTTAAAATAACTTGTAATTTAATAAAAGTAAAAAAAAACATATTACAATAAAACTATTCATACTTATCTGAAATTTTAGACTACTAATTCTACTCTACTTGACCTTATTCCTAATAGAATCAGCCAAAATTTTTCTTGTTACACAGAAAAAATGTTTTTTTGAGTGATGGACCTTTAGCATAGCGTTATTTACGTCGTCAAGCTCCTTTGGATGTCTGTTTACCTTAAAATTCTGTGATGATCAGCAAATAACACCATTTGTGGTCGGTTTTTCAATAAATGAGGTAAATCATTTAGTATCAATTTAAAAAGAGGAATGGACCCAATATCGAGCCCTGTGGTACACCCATTTTGACTTTTAAGCCCAATGAATTTACACCGTTTATTTGAATTTGCTGCTGTCTATCATTCAAATATGATTTACTAAGCTAAGCGCAAGTAAATGTATCGATCGTGTTAATAGATCTAATAGGTGGTGGCAGATTATTCCACACTTTGGAAGCCGCATAACGGAAGCTACCTCTAGAAGCGGCTGTACTATGAGACTGAGTCGAGAGTTGCTGCGAGCATTGCATTCTCTCACATTCTCGTCAACTCGCTATCCAACTCAACTTGTCGTACAGGTAGTCCGGTTTTTGGTATTTAACTATACCGAATAGAACGCAAGCCAAGTGTAGTTTGCGTCTGGACTTCATTTTAGAGTAAAAAGCTTGTTTGGTGTTACATGGCTTCTGCGAGGGATACTGTAACAAGCACACAGCGACCGTGGAATTCAAGGAGTTAACACCGTATTTGTATTGTCTCCGTAAAATTTGTAAAATAGTGGTTAAAAGTTGCATAATTCATTAGTGCTGTATATCATTGCAAAGCTTGTGAAACGGACTAAAGAGTAATATATATAATACATCTGGACTCCAACGGTACCGTGAGTAATTAGTGAAAAACTTTTAGAAAAATTTGCAACGACTTGCTTCCCTGACCAACCCGCAGATCGGCCGCTTCTATTCACACATGCTCAACGCTTACACGTACACTAGGCGCTTGTTTGGACATCTTGAGCTTACGCTACGCGTTTGTAGCAGACGTAGCATATGCCACGCTTCGAGAATATAATAACAATAATTTAAAGAAGAAAGATATCACAACAAACAGAAGGAAACATTAGTAGTTAAATAATTCTAATACGGCGTCGTACCTATTTAAAATCAAGTTGGTATAGCCTCGTCTGGGTACGTTTATAAAATTATAATATACACTATAATGTTTCACTCACCGGATAAAAGCCAGTCGTCTCCAGATCTGCATACGGAACAGGATTCTGGTACTGTTGCTAATGTCACGCAAAGAAAACGGAAACAACCTGACTGCGAGCTGACGCTGGCTATGCTGATTTATCTGCCGTGTTTAAAAAAACTATAATTCTCATATATGTCGCCGCGAAAGCGTCTACCTGTAAAGATTATAACATAATCTTATGCGTAACTACTTATTATAATTGGTATTTACCATAAAGTCTTTGACCCTGCCCTCTATGGGTAACTGTGGAATACTGTTACAACCATTTGCGTGCATTTGTGAATCGATTCCTTTGAGATAAAACGCCATCTATTGCCCACTCTGTGAAACCAGTCAATATACTGTGAGTCGACTAGAACAGAAACTTACTAACTTCGATGTTGGGGCAAAAACTAAAGTTAAAATTAAAAGGGAACATTTATTTAATGATTTATGGGTTTTTAGTCATATTAACAAGTGGTCATTCGACATAGTAAATTTGTTTATGACAAAGCGGTACCTGAGATGGCGCGGTATGCGAATATTAAGATCAATAACTGAATGTAATAATTTAATACGAGAACTAAATAAGTTTCAATAATAGAAAACCAACTATAAAATACCAAGATTATTTTACAATGCAATTCACTAATATACCTGTTGTTTGATTAAATTCCTTGAATCACAGGAAGTGTTGTAAAAAGAGGAATAGAAAAGTTGTAGAAAGTAATGAAGCTTCTAATTCGACTTTAATCTAAATAACCTTTGTATTTGTGAATATTAGCATTGTTTAATTATAAAAGAATTAACTGATAAGCGTTTTAGCATTATTTGTAAGTTTTATTGAACAAACTTAGTATTTTTTTATTTTTTTTATTTATTTATTTTTATTTTATTCATAAGTTCACATAGGTATAAATTACATAGAAGTTACATCATTACAAAGTTACATATTAATATTAGGAGGAAAAAATTAAACTATGCCTAAAATAAGTCTAGTGTATAACTTATATTATATAACACGGCGGGGTATCTATCCTGTGCCGTGTCTAACCAGTCTCCGGTTTAATTCTTCGTTGATAGTAGAATAGGTAGGTAGTTGGTTTTCAATCACACACAACTCTTAACTCAAACTCAAAGCATTTATTTCAATTATAACATTTACAGTCACTTTTGAGTTATCACTTATCAAGGAGTCATTCAGTTTGAGTTATTTTTTTGAAGCTAGTCGCCCATTCCAAATGAAGTAGGTTCCTGATGGAGAAGAACGGGCAAGAAACTCCATGGACACTCTTTTAAATCAAAACATTATGGTACAGAGGTTATTTGTTCAACAATTACAATCACAGTTCTTTCTAACACAACTTTTCTTTTCATGTTTATTTCCAACGCCCGCCATTCAGTGCGCCTCGCTTTTGTCAAAGTTCGGCGACATGCCCCGAATTTCAATACAATATCTTATTACTAAGTTTGTTCAATAAAACTTACAAACAATGCTAAATGCTTATCAGTTAATTCTTTTATAATTAAACAATGCTAATATTCACAAATACAAAGGTTATTCAGATTAAAGTTGAATTAGAAGCTTTATTACTTTCTACCACTTTTCTATTGCTCCTTTGACAACACTTCCTGTGGTTCAAGGAATTTAATCAAACAACAGGTATTCACTAGTAAATTGCATTGTAAAATAATCTTATTACTTTATAGTTGGTTTTCTATTATTGAAACTTATTTAGTTCTTGTATTCAATTATTACATTCGGTTATTGATCATAATATTCGGAAACCGCGCCATCTTCGGTATCGCGTTGTCATAAACAAATTTACTATGTCAAATGACCACTTGTTAATATGACTAAAAACCCATAAATCATTAAATAAATGTTCCCTTTTAATTTTAACTTTAGTTTATTGCCCCAACATCGAAGTTAGTAAATTTCTCTTCCAGTTGACCCACAGTATATTGACTGGGTTCACAAAGTTGGTAATAGATGGCGTTCGATTGCAAACGAATTAATAACGTTCACAGATGCACGCAAATGGCTGTAACAGTATTCCACAGTTACCCATAGAGGGCAGGATCAAAGACTTTATGGTGAATAACAATTATAATAAGTAGTTACGCATAAGATTATGTTATAATCTTTCAGGTAGACGCTTTCGCGGCGACACGGCCATTCTGAAAAGCAGTGCGCGCTCTGCACCTGCCGATGCCCTCATCCTACCTAGTTGCGTGGGTGTAGGTTGTTATCTGAAACAATGGGGATACATTTTGTCGGCAGATTATTGTTGCTTTTATTGTCCTACAATATTCAATGAATTGTAGGATTTGGTGACAGACAGTTTAGTTACCATTTAAAGCTTGTTATAGATCTGACATCTATTCAGTTTTCCTTAAATTGAAATATTGATTGCATTTATGAAACAAAGTCTAGCTTTGGGTACTTGCAATTTGTTTTATTGATATTGCGTGATCAGCTGTTGTATGTGATGTAGTTGAATAGTTTAATTTTCACATGCATGCAGAAATTGTAGAATTTGTTAATAGTTAGTTCTAGGTAACATTAAAATCGTATAATAGATCTGCTGTCTACCAAATTTGTCTTGAATTGAAATACCGAATGCATTTAATATGGAACACCTTAATAAGTACGGCTACACAGAGTAGTCACTTGCAAGTAAGACTAAGATCAACTTTTTCCTGTAATCTGAGCAGATTACAATATAGAGATGTGCCATGCAATGGAGATAAAAATAACTAGTGCTTCATGCCATTGAAGGCATACAATTTGTATTTCAGTTTATTGTATGATCAACTGTTAGCTAATTAGTTTCATTTTCACAGGATGTTGTTGCTTGTATTATCCTACAATTTCCATTGAATTGTAGGAGTTGGTAGTAAACAGTTTTAGTTAGTGACAGCTTGTTGTAGATTTGCTGTCTACTTAATTTATTTTTAATTGAAATATTGAATGCATTGTTTTTGCACCTTACATAAACACACTTGTTAAGAATAGTGTGTAGTAGTGTTGTACGATCAGCTGTTAGCTGAATAGGTTTATTCACATAAGAAAGTAATGCTCTGTGTTAGACACAAAGTCTTGGATTTGAGCACACTTGTTAAGAATAGTGTGTAGTACTGTTGTATGATCAGCTGTTAGTTGAATGGTTTCATTCACATAGGAAGGTAATGCTCCGTGATTGACACAAAGTCTTTGATTTGATCACACTTGTTAAGAATAGTGTGTAGTAGTGTTTTATGATCAGCTGTTAGCTGAAGTTTCATTTTAGTCATCAAAAGGTAATGCTCTGTGGTAGACACAAAGTCTTGGATTTGACAGGATTAAAGGATAGGATCAGGAACACCGCTCTGTGGTAGACACAAAGTCTTTGATTTGATAGGATAAAAGGTTTAGGAGTTTAGGACCATTGCTCCGTGTCAGGCACGAAGTCTCGTTTTTTTTTTTTTTTTTTTTTTTTTTTTTGAAATATTGAATGCTTTGATATTGCACTTTACATAAGCACACTTCTGAAGAATAGTGTGTAGTACTGTTGTATGATCAGCTGTAAGCTGAATAGTTTCATTCACATAGTAATGCTCTGTGATTGACACAAAGTCTTTGATTTGATAGGATTAAATATTAAGGAGTTTAGGACCATTGCTCCGTGTCAGGCACGAAGTCTTTTCTTTATTAGAAATATTGAATGCATTGATTTTGCATCTTACATAAGCACACTTGTTAAGAATAGTGTGTAGTAGTGTTATATAATCAGCTGTTAGCTGAATAGTTTCATTTACATAATTGAAATAATGAATGCATTGATGTTGCACCTTACATAAGCACACTTGTTAAGAATAGTGTGTAGTAGTGTTTTATGATCAGCTGTTAGCTGAATAGTTTCATTTACATAGTAATGCTCTGTGATTGACACAAAGTCTTTGATTTGAAAGGATTAAATATTAAGGAGTTTAGGACCATTGCTCCGTGTCAGGCACGAAGTCTTTTCTTTATTAGAAATATTGAATGCATTGATGTTGCATCTTACATAAGCACACTTGTTAAGAATAGTGTGTAGTAGTGTTATATGATCAGCTGTTAGCTGAATAGTTTCATTTACATAAAGGTTAAAGGTTTAGGAGATTAGGACCATTGCTCCATGACAGGCATGAAGTCTTGTATTAGACAGGATATAAGGAATCAAGCTCTGGGCGGTATTGTCCGCCGTGGACCCAGCGGGATAACATGAGAGTATTACCTATTAGTTACCTCTAGGGCTTACTAATAGTTTTGGTGTGAGTATTACTTATTGAGTTCTTTATCAGTTAACCCGTAAGTAAGTTAAAATACTAATAGTACTTTGCAATAGACTAGAATTAATTGTTACAGGTAAGATTGCAAAAATATAAAGATGGTAAAAATAAATCAAGAAGTACTTTGGTGCATGATATGCATCACATGTGAGAATCATGTGGGCAGGTACTTGTTGACTTGGCTATTGTATTGGGCCTTTGAGCAAGGTGAGTAGAAAGTAGTTTGAAAACTCCTCACCTTTTATTTGAGCTATGATGTGTGAACAGCTGGAACAGTCATCTCTGATTGGCTGTCCTTAAGTTGGCTTTCATTTGGTGGGATGTAGGTTGGTTTTTCCTGGGCTGGCGACACGGTCACTTGTTCAACAGGCTGCAGTGGTTGAGTCGCCTTTTAAGGCGACCTTGATAACAATTGGTTTGAATTTTGTTATGATAATTTTGATAGTAGTTCTGCAGGGGTTATCATTTTCTTTTTGATATGACAATCACCTGGAACCTGGAATGTGAGACGTTATGCAGATAAATAATAATGCAGGAAAAGGTGTTCCTACTAATATTTAGATTAGAAGAAACAAGCAGTAATTAATAATTAAATTAATCTATTGTTATGTAATGGCTATTACAGTTTGATGAAGTTAAACAGAAGAGGAGTACTATGAGCAACAATGCATTGGTTATTTATTTATTTATTTTTTTATTTGAATGCATAAAAACATGTTGAAAATTATGTTTTCTATCCATTTATCAAATTGTGTTTGCATTGAAAACTTCTTGTTTGATGGTATCTCATACTTATCTCGTTGACTTATTTTACAAACCTATTGCATACTTAAATGTTTCTGTATGAATTTTGCAACATGTTGTCCACTATATGTTTCAATGTTTACATACTTATGTGGAAAACTCTAATCGCCAATCAAAGTTCCCCATAGCTATGAATTTCATAACATTACTTTTACTCGCCAAATAACTCTCATTGGGATCTAAGGATTTTATTTGTTTGTAACTAATTTAATTTTTATTTCTTTATATCACGCACTCTTATTTATCCAACTCACTTTACACATTGGCAGAATAGTAGACATCTGCTTTGCTTGACATTTATTAAAAATATAATAGAACTTTTGTTTGGAACTAATAACTTTCAACTAATTAACGCTTTGCCCGGAGATGATAAACAAGGTCCTAAACCTTGCTTTAAACACAAGCTATAGAGAAATTGCAGGACATAAACAAAGAGCAGTGCGAATTTCAAACATAACAAGTCTATTTCATTATTATTGTGTGTATGTAGCTAACAACAAATCTTGAAAATAGTCAAAAGTACTTAGTTCCTAAATGTAGTGCGAACACTAATTCAACAAAACAAGTTTGAGATCCATTTCTTAAGAAATGTTTAGTATAAACTTTTATTATTAATAACATTGACCTTGTAATGAGCTTATTTTGTAGTGTAATTTATCTTGTGTTGTTATTGTACTTCCACAAGTTTTCAAGCAAAAGTGACATTAACCTTGCCAGTGTGTAATGAACATAGTTCAAAAAGTGTTAGTGATTCAATAACAATATGCTAAAATAATAAAACAAAATACTTCCCGGGTGGATGTTGAAATCCATTGACGGAGTGATCATTATATTTGCTTTTCTGGTTTATTCTGCTGCTTCGGTCATTCTGTGCTGTACATGTTGTTCTGCTTGAGTGCACCATGAAGCTCATATAAGTCCACTGCCACAGCTAGAAGTTGCCATCATCATTAAATTTGTGATCAATCTTCATGTTGTCATCAAGGTCGTAGTAAGGAAGAAATATTTCAGTAGTCTTGGCTGTGCTGGGCAACCAGTCGCTCACTCTTAGAACACACCATGTTCATGGTTTCAGAGAAAAAATCTTTTGGCACGCACTCGGTCACTGCACTGCAAGCAGGTTTCGTAGTTGTCCGTAATTCTTTGGATGTCCGACATAACCATGAGCGGGAAAAGGGATCGCACAGTGCGATCCCACTTCTGATAACACGGCGGGGTATCTATCCTGTGCCGTGTCTAACCAGTCTCCGGTTTAATTCTTCGTTGATAGTAGAATAGGTAGGTAGTTGGTTTTCAATCACACACAACTCTTAACTCAAACTCAAAGCATTTATTTCAATTATAACATTTACAGTCACTTTTGAGTTATCACTTATCAAGGAGTCATTCAGTTTGAGTTATTTTTTTGAAGCTAGTCGCCCATTCCAAATGAAGTAGGTTCCTGATGGAGAAGAACGGGCAAGAAACTCCATGGACACTCTTTTAAATCAAAACATTATGGTACAGAGGTTATTTGTTCAACAATTACAATCACAGTTCTTTCTAACACAACTTTTCTTTTCATGTTTATTTCCAACGCCCGCCATTCAGTGCGCCTCGCTTTTGTCAAAGTTCGGCGACATGCCCCGAATTTCAATACAATATCTTATTACTAAGTTTGTTCAATAAAACTTACAAACAATGCTAAATGCTTATCAGTTAATTCTTTTATAATTAAACAATGCTAATATTCACAAATACAAAGGTTATTCAGATTAAAGTTGAATTAGAAGCTTTATTACTTTCTACCACTTTTCTATTGCTCCTTTGACAACACTTCCTGTGGTTCAAGGAATTTAATCAAACAACAGGTATTCACTAGTAAATTGCATTGTAAAATAATCTTATTACTTTATAGTTGGTTTTCTATTATTGAAACTTATTTAGTTCTTGTATTCAATTATTACATTCGGTTATTGATCATAATATTCGGAAACCGCGCCATCTTCGGTATCGCGTTGTCATAAACAAATTTACTATGTCAAATGACCACTTGTTAATATGACTAAAAACCCATAAATCATTAAATAAATGTTCCCTTTTAATTTTAACTTTAGTTTATTGCCCCAACATCGAAGTTAGTAAATTTCTCTTCCAGTTGACCCACAGTATATTGACTGGGTTCACAAAGTTGGTAATAGATGGCGTTCGATTGCAAACGAATTAATAACGTTCACAGATGCACGCAAATGGCTGTAACAGTATTCCACAGTTACCCATAGAGGGCAGGATCAAAGACTTTATGGTGAATAACAATTATAATAAGTAGTTACGCATAAGATTATGTTATAATCTTTCAGGTAGACGCTTTCGCGGCGACATATATATTGGTTAAAAGCCTTCTGAATTCAATAGCGACCTGCCTGATGTAGGTTTATTCAAACCTGTGTTTCAGGCCATCACTTAACATCGCTGAGTGCTGTAGTGGACTATTATGTTACTGAACATAGAGCTAGCATTGATACATAATAATTATATTTTAAAATAAAAATTGACTTAACATTAATAAACTTATTTCATTACTTCTAGCAATTTTTCAGTGTCTGAGTAATTAAATGTTGCTAAGTATTCACTCAACATTTCACTACATTTTTTACAATTTACACTATATATACCTAGAGACTTATTGATTTTATTATATAAGAACGGACCTAAAAATACATAAAATTTATTTATAAAAGTATGTCTAGTTTGAGGCTTTATGCAAACTAAGTCTTTTCTTCTCTTATCTATAGGTATTGGGACATAAGGAAGTTTGCTATGCTGGTGCAGTACTATATTCAATATAAAGAGTTGACGTACGGTTAAAACCTTACATGTCGTGTAAAGCTCGTGTGTGGGAAATCTAAATGGGCGAAAGGTGGCTACCTTAAGGACAGCTCTCTGCGCACGTTCTAATGGCAGAAGGATTGATTTAGCAGCCCCACCCCACGAAGTTATACAATAAGTGAGAATGGATTGACACAAAGCTAAATAGACCTGTTTAATTAATTTGTAGTCCGATATATATCGTAAATTCTTAAAAATGTATATCAATTTACTCATTCGAGTGCATAACAAATCGATGTGTTTACGGAAATTCAGATTTGTGTCAATCGTTACACCAAGATATTTCATATCATCGGTTTTTGCTAAAGTAGGACAATTACATGCATTGTCAGCATACGTGCCGCACTTATGCGCATAAATGTTTATGTTAGTAGCTGGCAGGTTAGTATTTCTCATAGTAAATAGAATGTGTTTGGTTTTCTCTGCATTTAGTGTTAGGTGATTTTCATGTAGCCAATTAGACACTATATTAAAACCGCTCTGGGCTTGTTTATACACCTCATCTCGAGATTTGTCTGAAAACAATAGAGCTGTGTCATCTGCATAAGACATTATGACACCATTTTGGAGTGTTAAGCTGCACAGGTCATTTATATATACTAGGAATAAAGTAGGACCCAAAATACTACCTTGTGGTATTCCGTAATTACTATTTTGAAGCTCAGAACTGACGTACTGACCAATTTTGACACATTGTTCGCGGTCACTAAGATAATCAGAAAGTAGTGAAAGAGTTGTTCCTCTTATTCCGAGTGTTTCAAGCTTGTCCAATAATAAAGGACAGGAAATTGTGTCAAAGGCCTTGGCGAGGTCGAGGAAGATCCCAATGGAGTGCAAGCCCTTATCCAAATTAGTGGTTATATAATCTATCATTTGATGTACTGCCTGATTAGTTGATTTTTTGGGCCTAAAGCCAAATTGTCTATCTGAAAGCAATCTGTTATCTTCTAGGTATTTCATTAATCTAATATTAATGATTTTCTCTAGGATTTTGGAGAGCCCTGTTAAAACTGAAATAGGTCTGTAGTTGTTAACACATTTTTTGTCACCAGATTTATATACAGGAGTAACCACTGCTTTTTTAAGCGACTTAGGGAATATACCATTAGTTAAGCATAACTGAAAAATATGAGTTAGTGGCGGAGCAAGTAGGTATTTGAAATGTTTAAGTATGCTGTTTGATATGTCGTCCCACCCAACCGCGCAAACGTCCTTTAATCCAGAAATAATTGTTAGTACTTCATCGACATCTGTATCTAGTAAGACAAACGATTTGAGTGTGGGGAAAGTTTTAGGTTGCCTTTGAGGGAAAGAACTTCTAGCTTGTATGGTCTTTTCTGCTAAAGTTTTGCCTACGTTAGAAAAATAGTATAGTTATATTGTATTGAAATTCGGGGTATGTCGCCGGACTTTTGACAAAAGCGAGGCGCACCGAATGGCGTGTGTGGTTAATAAACATGAAAAGAAAAGTTGTGCGAGAAAGGACTGAGATTGGAATTGTTGAACAAATAACCTCTGTAACATAATGTTTTGATTTAAAAAGAGTGTCCATGGAGTTTCTTGCCCGTTCTTCTCCATCAGGAACCTACTTCGTTTGGAATGGGCGACTAGCTTCAAAAAATAACTCAAACTGAATGACTCCTTGATAAGTGATAACTCAAAAGTGCCTGTAAATGTTATAATTGAAATAAATGCTTTGAGTTTGAGTTAAGAGTTGTGTGTGATTGAAAACCAACTACCTATTCTAATATCAATGAAGAATTACACCGGAGACTGGTCAGAAACGGCACAGGATAGATACCCCGTCGTGTTATCAGAAGTGGGATCACACTTGCGATCCCCTTCCGCTCATGGTTATGTCGGACATCCAAAGAATTACGGACAACTGCGAAACCTGCTTGCAGTGCAGTGACCCAGTGCGTGCCAAAAGATTTTTTGAACTAAGTTTATTACACACTGGCAAGGTTAATGTCACCTTTGCTTGACAACTTGTGGATGTACAATAACAACAATATAAATTACTCCACAAAATAAACTCATTACAAGGTCAATGTTATTATTCTACTATAAACTTTTCTTAAGAAATGGATCTCAAACTTGTTTTGTTGAACTAGTGTTTGCATTGTGTTTACATTTAGGAACTAAGTACTTTTTGACTATTTTCAAGATTTTTTGTTGGCTGCATACACACAATAATAATTAAATAGACTTGTTATGTTTGAAATTCGCACTGGTGTTTGTTTATGTCTCCCAATTTCTCTATAACTTGTGTTTAGAGCAAGGTTTAGGACCTTGTTTATCATCTCCAGCAGCGCTAACATGACAAGCGCGAGAACGCTCTTTTTCTCGTTTTGTCGAAATTTGTCTACGATTCTGACGTCATTCTAATCCCTAACATGACCGTAAACGACGAGTAAACTCGAAAAAAGCATTTTGACACTTCTATATCTCGCGACGAGAAACCGATGTTGCAAGTTATTAAAAACAAATTATTTTTGTGATAGCAACATCGGCTTGAGATTCCGTTTCATTCATTCAATGGTGCCGATTTCCTTGTCACAAATATCTCTAAACTAGACTAAAAATTACCAAAATTTAGATTATTCCTGTCAACCAACGATTTCCCATTCTGAAATAGACTAGTGACACAACTTAACTATATTTTAATAGTTATTAATTTAGTGAAAATGGCAATTGCTAATCTGAATTTTACGTTTTTCATCTAAAATTCTGATTGTCCAAGTATTTAATCGCGATTAAAAAGGTGTGGAAATTAATTTTCATGAACTAAAATTCACACCAACACCTCGACTTTTTTTTTCTTTTCTTTTGTTTATATCTCGAAAATAGTGTGTCCTATCGCAAAAATAATGAAAATTTGAACCCCCTTTATAAAACCCATAAACCCAAAATGTAGGTAATAATTTTTCATATTTTCAATACAAAAACCGAAAAAATCCATATAAAACACGTCGTTCTAATATAAATAGTAGTTTTAAACTAAGTATTTTCATTATTAATATATTGTAAAATAAAATGATGACTAAAATAATTACAATTATGAAACTGCCATGTTATTTTGGAGATATTTTTTGTATAATAATTTTGTCTACTCTTCTCGTCGTTCTCGTCGTCAAAATCGAGGACGAGTAAATACGACTTAATGACAGAAGAATCGGAGATTATCTCGTGTTG
Organism: Xanthia icteritia; assembly: GCA_949128155.2. Classification (NCBI taxonomy): domain Eukaryota; kingdom Metazoa; phylum Arthropoda; class Insecta; order Lepidoptera; family Noctuidae; genus Xanthia; species Xanthia icteritia. Next base: position 93,459 of record OX421955.2, on the reverse strand, counting down.
AATTGTCAAAAATCGAGATAACTAAGGTGCCATGTTAGGGTTTGTCGACAAAACATAAAGTTTGACTGAAGTAGTCGACTATTTTGTATGGAGGCGCTGTCAGAAAACGAGAAAAGAGACAATATAGACAAAAATTACTCATGCGAGAACGAGTAATTGTCGCGTGCGTCATGTTAGGCCTGCAGGTAAAGTGTTTATTAGTTGAAAGTTATTAGTTCCCAATAAAAGTTCTATTCTATTTTTATTAAATGGCCAGCAAAACAGATGTCGACTATTCTGTCAATGAGTAAAGTGAGTTGGATAAATAGTGTTCATGATATATAAAAATTAAATTAGTTAAAAACATTTAAAATTCGATCCCACTTAGAGTTATTTATTATTATATTATTGAAATTCTTAGCTATGGGGAACTTTGAATGGCGATTAGAGTTTTCCAAATAAGTATGTAAACATTGAAACATATAGTGGACAACATGTTGCAAGACTCATACAGAAACATTTAAATATGCAATAGGTTTGTAAAATAAGTCAATGAGATAAGTATGAGATACCATCAAACAAGAAGTTTTCAATGCAAACACAATTTGATAAATTGACAGAAAACATAGTTTTCAACATGTTCTTATGCATTCAAATAAAAAAAATAAAAAAACCAATGCACTGTTATAGTAATCCCCTTCTGTTTAAGTTCATCAAACTGTAATGATAGCCATTACATAACAATAGATTAATTTAATTATTTATTACTGCTTGTTCCTTCTAATCTAAATATTAGTAGGAACACCTTTTCCTGCATTATTATTTATCTGCATAACGTGTCACATTCCAGGTTCCAGGTGATTGTCATATCAAAAAGAAAATGATAACCTGCAGAACTACTATCAAAAATATCATAACAAAATTGTGAGCACCCTTAAAGGAGCTTGAGTCTTCTAAAGCTCTATGGACCCAGCTACTTCAAGAATGAGATGAAATCAAGGTGGATGTGAAGAGCATCGTTGACAACAACACCTTCCTTAAGAATAAGCTGGCTGACCCATGCTTACATCACAGGGTTTTAGCCGAACAATACAATCAGCTTCAATATAAAGTGTCAACATTCAAAGAGTGCAATAAACTGGCTTTGAAGCATATCTCATCTCCTGTACATGAATTATGTACCGCCCATAGGGCCCTAACTCTTTCAGTCTGTCAGAGGTACTTAAAAATGACGGCTACTTCAGTAAACCAATTTTAGCAAACCAATTCTTATCAAGATCGCCTTAAAAGGCGACTCAACCACTGCAGCCTGTTGAACAAGTGACCGTGTCGCCAGCCTAGGAAAAACCAACCTACATCCCACCAAATGAAAGCCAGCTTAAGGACAGCCAATCAGAGATAACTGTTCCAGCTCTTCCACACATCATAGCTAAAATAAAAGGTGAGCAGTTTTCAAACTACTTTCTGCTCACCTTACCAATACTGCTTCAATGTTAAATGTCAAAGGCTCAATACAATAGCCAAGTCAACAAGTACCTGCCCACATGATTCTCACATGTGATGCATATCATGCACCAAAGTACTTCTTGAATTATTTTTACCATCTTTATATTTTTGCAATTCTACCTGTAACAACTAATTCTAGTCTATTGCAAAGTACTATTAGTATTTTAACTTACTTACGGGTTAACTGATAAATAACTCAATGCGTAATAAAGAAAGAAAGAAAGAAAGAATAATACTTATTTGGACACAGTTCGTGAAATAATACAAATATAAAAATAAAAAAGTGAAAATAACAACATCAATGCATTCAATATTTCAATTAAAGACAAATTAAGTAGACAGCAAATCTACAACAAGCTGTCAATATAAACTAAAACTGTTTAATATGATCCTATCCTTTAATCCTGTCAAATCCAAGACTCCACAGAGCATTACCTTTCGATGTAAATGAAACTATTCAGCTAACAGCTGATCATAAAACACTACTAGACACTATTCTTAACAAGTGTGCTCAAATCAAAGACTTTTTGTCAATCACAGAGCATTACCTTTCTATGTAAATGAATCTATTCACCTAACAGCTGATCATATAACACTACTACACACTATTCTTAACAAGTGTGCTTATGTAAAGTGCAATATTAAAGCATTCAATATTTCTATATATAAAAAAAAAATTAAAAAATACAAGACTTCGTGCATGACACGGAGCAATGGTCCTAAACTCCTAAACCTTTATCCTATAGTAAGTAAGTAAGTAAATTTTATTTGTTTAAACATGGTGTACATTGCATGCAGGATCGTAATGGGATACAGAAAAGTTCTCATGTTCAGCCGCATATCGTGGCGTACAAATTGGTAGGAAGAGATGGTGCATAAGCCGTATAGTTACAATTCAATAAGCATATTTTTTGGATACAATTCAATGTCAAAATATTCATTAAATAAATTAGTCAATAAAAATATTAATTACTGTCATTAAAAATTTCTATTCCAAATTACAATTCCAATAAAATACAATAGATTACAATAACAAATCTACTACTAAACAAAACTCTACTAAACAAATCTATCAAATCAAAGACTTTGTGTCTACCACAGAGCATTACCTTTCTATGTAAATGAAACTATTCGGCTAACAGCTGATCATATAACACTACTACACACTATTCTTAACAAGTGTGCTTATGTAAAGTGCAATATTAATGCATTCAATATTTATATTTAAAAATAAAAAAAAAATACAAGAATCCGTGCCTGACACGGAGCAATGGTTCTAAACTCCTAAACCTTTATCCTATCAAATCAAAGACTTTGTGTCTATCACAGAGCATTACCTTTCTATGTAAATGAAACTATTCAGCTAACAGCTGATCATATACCACTACTACACACTATTCTTAACAAGTGTGCTTATTATGTAAAGTACGTGTAATATCAATGCACTCAATAATTAAAAAAAAAAAATACAAAGACTTCGTGCCTGACTCGTACGGACGACCATTTGGAGGCCGGCCCAGTCTCTCACTGATGGCCCGGAAATGCATGGCCCAGTTAGGCAGCGTTTCCACGACCAGCGGAGGGTATTGCGGCTTTTTCTTCCCCTTCTGTTTCGTCGATTTGGGTGACGAAGCGCCGGGTGCGGCGGCAGGGGGGGCGGGGGGCGGAGTCAATGATGGGTCGCGGGGGCAAGTTAGTGTTACTCACCCCGGCTCTCGGCGGAGACGGCGACGGCGATTCCGGTGGTGTGCGGCGGCGGACCGCGTTGGAGAAAGTAGGCGACGCTAGGGTACCCCGACCCCGCGGCGCGCTTTCGCGCTGTGGCCGCGAGGGGTCCAGACAGTATCGCTTCGCCTCCTCCGACGCGGTCTCTCCGGAGCTTCTCATGCGGCGCTGGGGTCTGGCCTCGAGTTCGAACTCAAAGTCGAACCCCAGCGGCGGCGACATTGGTGACGCTTGTGATGTCACACCGGCGACTGCTCGGCCTACGATACGAACCGCGGCGGCGGAGCTGCGGTTCGGGCGGTAGGCGCGCGGGTCCGTGCGGACAGCACAGGGGCGCGCGGCGCGGGGAACGCGGGGTATGCGGCACGCGACGCTATGGAGCGCGTAGCAGACGCGGCTGGGTGCGCGGGCGCAGGTGTGCGCGCGGGCGGCGCAGATGTGCGCGCGTATGGGGCGCACTAGGCCCCGGGACCTGTATGGGTACCGGGCGAAACGCGGCGAAACGGACGGCTACCGCGTGCGGGCGGCTCGTCGACGGCGTCGGCGCAACGCGCGCAGGCGCCGATGACGTCGGTGGGCCGGTAGCAGCAGCGGTGTCTTCCCCTCCTCCTCTTCCTTCTTTCTTCTTACTCGATGGTGGGCCGGCTGGCGGCGCACCGGACGACACGTTGCCAATATTAGGCATTGATATCGCCCGGTCCAACGCCGGACGGGCCTCCTGGGACCCGGCATCGCGGCCCAGCGAGCCGTGCTTGCCGGGTTTCGGCATCGCTCGGGTGTGTGGCCTCCGCGACCGCGTCGGCGAGTGAACGCTGGGCAATCCGGGGCGGCTCTCCCTGTGTTTGCACAGGTACCAGTGGTATCCTGTACACACACAGAGAGAAACGGTTAAAAACGATGCGGTCCGCGCGGGTAACTGGGAGCTACGTGGATAACTTCAAGTTTTGGCCACGGAGCCAATCCTCACTACAACAATGCGAGACGTCGCGACGCCCCCGCATGGGGGCGTGGCGAGCGAGGTCGGGGCGTCGCCCCTCACCCACAGAGGCTTACCGTGACCCGCAACTGCGGTCCCCTCACTTTGTTCGGCTTCTAGCGGCCTGCAGCCTATGATGCAGCAAGCTGCATCTGTGTGTTTGGTTGTATTGAATATTTCTGTAGGCGCCCCACGACGTTAAATCCTATAGCGTAGCTTTCTTCACGACATCTCGGCGGTCTGTCCCCGCCAAGTGAGACCCCCAGTTGCCTGGGGGAGGCCCGACGAAGACGACCAGCGACGGAGATGCCGACTCGACGCTCCTACTCGTCCAGGCTCTCACGAAGTGAGGAGCATCGAAAATGGTCCGCAGCGCAAGGTTTTGCTGCGCGTGGAGCGTCTTGCGGCTCGACTCCTTCGTGAGGGTGAACCACGCGGTGGCGGCGTACGTCAATATTGGGCGAATGTACGTCTTGTACACGCCCAACTTGACGCGCGCCGGGATGGTAGGTTGCGGGCGACCGTACCCTGCGCGGCGACCTTGCGGACATGGGGCCCCATCGTGAGGCGGCGGTCGATGGTCACACCCAGGTATTTAGCCCGGGGCGACCAATCGACGGCGGTCCCTTGTAGTTTCAAGGGTGGTGGGACAGGCGCGGATCCGGTGACCATCGCCTGCATTTTACTCACGTTTACCGAAAGCCGCCACTTCGACAGCCAGTCGGGGAGTAGGTCGAGGGCGCGCTGCATCTTGACCGCCGCGTGCTTCGCATTGAGCGAAGTGGTGATGTACGCGGCGTCGTCAGCGTACAGCGCGAGCGTCGCCTCTGTAGTGGTCGGGATGTCGTCGGTATAACGTGAGTAACACGCCGGTGACACGCAGCTGCCCTGCGGCACACCTGCCAGCACCGGGCGGGCGCCGGAGCACCCCGTCGACCACCACCCTGAAAGTCCTGTTCGACAGAAAAGATGAAACCACTCTAACAACGTGACGGGGCGCGTCGGAAGTGGCTAATTTGTAAATCAGACCGTCGTGCCACACACGGTCGAAGGCCTTCTCCATGTCGAGGAATACTGCCACCGAGCATTCCTTTTTGTTTAGTGCTGTTGTCAGAAGGTGCAGTACCCTCGACAACTAGAGCGTCGTGCTGTGCTCCGCCCTGAACCCGAACTGCTCCGGGCGTGGGGCGATGTGATGCTGGAAGTGTCACAGCAGGAGTACTTCGAATACCTTGGAGACTGTCGGCAGAAGTGTAATGGGCCGATAGCTATCCGGCTTCACCGGGCTCTTTCCCGCCTTGGGCAGCATGATGACGCGCCACTCCTTCCATGAGGTGAGAAAGACCCCTGTGCGCAGTATCCCCCGTAAACAGGCGTGCCAGTGCCGCTACTGTGCGGAACGGCAAGTGGCACAGCACTGTGTTAGTGATATCGTCAGCACCGGGGGCCTTTCTGGGCTTCGTATTTAGGATGGCGCGTCTAACTGCGCCCGGCGAGAAGAAGATCGGTGTCTCCTCGGGAGCTATCGGCGATGCGAAGTAGTCTCCCAGGTGTTGCTCTACCGCTGCGACATGCTCGACGTAAGCGGTCGGGTTTGGCCGGAACTGACGCTGCAGGTGCTCGGCGAAGACCTCCGCCCGGTCCTCTGCTGCGTACTTGAGCGCCCCGTCGCTGTTAAACAGAAGGCGCACCGGAGCTGGGGTATTCGACAGTTGGCGGCAAAGACGACGTAAAGACGGCCAACTGTCGACAGCGGCGTCTATTCTATCTTCCCAGCCCGCGGCGGCATGGGTCGACAACTCGGCCTTTACTTTCTCCGCAAGACGGTTTAGCTCTCTCTTCATGGTCGGACATCTTGTTTGTTGCCATTGCTTGCGGAGGCGCCTTTTCACGCTTGTTTGCGAGATTTTCCGGCTTCTTAACAGGTGTGCGAAAACTCGTTATCATCTTGTCCTGGATGGATTCGGATTCAAACTAGTCCGACGTCAAAGGGGTATTGTAAAGAGTACCCCAGTCTAGTGTAAAATAACGATAAAGTGTATAAAACAAACAATCACAATAACAACAAACAACAAACAATAATATACTAGGATTCTAAAGAATATTGTCAGCTTAACTTTTCAATTTCCTTTTGTTTCAGGTATGCATACACGGCTGGGAGGCCAATTGGCGTGCTCCAGTTGAATGTACTAGTAACGTAAGTTAATTTTTATTATTTTCTCCTACAGATGACTCTACCCGCACTGTTGGATGGTGCACAACCCAATATTCTGCGGTTAAGAAGGGTGAGAAAGGGTAGAAGGCAGTCAGAAGTGTAAACTGAAAACACAGTTATCGTGCGGTTTTCAGGGCAGCCCGCGTTCCAGTAAAAAAATCATGACTCAATAAGGACAGTAAAAAAAAAATTGAAAAATTAATGAAAGCTAATGAACTATTCTATTGGACTATGTTAAAATCTATATACTATTATATACAATAATTTTGAGAAATACCCATTTGAAAACCCAACTACCAAAACCAATAGACGCAAAAAGACAGTTTTTCAGAAATTTATGACTGGGAATATTATCCGATGGTAATTAAATTTTTATTATAAAATAAGGAGCCAATAACGCACCGAATAGCGTTTGACCCCCTTCTGTCAAAACAATAGGTAAAGTTTAGGTAAAAGTTAGGTATTTCAATAGGCATTTTAAAATTTAAATAACTCAGCAACTGTATAAAAGAACAATCTGAAAATCTGCACTTATATTCTAAATGAAATTACAAGTCTAATAATTAAATAAAAAATAGGGGTCTTCGCTCGTTCCTTTGAGCTAGGGCTGTCACAATTTGGGTGTATTTCGAAAAGTTTTGCTGACTTTTTATCTTCGCTCCCAGGCCACGTATCAAGAAGCAAAAAACGGTATTGTGTTGCTTACGTGGTCCTCTCCAAGGTGATATGCTGACTGTGATCCTGGGACTGCTAGTTCTGAATTCACGCTGCACGTGTTTTTCGGTTTTTCTCCCGTAGCAGCGAGTGGCGAGGCGGGAAAAATCCAATACTTTGCCAAAATATGCGGTGAAATGAAATGAAATGAAATGAAATGAAATGAAGTGAAATGAAATTGTTTATTATGTAAATAGGATATTGGAATCACTTTTACACGTCATCTTAAAAAAAAAAAATTAAAAATTAGCTAGATGAGTTCGGCGTTTCCTATCTGACTACTCTGAGAAGAAAGGCCGAAACAAACTCAGAGGTCACAGTCTCTTTTAAAGTCCAGACATAATCTTGGTCAGGCCATATGAGGACCATGTAGATTAGTGTCTGAAATGGTCTTTTGAGAAAAGAACCACACAGATTTGAGTGGACCTGTCCTGTCAGTGCAAGCATTTGTCAGTAATCGTGGAGCTCAACCCAGAAATTAAGGAGCTCAACTCGACGAACAATACCAAAGAAAGGACATTTGGGTAGGCCTCATAAACTACTCAAACTGCCAGACCATCATTAAAACTAAATAAGAAAGAAAAAATAATAATAATTAAAAAATCCACATAGTCCTCACATTCACAAAAATTTAAAAATAAATAAAAAAAATACTTTACAAAGTAATAATGTCATTTTGAATATAATGTTTATATAATACTGGTATTGATTTTCACAAGGCTTAGCAGAGCGAGCAGCTCAATCCCAAGCTTTTTTATCATCTAAATAATCTAAAATTTTATAGTACCCTTTTTTACAAAGTTTGGTTTTAATGCAGCTTTTAAATCGTTTAATGGGTAAGTTTCGAATGTCGATGGGAAGTTTTTGTAAAAGCGTATACATTGACCCATGAACGAGTTGCCTACTCTGTGGAGACGAGTGCGGTGTACAGCGAGGTTGTGTTTATTCCTCGTATTTAAACTATGAATATCGGAAATCGAATTGATTGTATAGTGAATTGGTGCACACCAAAATTAAATAGCAGTACAATAAAAACTTTTTACAAAAAAAAAACAACCGACTTCCAAAAAAAACACAAAAATAACTTTTTTACAAAACAAAAACCACCGAATTCCAGAAAAATACACTTAAAAGAGAAAAATAACTTGAATTTCGGAAGTCGGTGGCAAAAACGAAAATACAGATCCATATAGTTATATTTTATTGTGGGGCAAAGAGGAATGCCTAAAATTTTTCAGTGGAATATGCCCCGCTAGTTCGACTTGGTGGGGCAGATTCCACTAGTCTAAAATTTTTATGGATTCTGCCCCACTAGGGTTGACACCTTAGAAATGTGTAGGTAGGTATGCTCGTATTTTATATTTGTTTGGAAAAGAAAGAAATGTTGATGGCCCAGAGCAAATCTGAGCAAGTACTAATGTGACTTTTTCAATTCATATGTACTTTCTGAGTTTATCTTGGACATTATTGACATCAATGAAGGAAAACATCGTGAGGAAACATGGACTTATAGTTAATATTAGTCTGAAATCACCAACCCGTTTTGAGCAAGCGTGATGTTTATTCTCTTCCTGCTAGAATTCATACAGACTTTCTAGACTCTTCCATTGTAGTTGTGGAGGTCACTCCGGATAACTTTTTAAACAAGTTAGTAAGACAACAGAAGTTACCCCTTCAAATAACCAATTATCATTAGTGAATAATAAAATGGTATCTTCTGGTAATATTACACATAATAAAAATCCAAAAGGGGGGCAACATACTTTAAAATTATTCAATCAAAATATTCAAGGTTGCTCTTCCAAATTACTGGAAATAGAATTGTTTTTAGAAAAAACTAAGTTTGATGTTATTTGTATTACTGAACATTGGTTAAAAGATCATCAAGTAATGTCAATTAACTTTGAAAATTATTGTGTAGTTAGCCATTTCAGCCGAAAACGTATGATACATGGCGGATCATTAATATTAGTAAAAAATTCTATTCAATCGAAAGAACGAAAAGACATAATCGGACTCTCTGTTGAACACACCATTGAATTGTCCTGTGTTGAGCTCGATAAGCATGTTATAGTATGTGTATACAGACCTCCAAGTTACCAGAATCTATCTATGTTTGATTCTGTAATGGAAGATGTGCTAAAGAAATTAAATGCTAGTAGTAAGTCAATAATCATATGTGGTGATTTTAATATTAATCTATTAGAAAATAACTCTAATACTGTCAGACTACTACCTAAGTCTTTTCAAGTCATTTGATTTGTCAAATGTTTTTATTGAACCAACCCGAGTGACAGCTTCTTCTGCCACTTGTATAGATAATATTTTCTGTAATTGTGATTACTTACATAAACAAATTGTAAATAAGTTGCCATCTGATCACAGTGGACAATCAATAACATTTTGCTCCTACATGCCTTTACAAAAAATTCAAATAAGGTTTAGGCCAATTACATGTAAAAATCTAGAGAAATTAAATAATACTTTGGCAAGTAGATTATGTATTCAGAGTTTTAATAATATATGTGACCCAAATGAGTTCTACGCCGAGTTCTTTTCACTATTAAACAAGCAATTTATTGACACTTTTCCACTAAAGACTAAAACTATTTACACAAAGTTCTTATTTAGTGATTGGGCGACTCCAGGTATTCGTAAAAGCAGGGAAAAACTTTTTGAACTTTATGGCCTAAAGCAACATATGAATAATACAAGATTTCATCAGTATGTTGCAAAATATTCTAAAACTTTTAAAATTGTGTGCAAATTGGCTAAAGCTCTTCACATTAGCAATAAAATAAAATCAGCTGATGATAAAATAAAAACTACCTGGCAAATAATAAATAATGAAACCGGTAGGAAAAAACAACGTAATACTGAATTTAATTTAGAGACTGCACATGGCCCCATCAACTCAGATGTGGAAATAGCTCAGGAATTTGAAAACTTTTTTGCTAATATTCCCCATAAAACTACTGAGGCTTTAAATTCCTCACCCGCGCTTTCTGCTGCCTTACTTAGAAAGACTGTAAAGGCATGCCCTTTGGAGTTTAGGTTTCAGCATACAAACCCCCAGGCTGTCATAAAAGCTTTTAAAGATCTTAAAATTAAATCAACAGAAGATCTATGGGGAATGTCTGTAAAAGTCTGTAGATCTATCATCGAAACCATTGCGCCTTATTTAGCTTGCATATTTAATACCAGTGTAGACCAAGGAGTCTTTCCGGATCTCATGAAACACAGTAAAGTAGTTCCTTTGTTCAAATCCGGTGATAGTAAGGAACCCAACAATTATAGGCCTGTGTCAATTCTGCCAGTTCTCAGTAAGGTGTTTGAAAAGTTGATACTCAATCAAATGTTACGTCACTTTAATAAAAATTCCATCTTTCATGATCATCAGTACGGTTTCACCAAAGGGCGTTGTACCACTGACGCCGGTGTCACCCTAATAAAGAACATTTTTAACGCCTGGGAAGAAGCACAAGATGCCATTGGAATCTTTTGCGACCTCTCGAAGGCGTTCGATTGCGTAGACCATGAGACACTTCTGCTGAAACTGGAGCATTATGGGATTAGAAATACAGCTCTTGATTTGCTTAGATCATACCTGAAAGATAGAAAGGTTAAAGTTCAAGTCAACGGCACAAACTCATTAGGGTCTGAAATGGTAATGGGCGTTCCTCAAGGTTCGATATTGGGTCCATTCCTCTTTTTAGTTTATATTAATGATTTACCCCAATTATTTCAAAATCAACCGAAGATGGTGTTATTTGCTGATGACACATCATTGATCTTTAAAATAAACCGACGGTCACAAAATCTTGACGACGTGAATAGCTTTATTGTTCAGGTCCAAGATTGGTTTACGGTAAATAACCTGGTACTAAATAAAAAAAAAACCAAATGCATTAGATTTAAATTACCAAATGTTAGAAGTAGCGAATGTGACATCATATTGAATGGAGAAAAACTGGAATTTATTAATCAAACAGTTTTCCTAGGAATCACGCTAGACGAGAAGTTACAATGGGGACCCCATATAACATCTCTCGCGGGGCGGCTAAGTTCAGCCGCTTATGCTGTTAGAAAGATAAGACAGTTAACAGATGTAGAAACCGCGCGTTTGGTCTATTTTAGTTACTTCCACAGTATTATGTCGTATGGCATTTTACTGTGGGGTCGGGCTGCTGATATTGAATCTATCTTTATTTTACAAAAAAGAGCTGTCAGAGCCATTTATAATCTACGTCGTCGCGAATCTCTCAGGGAACTATTTAAAAAGATTAATATTATGACGGTACCTTGCCAATTCATTTATGAAAATATTATGTATGTGAGAAAAAATCTACATCTTTTTAACAAAATAAGTGATAGACATAATTTTAATACTAGAAATAAAGATAAAATAAATCAACCATTTTTCAGACTATCTAAAGTACATACATCTTTTATGGGGTACTGTGTTAAATGTTACAACAGAATACCTTGTGATATATTAGAATTAAATGAAAGAAAATTTAAAACTCATATAAAAAATACACTTTGCAAACAAGCATATTACAAATTAGAGGATTATATCCAAGATAAAAATGCTTGGAAACATGCTGGTCCTGCTCCATAGGACAATTTAGAATCTAGACAAAATCTAACTGGTTGCTAATTTAATTGTATAATATATGTCGCCGCGAAAGCGTCTACCTGTAAAGATTATAACATAATCTTATGCGTAACTACTTATTATAATTGTTATTCACCATAAAGTCTTTGATCCTGCCGTCTATGGGTAACTGTGGAATACTGTTACAGCCATTGGAAGAGAAATTTACTAACTTCGATGTTGGGGCAATAAACTAAAGTTAAAATTAAAAGGGAACATTTATTTAATGATTTATGGGTTTTTAGTCATATTAACAAGTGGTCATTTGACATAGTAAATTTGTTTATGACAACGCGATACCTAAGATGGCGCGGTTTCCGAATATTATGATCAATAACCGAATGTAATAATTTAATACAAGAACTAAATAAGTTTCAATAATAGAAAACCAACTATAAAGTAATAAGATTATTTTACAATGCAATTTACTAGTGAATACCTGTTGTTTGATTAAATTCCTTGAACCACAGGAAGTGTTGTCAAAGGAGCAATAAAAAAGTGGTAGAAAGTAATGAAGCTTCTAATTCAACTTTAATCTGAATAACCTTTGTATTTGTGAATATTAGCATTGTTTAATTATAAAAGAATTAACTGATAAGCATTTAGCATTGTTTGTAAGTTTTATTGAACAAACTTAGTAATAAGATATTGTATTGAAATTCGGGGTATGTCGCCGGACTTTGACAAAAGCGAGGCGCACCGAATGGCGGGTGTTGGAAATAAACATGAAAAGAAAAGTTGTGTTAGAAAGAACTGTGATTGTAATTGTTGAACAAATAACCTCTGTACCATAATGTTTTGATTTAAAAGAGTGTCCATGGAGTTTCTTGCCCGTTCTTCTCCATCAGGAACCTACTTCATTTGGAATGGGCGACTAGCTTCAAAAAATAACTCAAACTGAATGACTCCTTGATAAGTGATAACTCAAAAGTGACTGTAAATGTTATAATTGAAATAAATGCTTTGAGTTTGAGTTAAGAGTTGTGTGTGATTGAAAACCAACTACCTACCTATTCTACTATCAACGAAGAATTAAACCGGAGACTGGTTAGACACGGCACAGGATAGATACCCCGCCGTGTTATCAGAAGTGGGATTGCACTTGCGATCCCCTACCGCTCATGCTTATGTCGGACATCCAAAGAATTACGGACAACTACGAAACCTGCTTGCAGTGCAGTGACCGAGTGCGTGCCAAAAGATTTTTTCTCTGAAACCATGAACATGGTGTGTTCTAAGAGTGAGCGACTGGTTGCCCAGCACAGCCAAGACTACTGAAATATTTCTTCCTTACTACGACCTTGATGACAACATGAAGATTGATCACAAATTTAATGATGATGGCAACTTCTGGCTGTGGCAGTGGACTTATATGAGCTTCATGGTGCACTCAAGCAGAACAACATGTACAGCACAGAATGACCGAAGCAGCAGAATAAACCAGAAAAGCAAATATAATGATCACTCCGTCAATGGATTTCAACATCCACCTGGGAAGTATTTTGTTTTATTATTTTAGCATATTGTTATTGAATCACTAACACTTTTTGAACTATGTTCATTACACACTGGCAAGGTTAATGTCACTTTTGCTTGAAAACTTGTGGAAGTACAATAACAACACAAGATAAATTACACTACAAAATAAGCTCATTACAAGGTCAATGTTATTAATAATAAAAGTTTATACTAAACTTTTCTTAAGAAATGGATCTCAAACTTGTTTTGTTGAATTAGTGTTCGCACTACATTTAGGAACTAAGTACTTTTTGACTATTTTCAAGATTTGTTGTCAGCTACATACACACAATAATAATGAAATAGACTTGTTATGTTTGAAATTCGCACTGCTCTTTGTTTATGTCCTGCAATTTCTCTATAGCTTGTGTTTAAAGCAAGGTTTAGGACCTTGTTTATCATCTCCGGGTAAAGCGTTAATTAGTTGAAAGTTATTAGTTCCAAACAAAAGTTCTATTATATTTTTGATAAATGTCAAGCAAAGCAGATGTCTACTATTCTGCCAATGTGTAAAGTGAGTTGGATAAATAAGAGTGCGTGATATAAAGAAATAAAAATTAAATTAGTTACAAACAAATAAAATCCTTAGATCCCAATGAGAGTTATTTGGCGAGTAAAAGTAATGTTATGAAATTCATAGCTATGGGGAACTTTGATTGGCGATTAGAGTTTTCCACATAAGTATGTAAACATTGAAACATATAGTGGACAACATGTTGCAAAATTCATACAGAAACATTTAAGTATGCAATAGGTTTGTAAAATAAGTCAACGAGATAAGTATGAGATACCATCAAACAAGAAGTTTTCAATGCAAACACAATTTGATAAATGGATAGAAAACATAATTTTCAACATGTTTTTATGCATTCAAATAAAAAAATAAAAAAATAAATAACCAATGCATTGTTGCTCATAGTACTCCTCTTCTGTTTAACTTCATCAAACTGTAATAGCCATTACATAACAATAGATTAATTTAATTATTAATTACTGCTTGTTTCTTCTAATCTAAATATTAGTAGGAACACCTTTTCCTGCATTATTATTTATCTGCATAACGTCTCACATTCCAGGTTCCAGGTGATTGTCATATCAAAAAGAAAATGATAACCCCTGCAGAACTACTATCAAAATTATCATAACAAAATTCAAACCAATTGTTATCAAGGTTGCCTTAAAAGGCGACTCAACCACTGCAGCCTGTTGAACAAGTGACCGTGTCGCCAGCCCAGGAAAAACCAACCTACATCCCACCAAATGAAAGCCAACTTAAGGACAGCCAATCAGAGATGACTGTTCCAGCTGTTCACACATCATAGCTCAAATAAAAGGTGAGGAGTTTTCAAACTACTTTCTACTCACCTTGCTCAAAGGCCCAATACAATAGCCAAGTCAACAAGTACCTGCCCACATGATTCTCACATGTGATGCATATCATGCACCAAAGTACTTCTTGATTTATTTTTACCATCTTTATATTTTTGCAATCTTACCTGTAACAATTAATTCTAGTCTATTGCAAAGTACTATTAGTATTTTAACTTACTTACGGGTTAACTGATAAAGAACTCAATAAGTAATACTCACACCAAAACTATTAGTAAGCCCTAGAGGTAACTAATAGGTAATACTCTCATGTTATCCCGCTGGGTCCACGGCGGACAATACCGCCCAGAGCTTGATTCCTTATATCCTGTCTAATACAAGACTTCATGCCTGTCATGGAGCAATGGTCCTAATCTCCTAAACCTTTAACCTTTATGTAAATGAAACTATTCAGCTAACAGCTGATCATATAACACTACTACACACTATTCTTAACAAGTGTGCTTATGTAAGATGCAACATCAATGCATTCAATATTTCTAATAAAGAAAAGACTTCGTGCCTGACACGGAGCAATGGTCCTAAACTCCTTAATATTTAATCCTATCAAATCAAAGACTTTGTGTCAATCACAGAGCATTACTATGTAAATGAAACTATTCAGCTAACAGCTGATCATAAAACACTACTACACACTATTCTTAACAAGTGTGCTTGTGTAAGGTGCAATACCAATGCATCCAATATTACTATTAAAAATATAAAAAAAAAAAAAAAAAAAAAAAAAAAAATTACAAGACTTCGTGCCTGACACGGAGCAATTGTCCTAAACTCCTAAACCTTTATCCTATCAAATCAAAGACTTTGTGTCTACCACAGAGCGGTGTTCCTGATCCTATCCTTTAATCCTGTCAAATCCAAGACTTTGTGTCTACCACAGAGCATTACCTTTTGATGACTAAAATGAAACTTCAGCTAACAGCTGATCATAAAACACTACTACACACTATTCTTAACAAGTGTGATCAAATCAAAGACTCTGTGTCAATCACGGAGCATTACCTTCTTATGTGAATAAACCTATTCAGCTAACAGCTGATCGTACAACACTACTACACACTATTCTTAACAAGTGTGTTTATGTAAGGTGCAAAAACAATGCATTCAATATTTCAATTAAAAATAAATTAAGTAGACAGCAAATCTACAACAAGCTGTCACTAACTAAAACTGTTTACTACCAACTCCTACAATTCAATGGAAATTGTAGGATAATACAAGCAACAACATCCTGTGAAAATGAAACTAATTAGCTAACAGTTGATCATACAATAAACTGAAATACAAATTGTATGCCTTCAATGGCATGAAGCACTAGTTATTTTTATCTCCATTGCATGGCACATCTCTATATTGTAATCTGCTCAGATTACAGGAAAAAGTTGATCTTAGTCTTACTTGCAAGTGACTACTCTGTGTAGCCGTACTTATTAAGGTGTTCCATATTAAATGCATTCGATATTTCAATTCAAGACAAATTTGGTAGACAGCAGATCTATTATACGATTTTAATGTTACCTAGAACTAACTATTAACAAATTCTACAATTTCTGCATGCATGTGAAAATTAAACTATTCAACTACATCACATACAACAGCTGATCACGCAATATCAATAAAACAAATTGCAAGTACCCAAAGCTAGACTTTGTTTCATAAATGCAATCAATATTTCAATTTAAGGAAAACTGAATAGATGTCAGATCTATAACAAGCTTTAAATCAATCAATATTTCAATTTAAGGAAAACTGAATAGATGTCAGATCTATAACAAGCTTTAAATGGTAGGTAACTAAACTGTCTGTCACCAAATCCTACAATTCATTGAATATTGTAGGACAATAAAAGCAACAATAATCTGCCGACAAAATGTATCCCCATTGTTTCAGATAACAACCTACACCCACGCAACTAGGTAGGATGAGGGCATCGGCAGGTGCAGAGCGCGCACTGCTTTTCAGAATGGCCGTGTCGCCGCGAAAGCGTCTACCTGTAAAGATTATAACATAATCTTATGCGTAACTACTTATTATAATTGTTATTAACCATAAAGTCTTTGATCCTGCCGTCTATGGGTAACTGTGGAATACTGTTACAGCCATTGGAAGAGAAATTTACTAACTTCGATGTTGGGGCAATAAACTAAAGTTAAAATTAAAAGGGAACATTTATTTAATGATTTATGGGTTTTTAGTCATATTAACAAGTGGTCATTTGACATAGTAAATTTGTTTATGACAACGCGATACCTAAGATGGCGCGGTTTCCGAATATTATGATCAATAACCGAATGTAATAATTTAATACAAGAACTAAATAAGTTTCAATAATAGAAAACCAACTATAAAGTAATAAGATTATTTTACAATGCAATTTACTAGTGAATACCTGTTGTTTGATTAAATTCCTTGAACCACAGGAAGTGTTGTCAAAGGAGCAATAAAAAAGTGGTAGAAAGTAATGAAGCTTCTAATTCAACTTTAATCTGAATAACCTTTGTATTTGTGAATATTAGCATTGTTTAATTATAAAAGAATTAACTGATAAGCATTTAGCATTGTTTGTAAGTTTTATTGAACAAACTTAGTAATAAGATATTGTATTGAAATTCGGGGTATGTCGCCGGACTTTGACAAAAGCGAGGCGCACCGAATGGCGGGTGTTGGAAATAAACATGAAAAGAAAAGTTGTGTTAGAAAGAACTGTGATTGTAATTGTTGAACAAATAACCTCTGTACCATAATGTTTTGATTTAAAAGAGTGTCCATGGAGTTTCTTGCCCGTTCTTCTCCATCAGGAACCTACTTCATTTGGAATGGGCGACTAGCTTCAAAAAATAACTCAAACTGAATGACTCCTTGATAAGTGATAACTCAAAAGTGACTGTAAATGTTATAATTGAAATAAATGCTTTGAGTTTGAGTTAAGAGTTGTGTGTGATTGAAAACCAACTACCTACCTATTCTACTATCAACGAAGAATTAAACCGGAGACTGGTTAGACACGGCACAGGATAGATACCCCGCCGTGTTATATATATTTATTTTTTTATTTTTTTATTTTTTTATATTGGTTTTACATTCTGTGATTACTCGAACTCACACACTGAGTTATATTACTTGTAAAAATGCTAGGAATATCGTATAATTTTACAATGTTTGTAAATATGTGAGCACCATGCATCTATCACATGATTAATTTATCTGTCATTCCTTAATTTTTCATTATTTTTACCTAACGTGGTATAGTAATCTTATTCTAGGTGCATCGTCTTCACATATAATGATATAATTGATGTATACAAGATATTGTGAAAACATTTTAAAAGAGTAACGGTGGAGTTTCTTGCCCATTCTTCTCCATACGAAAACTACCTTTTGGAAGGGGCAACTAGAATCAATTATTATTTAAATGTTGACGTTCAAAAGTGCCTTTTTGTGCCTAATTGAAATAAATTATTTGACTTTGACTTTGACTTTGACTTTGATGATCAGTGCTCGTGCCTTCTCTGTATGAGAAGAGGCCTTTGCCCTGCAGTGGGACAGTAATAGGCTGGTATTATTATTTTATTATTAATTTTTATTTACTAGTTGTTTCTGGAAGGAATCGGGTTGTAAATCATACGTTAATTACACGATTTGTTACAAATAAAATAAAATCTAAGTAAATACAAGTCCTAGTTACATTTTACTTAGATGTAAATTTCTTTCTTTTCCAATCAAATATAAAATGCGAGCATACCTATCTACACAAATTCTAAGGTGCCAACTCTAGTGGGGAAGAATCCATGCCATGGGGCAGAATGCATTTGCCCCACCAGTGGGGCGACTTGGTGGGGCAAAGTGGAATGATTTAAAAGACATTGCCCAAAACCAGTATCGCTATAAAAGAAAACAGTATAGCAACAAAAATATAGTCATAAATTATGAAATCTTTTTTTAACTTTTCTTACTTATCTTGATCGAAATCGTATGTGGTTTTATTTTTTTGGTTTTAATAGTTACTAATTCGATTTTATTGCATTATATTTTCAAAATGGCTTTCATAAAGTGAAAGCAGTGTTGACAACTTAAAGAACTTCCCCGTAATCGGTTTTAACTGATATGTAGAGGCGGACGTTGTTTTAAAAAATATTTCAAATATAGAATATTCCCGCGTGATTCATATTTTTATTTGTAATTAATATTATTAAAAAAATTTTTCTTTCCTAGTTAACAATCTTTTAATAGTTAAAACATCAGTTATGGTCAGGGTGATTTAGATTAACTGTTGGTAGCACTACCACGGGCAAATAAAAGGTGAACTGTCATCAAAAGTGTCACTGTCAAGTCAAACAGCATCGTGTGCGGTAACGAATTTGTTTTTCTTTATAAGTTGTTGAGTTTGTTGTGACAACAAATAACTTATTATTACGTCGAGTACGTGTCCAGTAGAGTCTTTGGATTCCTGCACGAACAAGATATCTTATTGAAGACTATTGTACTGTTTCTGTGCTAGGGTTGTGGATTGTGTAGAACGTTTGTTTGCGACTACGGTCCGAGACTCTGTGCAGAAAATCAAAACGATTGTATTAAAAATGTCACGCTGTGTGAACTGTGCCCTTTCTCTGGTACATCCTTTACCCCGTCGTCAACTCGGGGAAGCAACGGCATCTAACTTATCGGGTGGATCAACAATTGAACGAGCTTATGGACATCAAGAAGTGTGCTTTGTCTGTGGATCTTCCATATTAAGAGCTAAGACACACAGAGTATCAATTGATAGCCCTGAAGGAAATGTCATAATGTCGTGCATACCTACTCAGCAGGTATCTATACTTGTATTTAATATAATTATAATAACACTGCTCATTAAAATAATTCTCAGAATGTACAAAAACTTCTCATGATATTTTCAAGTTGGTATTTGACCTGTATTCCACATATAATAATTGTTTTTGGTGTATAATCTTATGCTTGAAATCGTTTCTAGTAAGGTTAAAGCTTTCAATTTTCTTTTTTTAGGTACACAGGCTAGAAAGAGTTTGCTTACGTTGTTGGACGAATGCCTATAGAAATGTGAGCAGACAGACTCAGCATGATCAAGATAGACAACCGCAGTTTGTTCGTGAAGAAGCCATTGCAACACAAGAGAACATGGATGTTGCTACATCAAGTCGTGAAGTGGAAAGTGCATCAGAAACTTCTGTGCCTTCAAGGGATTTCTCAATACCTACACCACCACCACAACGTATTCAGCAATTGCATCAGGATCATAATGTTGCACATTGCCCTAAAATAATCTCACGTATTTATAAAAGAGCAGCTGCATCATCACGGCATTGTATTTTTGTTGATTGTAGGAATACAGAACGTTTGCTGGTACCATCTGTTATAAGGGAAATGTTATTGTCAGAGCATAAATTGTATACACCAATTAGTGCCCGAATATGCAGTTATCATCTTAGTATTGGTTCAATTCAATTCAATTCAATTCATTCATTTATTGCATCAAATATGGTAGGTACATGTAGTTCTTATATTAAATATTTAATTTAGTAACACACATTTGGCCAATATATGGCATGCAATAGTACAGGTTTTACATATGTGTGTATGTGTGTTGTTTTATGGTGTTCTTGGGATGAATTACAGTTTCATTATAATGATTTTACTGGGGGCCAAATGGACGACATGATGCCAATTATGGATAGAGGTACTCGCAGACAGTACGACTTTTCTAATATTAGAGAAATGAATCCACATCTCTGTCATTATTGGTTAGGGATCAATGCTGAACAATTTTATCAGTTGTTATCACATGTACCACAGCTGGCACTGGAAACTCCTTGTCCTAGTGTGGCTTTAAGTATAATGTCGGACGTGATGCTTCGAGGCTTGCCACGACGCGCCACGAAGCGATTTAGAGCGGCCATGTAGGCCTCAGTGGTGAGGTCGGTGACGAGCTCCAAATGTACGGCTTTCACTGCCGAGCAAACAAAGATGCACATATAGGATTTTGTAAGTTTGCATCCTCGGCCTTTACGATTGGCCACCAATACTGGTCCAGCATAGTCTACATAGCTGTTAAAAAAGGGAAACTCAAGATTTGTTCTTGAGCTAGGTAAATGACCCATTATAGGCTGTACGTTTTGAGCCTTATGTCTGAAACATTTAAGACATTTATTCACGACAAATCTAGATAAGTTTCTGCCACCTAGAGGCCAATAAGTTTGTCGTATGTGTGACAATAACAACTGTGGACCAGCATGAACAAGCTTTAAATGTTGCATTTGAAATATGAGTTTTGTAAGTGTGTGCTTACTGCATAAAACAATGGGATGTTTCACACTATAATCGTAGGGGGAGTTATCAAGCCTTCCCCCCACGCGAATGAGGTTATGATTGTCAATGAACGGTGTCAGAGGAAGCAATCTACTTTTGCGTGGTAATTTTTGTCCAGACTTTAACAAATTAAACTCTTCTGAAAACATTTCAAGCTGTGAATAATGTATAATTAAATTTAATGAATTTTCTAGTTCTGTTTTTGAAAAATTACCTTGCATTTTATTTATATTTTTTACATTGTAAATAAAGCGTTGTACATATGTAAATATATTTTGTATTTTTGTTAGGGAAGAATACTTTACTAATAAATCATGAATGATTGATGAATGAATGGGTACGTCTGAATGATTACTAATAAATGAATGATTGTCACTATTACTACCAATGAAATGAGTCACTACTTCCGGCAGACTATCTTTCCCGTTATTTGGCATGCTGGGCCACTCATTTTCACTATGCTGTAAAAATGAGGGTCCAGACCACCACAGAGCAGTGTTCATGATAACGTCGGCCCTGAGACCACGGGAAACAAGATCCGCCGGGTTGTCCTTCGACGGTACGTAGCTCCAGGTATGACCACAAGTACTTTCCTGTATCTCATTGACTCTGTTTCTAACGAAAGGTTTCAATTGATTTGAAGGAGTAGAGAGCCAACCCAGGACTATGGTTGAGTCGCACCAGAATCTACATTTATGAATGGGCATGGTAAGCGATTCTTGAACCTTAGTACACAGCCTTGCACCCAACAAAGCCCCACAAAGTTCAAGCCTCGGTATCGTCGTTGGTTTGATGGGCGCTACACGATTTCTAGAAACTAGAAGTTGTACGCCCATGGATCCACTGCCGTTACAAGACCGAATATACACACAAGCGCCATACGCCCTCTCGGACGCATCGGTAAAGACGTGTACTTCATGTGTAATAGAGTCTTCACGCAAAACCCAACGAGGAATTTTTAAATTATTTAATGCTGTAATTGTGCCTTCAAATGTAGACCAAAGGTTTCTGAGTTCGTGCGATACTTCGTCATCCCAGTCATACTTATCTAGCCATAGACGCTGCATGATTATCTTAGCTTCGACGACGCACGGACCTACGAGCCCCAGTGGGTCAAAGATTTGACTGATAACAGAAAGGACATGACGTTTGGTGACTTTAGTAGTGGAGGTTATATTTATAGTATAAGTAAGTGAATCAGTGTCACAAACCCAGTTTAGACCTAAAGTCTTAGACTGAGATGAGTTTGGATTTTGGTCAGAAAAATGTAAAGTATTATGTAATTGGTTATTATGTGTAATTTCTTTGAGAATTTGAGGATTATTTGATCGCCATTTACGTAAATTAAATTTTGCAGATGATAGAACGGAATGTACCTTTTTTGAAATTTCAACAGCTTCAGCTATGGTATCCCCTCCACTAAGAAAGTCATCGACGTAGAAGTCACGTCGAATGGCACATTGGGCACGACTGTCCTCAATGTTATCAGCCAGACTTACAAGACACTTAGTGGCTAAATAGGGTGCAGAAGCGGTACCATAGGTAACCGTATTTAAAGTGTAAGTCTTAAGAGGTTCTGATGGTTCAAACCTGAAAATTATTTTTTGAAGAGGTCGTTGGACTGGATTTAACTCTATGGCCCTGTACATTTTTTCCACATCACCTGAGACCACGTACCTATGCTGACGAAAACGTGTTAGAATGGAAAACAGATCGTCTTGAACTACGGGACCGACCATCTGAATGTCGTTAAGCGACATCCCCGAACTAGTAGAGGCTGATGCGTCGAAGACTACGCGTAGTTGTGTAGTGGTGCTAGAACTGCGAATGACTCCATGATGTGGGATATAATATTTAGTCATGGAGTTTTCTGGTGAAGGAGTACAGTCTGAGTCTAACGTCATATGACCTAGGCGCTCATATTCACTCATGAATTCATTATATTTTTTCTGAAATGATGGATCGCGTTTGAATCGCCGTTCAAGGGAAAGAAAACGATTTCTAGCATTAGTATAAGAATGACCTAATGTACTAGGATCCCCTCTTAGAGGCATAGTGACGACGAATCCCCCACCATCATTACGATTGGTGGTTTGAGCAAAAGACTGCTCACACATTCTCTCCTCAAGGGAGAGTGAATGCTTTAAAGCGACGTTGTCAAGCTCCCAAAATTGTGTGAGGTCGGGAGTGACATTGGAATGATGGCAAAAATGATTAGCGGAAAAACATGATTGGTGCGAAATACTACCTGAAACTAACCATCCTAATTTGGTCTCGCATAATTTAGGTAGGTTTTTCCCTAAGTCTATCATTTTGCCACCTAAGACATTCCAGAAAACTTCAGCCCCTACCAGGATATCTACGACCGACGGAACGTTAAAGTTCGGGTCTGCTAGCTTAAAACCTGAAGGAATAGGGACGTGATTGATATGCACGAATGAAGACGGTAGAACCCTTGTGAGTTCAGGCAAAATATGACACTCGATATCTGCAGTAAAGGCACAGCATAAAGACTCTATTGTAAGGTTGCAAGACTGTGTACTGGTGGATATGTGATTATTTATACCCGTTACCTTGGTGCTCGTACCGCGTCGTAACAAACCTAGCTTCTCTGATAAGCTTTGCGTAACAAAGTTCGCCGTACTGCCGTTGTCCAGCAGTAGGCGCGCAGTGTACTTCTTACCCGTCACGCCCGTCACGTTCACCATAGCTGTGGACAGTAAAACATGCGCAGAAGTAGCAAGCTGCATGGAGCTGGCTGAAAGCACAACATTTGAAGAAGGCGAAGCGGAAGGCAGTGCAGAAGGCATGGCAGAAGGCAATGGATTGGAAACAAGTTTGGGCTCGTTACTTTCCAAATGCAAAAGCGTATTATGCTTTGTTTTGCAATATTTGCAATGTGAAAACCTGCATTTCTTAGAATTATGTCCAAAGCGTAAACAATTAATACAAACATTAAATTCAATTGCTTTTTTATTACGATTTTCTATTGACAAGTTTCTAAAAGATTCACATTTAAATAATGTATGTACTTGGGAGCAAAGTGGACATTTTCTGTTTTTATTTATATTTTCTAATTTTGTATTTGTATGATTATGCTTAGTACTTATCCGTTTTATTTGAATGACTACTATTTAAGGCGACTATAGCATTCGTTTCAGAAGAACTTATATTTGATTCCACTGATTCCAACCAGTCAGCTTTCTTGCTTAAAAAAGAACAAAATTGTGTTAAAGTAGGATCATCTTTAAAAGTATTGTTTCTATGCTCTTCCCAGTCACGACTTGTTGTTAAATCTAATTTTTTAACCATAAAATAAATTATAATGTCGTCCCAATATTGAGTGGGCTTTTTTAAAGAAGTTAGTGCCCTAATATTTTTATTAATAATATCAACAAGGTTTCTGATGGAAACACTTGCCTCTTTTGTAATGGGTTCGACATCAAATAAAGCCTGAAAGTGATTTTTCACTAGAAGTCGGTTGTTATTATAACGTTCGCACAACAGGTCCCACGCAAGAATGTAATGGTCGGCTTTAAAGTCAATGTTTTTAATAATTAAAGCCGCATTTCCCTGGAGTGAAGCTCGTAGGTAGTGGAACTTGTTAATTTCACTTATGCTAGAATTGTCGTGAATCAATGACCCAAAGGTATCCCTAAACTCAAGCCAGCATTGGTAGTTCCCATCGAAATGTGGAAAATCTATTTTAGGCAAACGAACAAAAGAATTCCTAAATGAAACATGTGCACCTGAGTCAGCATCTCTGAAGCCCGCCTCCGACGCAGCACCGTTGGCCGAGACACCGAGCAGGCTGCGCGTGAGTGCCACGTGGTTGAAAAACTGGCGGTCAAAGTCCTCACGCTCAGCCAACGCAGACTCGTCGTCATCGGAAAGCACTTCGATCTGTGTCTGTAAGGCATCAAATTCAGTGTGTATGCTTTCGAATTTATTAAAACGCTCTTCTAAATCTAAACGTTGCAACTCAGATATTGCGGAACTACTTTTCACTAAGTTAAAATAGTTGCTGTAAATAGTAAGCTTCGATTTTATAGAACTACGTTTCTTTATCAATGTTTTTAAATTATCTGCCATTGTAAAGTAAAATAATAGCTAGACGCACCGATGTTAATGTACTTAATAGATAAAAACTGCAAAACAGCTGTTCGTTAGTGAAAGGGATCGAGAATTATTGTCAAGGTCAACGACTTAACACGCGTTAACGTAGTGCGAATCAGCGAATGACCAAGCGTTTTCGATGAAAATGATGCGTATTTCAACAGCAATATTATAGAAAACACTATAAAGGTACTAATATTGAAGCACTGTATGAAAACTGTAAGACAGAAAGATGAATCAACGATTTTTGGCAAGAAAAAGAAGCAGATTAATAACTAATTGGAACGGACTCACTCAAATACAGTATTATACTCCCTAAGAATGACATCAGCTCCCACGATGACGATGCAGGCTGCCTCGGGAACGACTCCTTTGTTCCTTTCTTCGTGGTCGTACCGCGTGGTTCTGGCGAGCGGTCAAAGTCCGCACAGATGAACACGACGACCGATTACTTGACGGCGTTAATTACGGCAAACCGGTAAATTATTTTTGCGCAATCGAAGGACCATTGAATGGGCTCAATCGGGACTTTACAATAAAAGATTAGTGGACTGTATTAACATAGGTGTAATACCGTTATTAACAAGCAATGTAGGTACAAAGAAATGCCCGTAGTGGAGCGCGTCTGTGAGCTGA
Organism: Xanthia icteritia; assembly: GCA_949128155.2. Classification (NCBI taxonomy): domain Eukaryota; kingdom Metazoa; phylum Arthropoda; class Insecta; order Lepidoptera; family Noctuidae; genus Xanthia; species Xanthia icteritia. Next base: position 67,704 of record OX421955.2, on the reverse strand, counting down.
GTGGTGTGGCGGGCGCGCAGCGGTCGTTGGTAGCGGGTTCGAAACCCCGCGACCCCGCGCCTTCCCCGCAGTGAATCAGACGCATATGTGATGCGCCGACATCTCCCCTCTTTTATGTCGAATTTATGCTATCATACAGCTTATTTTTATGCGCAACGGCGGTCCATAGAAGGATGGGCAATGTCTTTTACCCCCTTTGTTTGGGTGAAAAGGGGGGATACGGTTTGTATGAAAAATCTTATTCAATTGGTTTAGAAAACGCGGTATAAACTTATATAGGTAATAATAAAGATGGAATCATACATTTTTCAAAACTGGCTTGAAAGTGTAGAAAGGGGTTACAATTTTTTTTGCATCTCAATGACATCTATTGGCCCAAAATGGTACACATTTTGGAATACATTTTTCTACGTTCAATTTAACAGAAATAACATTTTTGAAATTTAATTAAAGTCCTATTAAAATTGTAAATAGAATATAATCACGATGTAACATTTAGTGTTTGTTTCATTGCAATCGTCTCATACAAGAAAAAGATATGCTAATTTAAAGTTTTCAAAGTGATACCCATACCACCAACAAGCACTACGTTCCAGGCAGCAAGGGGTAACGGAGATGTGGAGCGTATGCTGCCTCTAATATTAAGCTGGGCGGTCACAGTCCATAAATTACAGGCTACCACCCTCGAAAGAGCTGTGATCGACTTTGGTAAAAAAAACTTAGCAAAAGAGCAAATATGCGTCGCGCTTAGTCGTGTCAGAAGTTTGGAAGGCATAGTTTTATCAGAGTTGGACGCCAACAAATTATTAAAGCGACCACATGGCCACAGATCATTGACGGAAATAACGAGGCTACCAAATCTGTCTTCTGACAAACAAGGCCACACATAATATACGACTCAAGTAGCGCGATTTGATGCCGGGATATTACCATTAAAATCATTTATAGCTAGAGTACATCTCATGGCAATTCGAATAAGCCCAAACACGGCTAGGATACATTGTTTTATGACGGAGTTCGGGTGCCGTCCTTCCGGCTTCATCTTCAGATCAGTTCGATGGTCATCAGAATTATTTATTTTAACGTGCTTCACTGTCGCTTAAATATCTTAATCGAGATATCTTATCGCCACCCGTGAAATACTTATCATTGAGTAGTTCCGGTGGCCATCTGTCTTCTTCATCACTTCCATTTCACCAAATGATACTTTCTGAATGCAAATACTTAATTTGTTGCTGAAAATACCTAAATCGCTATGTGTGTGCCTATAATATTTGAGGAGTTCCCTCAATTCGTCATGGATTCCATCATCAGAACTGTTTTTTTTTATAATGGATTCAATATGGGCGTATATCCTTTCAAATCAGAAAATAATTTTCCAAATCGGTTCATAAATGGCGCCACCCGTTTAATACCTATCATTGAGGAATTCCGGTGGCAATCTGTGGTCTTCTTCATCAGTTCCACTTCACTAAATGATACTTTCTGAATGCAAATGCTTAATTTGTTGCTGAAAATACCTAAATCGCTATGTGTGTGCCTATAATATTTGAGGAGTTCCCTCAATTCGTCATGGATTCCATCATCAGAACTGTTTTTTTTTTTTTATGGGACCTATCTGGGCGTATATCCTTTCAAATCAGAAAATAATTTTCCAAATCTGTTCATAAATGGCGCCACCCGTGAAATACCTATCATTCAGGAATGCCGGTGGCAATCTGTGGTCTTCTTCATCAGTTCCACTTCACTAAATGATACTTTCTGAATGCAAATGCTTAACTTGTTGCTGAAAATACCTAAATCGCTATGTGTGTGCCTATAATATTTGAGGAGTTCCCTCAATTCGTCATGGATTCCATCATCAGAACTGTTTTTTTTTTTTATGGGGCCTATCTGGGCGTATATCCTTTCAAATCAGAAAATAATTTTCCAAATCTGTTCATAAATGGCGCCACCCGTGAAATACCTATCATTCAGGAATGCCGGTGGCAATCTGTGGTCTTCTTCATCAGTTCCACTTCACTAAATGATACTTTCTGAATGCAAATGCTTAACTTGTTGCTGAAAATACCTAAATCGCTATGTGTGTGCCTATAATATTTGAGGAGTTCCCTCAATTCCTCATGGATTCCATCATCAGAACTAAATTTTGACAAAAATGGGACCAATCGGGAAGTGTATGCATTCAAATAAAAAAAGAATTTTCAAAATCGGTTCATAAATGACGGAGATATACATTAAAAAAACAACATACATAAAAAAAAAAAAAAAAATACAACTGAATTGATAACCTCCTCCTTTTTGGGAAGTCGGTTAAAAATAGGGGGCTGCCGCGAAGAATCCGGCGCCGCACGCAAAAAATCGTCTCCAACACGTGATTTTTTGAAAGTTAACCTCTCAAAACACAGTTTTCGATATTTCCAAAGAAAATCAGCAGAGTTTTCACTGAAACACTGCACTTCTTTTATTGTATGCACTGAGACACTCACTTTGGTATAACTTTTGATTTAAAATTCGCACTTTGACTATATTAAAGGATTTTAGAGAGCGCGGAGCGACTTAAAAGTGATCTGCTCGCGGCGAGGGGTGCCGCGCGACTGGTTAGGTTAGGTTAGGTTCTCAGCTGGGCGCGGCTGGGGCGCTGTCAACGCTGCTTCCCAATCTGGGGGGCCCGAGCGCCGCTTGTAGGCGGCTCTACGTGGGGATCGTGCGATCGATGGCCCTTTACGGGGCCCCGATCTGGGCGGCTGACCTGACGGCCGGTAGCATCTCTGTGCTGCGAAAGCCGCAGCGAGCTATGGCCGTCAGAGTCATCAGGGGGTACCGCACGATCTCCCACGAGGCGGCTTGTGCACTGGCCGGATCCCCGCCCTGGGACCTGGAGGCGAAGGTACTCGCGTCACTGTATCGGTGGCGCGAGGAAGCGCGGGCGCGGGGCGAGCGGCCGATGCAGCGCCATTTGGAGCAGCGTCGGTCGCAGCTTCGCGAGGTCCTGGTGGCGGAATGGCGGGACAGGCTTTCACGCCCTACCGCCGGCCTCGTCACCATCGAGGCGGTCCGGCCAGTGCTCGACCTCTGGCTCGGGAGGAGGCACGGGCTCCCTGTCATTTCGGGTGACACAGGTGCTCTCGGGGCATGGTTGCTTCGGGAAGTACCTGTGTCGCATAAACAGGGAGCCGGACGCCCGGTGTCACCACTGCGTCGACTGCCGGGAGGACACGGCGCGGCATACGCTGGCAGAGTGTGCCGCTTGGGAGGAGCCGCGCCGTGCCCTCATCTCAGGAGTAGGCAGTGACCTGTCGCTGTCGGCCGTTGTGAATGCAATGGTCGGCAGCGAGGAGTCCTGGGACGCGGTGGTATCCTTCTGCGAAGTAGTAATCTCGCAAAAGGAGGCTGCGGAACGGGAGAGAGAGATTTCATCCTCTCACCCGGCCCGCAGCAGGCGCACCGGGCGTCGGCGGAGGGCGGACAACGCCCTCTTCCAGCCCCCATACATCTGGACCCGAGGTGGCGGCGCGTAGTGTTCCACGCGCGCCCCTCTTAGACGTCGCGGGGGGAGTCAAACACCTCAGTCCCCCCGCTCGACGAGACGGAGCCAGCAGAGTCGGGCTGGCACCAGTCGGGGTCGCGGAAGATTTGAACGTTCCCGCGACCCCGGCGTAGGTGTGAGATGGAACACCGGGGTGGTTTTTAGGCAGTAAGAGTCTGACAGACCCCTCCGCCCGCACCAGGGCGGAGGACATCCATGAGGATTTTCCACCCCTAACAAAAAAAAAAAAAAAAGAAAAGGTTAGGTTGGGGTGGGGGTTCCCCCACAGCGCATACTTCCACGTAGTTTCCCCCGGGCAACGCCGTGTCTGACCACCGTAACGGAGTGGCAGACCGGCGGCTAAAGTGCGCTGTGATTCGCAGACATTACTGCGGTCGTCTGCGAATATGACGAAAAAGCCAAGCCGTGACGCCTCTGGGCGCTTTCGTTCCTCCCAGAGTGATGCAAACGGCCCTGCTCAGAGCCAACCCAACGGCCCTTATCAGGGCCACGCCGGCGGCGCTTTAGCGTCGGAAGCTGACCGCGCACCGTCTGCGGCCAGCTTGTTCAGCGGGCCGGACGAGTTGTCGGACGCTGACGAGTTCAATATGGACACGTCGGCGGCCAAAAACGACCGCCCCAAGCGGAAGAGGGCCGATCTGAGGCTCGGGTCCGGGGGCTCCTCGGAGTCGGTCGGTCTTCTGCTTCGGCTTTTGCTCACGATGTGGGCTTGGTGGACGCCGAGCGCCAGCTAAACCTGGCAAAAAGGACGCAACTCCAGGTAGACCTGGAGGAGAGGGTCGCCGCCAAGGACACCAGAAGCTGGCTGAGGTCACGGCCCAGCCTGCCCAATCTGCCCCAGGTACGGTGGTAGGAGGCTCCTCCTCCCCTGCCAGCCTTGAGGCAATAATCCGCGGGGTTGTCATGGAGGATTGAGGACCGGCTCTTGCTGGAAAGGCGGCTCCGCCCGCCGCTAGCGGTGGATATGAGTCCATTGCCGACGGAGCCGGAACCTGCACCTCTGGTAGGTCCGACATCGGGCAAACAGCCCCGGGCCCCGAAGCCCTCCAAAACCAAAGGCAAGGGCAAGAGGACCACGGTACTGAAACCTCAAACGCCCACCACGAGCGCGGAGGGAGCGTCTGGGTCGTCTGCGACTCCAGCAGCCTCCCGGAACTCGGAGGGGGAAGACGCCCTTCTTCCCTCCACCACCCCGTCCAACCAGTCGTGGACGGAAGTGGTCAGGGGGGGAAAAGGGAAAAAGTCGACCCCCAAGCCCGCTGCGACTGCTCCTGCAGCCAAAAAGGCTTCAGCTGGCGGGAGGAAGCTGGTTTCTCCAAAAACCGCGGCCGTTGTGGTGAACATCACCCCGGAGGCCGTGGAGAGGGGCGAGACGTATGAGTCCGTCCTAAAACAGGCTCGTACTAACTCCGATCCCTCCCGGCTGGGGATCGGCAACATCACGTGCCGCCGAACCCTAGCCGGGGCTCGAATTTTCGAGTTCTCGGGGGAGCAGCGCGGCGCAAACGCGGACCTCTTCGCAAAAATATTGCAAGAGGTCATCGCGGATGCGGCAACGGTCGTCAGGCCTGTAAAGACCGCAGCCTTGGAGGTGGTCGATCTGGATGACTCGGTCACCAAAGAGGACGTGGTGGCGGCCGTTGCGGCGGCTGGAGGCTGCGACGCTGGCGTGGTGAAGGGTGGAGCCATCAGGCTCGGCCGCCGTGGCATGGGCACCATCCGCGTCGAGTGCCCAGTCGCCGCGGCTGCAGCCGTCCTTACTGCTACCAAGGGACGGCTGCTTGTGGGGCTCAGCTCGGCTATGGTCCGGCCACTTGAAGACCAGCCTATGCGTTGCTTCAAGTGCTTCGCGTTCGGCCACACCCGAGTCACGTATCCCTCCAAGTTCGACTGGGGAGACTGTTGCTTCAGATGCGGGCAGGAGGGACACAAGAGTGCCGCATGCCGCGCCGCCACGCTGCGCGGCGTGTGCCGCAAGCCTACCGCGAGGAAGGGCATAGTGCCGGCGCAGGTTCGCCCTGTTGCCACCACCACCGCCGTCGTCACCGCTGTAGCTCCAGCGGCGGTAGCTGAGGAGGGGTGTGCGATGTTGGAGTAATGGTTTCCGACTACCACATCCTCCAGGTGAACATCAACCACTGCAGAGCGGCCCAGGACCTGGTGGTACAGGTCATGGCCGAGTTTTTGGTGAACGTAGCGGTGGTCGCCGAGCCCTACTCAATACCCGGCAGCTGGCTGGGTGACGAGGATGGCTTGGTGGCACTAACGGCGCGGTCTTCCACAGACTCCCCTAACCTCTCTCTATAAGAGAAGGGACCGGGATAAGTGGCCGCCGCTTGGGGAGAATAAGCCCTTGTGGGCGTCTATTTCTCCCCAAACCGCCCTCTTCAGGACTTCGAGAACTATCTCGGAGTCCTGGCCGCCGTGGTCGGCAGGGCGGCGCCGCGTCAGGTCTTCGTGCTGGGAGACCTGAATACCAAGTCGGTGACCTGGGGCAACCCGGCCACCAACGCACGCGGGCGGGCAGTGGAGATGTGGGCAGCCTCCTCTGGACTCTCCCTCTTAAACAGAGGAAGCGTCCAGACATGTGTGCGGCGGCGGGGTGGTTCAATAGTGGACGTCAAAATTCAAAAGTCATTTATTCAAACTAGGCTGAAAATCAGCACTTTTCGAACGTCAAAATTACATAAGACAGTCCCCCAAAAACGCCCGCCCTTCACCACTTCCTAGTGCTTTAGCTGGGAAGAAGAAGTGGCGCAACAAACTCCCCAGCAGCACAGCTGTCTGAAAACAAGGAACCCCCACATGCACCATGTTGTCCTAAAGGTCTCCCCAAAACTGTGGAATAGACTACAGGATCGACAGGCTGTTCACATTGACCTGCAAAGGATCCGAGTGTCCGACCAGACTCCACTGGTCCAGTGTTCTCTATGCTTAGGATTTGGGCATGGACGACGGCTCTGTAAAGAACAAATGGGAAAGTGTAGTCACTGCGGGGGCCCTCACATGAAGACGAAATGTGCTGAATGGATGGCCGGAACAAACCCTTCATTCTGTAACTGTGTGCATGCAAAGTTAGAAAACACTGAGCATAATGCATTCAGTGACGAATGCCCAGTCAGAAAGAGATGTGAGGTTCTGGCCAGAGCCAGAGTAGCATATTGCTAAAGTTGAGACTGGCGACAGGGCGTACACTCCAACCAGAGGATATGCAGTGGCCTAAGCCAACCTAAAAAGGAAGGAACTGGCAACCACCGAACTCCTTTTAGAGGCCAGTGAGCGAGCAATCGCATGGGCATTGATCCAGGAACCGTATGTGGGAGGGGCTAGGAGTATGAAGAGCTACCGCGGTGCAAGAATCTACCAGTGGTGAGGTTGAAGGAAGTGGGAGGGTAATGGCGGCAATAGCCGTCTTTAATGATGACTTGGATATCATCCCCTACCCGAAACTCACCACGAACAACATCGTCGTGGTGGGGATCCGGACCAAAACCTGGGAAATCGTAGTAGTCTCCTACTAATTTGAGCCAGACCAGCCCATAGGGCCTTACTTGGATCATCTGACCAAAATAAAGCTGGAACTGGGCACCGGAAGACTTCTGATAGGGGGAGATGCAAATGCGAAGAGCACCTGGTGGGAAAGCACTATAGAGGACCAAAGGGGAGAAGAGATGTCCGGAACCCTGAAAGAGTTGGAACTTCAGGTACTGAACACTGGAGACACGCCGACTTTTTACACGGTAAGGGGTGGCGTAGTATATAAGAGCCACGTAGATGTCACAGCATGCTCGCTCGATCTATTTGACCTGGTAGACGGCTGGCGGGTCGACACAGGGGCAACGAGCTCGGACCACAACACCATTATATCTAACGTAAATGTAAAAAGGAAAAAGGGATAAGCATAATTAGGACAACAAGGAAGTACAACACTAAAAAAGCAAATGGGTCTCAATCGCATTGTTTACATCGTAGAAAACGAAATCTTAGCAAAGATTCTGTTATTCTCAATCTGATCTTTATTACAATAAAAACGTTCATGATAATTATTTTTGCATTGTCGTTATATTTTAATATCAAATAATATTATAACTTTAAAATCAAGGCAACCTACCCACATAAGTAAAAGTAAAATCATAAAGCATCCAAATTTTACATTCCATTGGATAATACAGCTTTGATAAGGTTAATGCGGAAGCTGCAATGTCTACAATAATGACATGGCTAAACACTAACCTGCTGACGCTAAACCTAAATAAAACCACTTACATTCCTTTCGGGTTAAGACGTGGTAATACTCCTGGATCAGATTTCTCCCTTGTAGCTCACTCCTGTCCTGACCCCACGGTACCTTGTGCCTGTCCCGCTATTAGCCGTTCAGACGCTGTTAAGTATTTGGGCGTACAGATCGATTCCGGACTAAGGTGGGACAAGCATATTGATACCCTCACCTCAAGAACTATGCGTCTAATCCACATTTTCAAATCTCTCAGAGATTCTGCCGACAGTACCACGCTGAAGATGATTTATTTCTCCCTCTGCCAATCTATACTGGGGTACTGTATAACTGCATGGGGTGGAGCAGGGAAGACCTTTTTTCTTAGAATAGAAAGAGCACAGAGAGCAATACTAAAAGTAATGACTAAAAAAGCTTTTAGATATCCAACATATGACCTATATGCCGACTGTAAAGTGCTAACAGTGCGGCAACTGTTTTTGTTCAAGGCAGTACTAAGGATACATAAGTACCTCCCACCTCCGGACCGGAACAAACGCACTCAAATCATACCCAGTACCCAGCACAGAACCTCTTTCGCTCGACACCAATTTTACATTCTTGGTCCCTATTTGTTCAATAAAATCAATAGTAAAATAAAAATAATGGATCTTAACTCCCACAACTTGAAAAACAAACTGACTGAATGGCTACTGCAAAAAGACTACTCATTCACGGAGTCTTTACTAACATTCATGGAATAATCCCATAGAATAATACCAAAAAAGTCATTACACTACCCGACTCATACTCAATACACTATCACTCATTCACACTGCATACACTCACTCATTCTATCTCATGCGCACCGTTAGTGACACGCACACACTCCCATACTCACCACTCATTCACTTACACATACTTTTACACCCTGTACTTACATATTTACACACCGGCACACAAATGTAACACAAATGTAATACAAATGTAACACAAATGTATTACTAAACCACCCTCGCGCTTAACACTCTGGCTGCTGTTATACCTACATGAATAACCGCCCTGTATGGCCTAACACTGTCTCCTAAGATACAGGACTACCTAGTTTAGGAGACAGGGTTACATGATCTGTGTAGATTTATGTAGATATACCTTGTTTTTTTTTGTACATCTGCTCTTGTGAATCATGAATCTTGTGTGTTTCATAATAAAGATTAAATGTATATTAGCTACCCAAGCCAATACAGTAGCCTACCTTATTTCACCACTAAACAACCCTAAATTCTCCCATTTTTTTTTTCTTTCATTTCCAAATTTATTTTATCTGTCCGTCTTACTTGTTCTCACCGTTTCTTTATTCTAATTTCAGTAACAAATCTTGAAACCATGCCTGTGATGACCCGTAAGGCTACTGCTCAGGATATGGAGCTAAAATTGAGAACGGCCCTCCAAAAACTTGAAGCATCAAAACTCTAATGTAAGCAATTGTTGCAAGAGAATGATGAAAGTGAGGAGGAAGTTAAGAAGATAGTAGACAAAAACTCAAGCCTTAAACGGGAGCTAGTAGACCTACATCAGCAATACCTGAATGTTGTTGATGAACGCGATCAACTGAAGGTGGTCACGGATGGTTTCAGCAACTGTAGTAATTTGTACGAGGAGGCTTTAAGCAAAGTTAGGGACCTTGAAGACGAATTAATTCATGCTAATAGTCGTATTATCCAGTTAGAGAAAGAAAAAGTATGTACTCAGGTTAAGCAAACTAACCACTTATATGATGAATTATTTAATACTAATAATGTAACCCTCATTCCGTAATAACTATTGACCTTACTGAAGATTCCTTGCTGAAACAGAATTATATTTATAAAGTTAGTCATAAGAAAATGAAAAAATATGCAAAACTGAATAGAATAATTTAAAAATGCAATCAAATTAGGAAACAACAGAAACACTTTTCCAAAAATATTCCACGGAGAAAAGAACGTGTTGATCTAATCAATAATTTAAATAAATATCAAATCAAACCAAAAAAAATCTATGAAATTGATACACAGCGCTTACAGCCTGACATACAGGTACTTGAGGGCAGACTTAGTTCTCTTTACATTAAATATGTGGTTTCTCAGAACCAAATTAAAGAACATATTCTTGCTGCTAATGAGTTAGATATGTGTCAGTGTACTTGTGAGAAGGTTTCAAACCCTGATGCTGTCCAGCCTGAGGCAACGGAGGACCCGTCCCAGACTGAGTCTCAAGACTGTATCCTCCACCAAGATGTATCTGGTTTACTACAAGATCTATCTCAAGTGGTACAGCCTGAGATTGGTAGTTGTCCAACTTTCAGTAGTCTTGACTGTTATCGTTCAGTTATGTTCTCAGATAGTATAGGAAGAGGTATAGGTAAATTAATTAGTAACAACCTGTGTTATTGTACTCAAAATTATTGTACGCCAGGGTCAACCTACAAACGAATAATGGCATCAGTAACAGGAAATGTATTTAATCCTAAAACCAACATTACTGTATTTGTAGGTAATAGTTCTAAGGTAAAAAAAGAAGAAATCACTGACTGTGTAACTGAGTTGTTAAAGTTAAATTGCAGTAAAATAATATTGTGTGCTTTCCCATATTTTGAAAAATTGACAAATAGACAAAACAATTATATTCATATGCTTAATAAGCATATGCACTTCTTGGTTAGTCATTATAGTGACAAGCTTGTATTTCTTGACACCAACATTTTTGTGGAAATTTTGAAATCGACTAGGAATACTGTGTATTTGCCTGTTAGTTTTAGACACATAATAGCAAGGCTATTAGCTTTTTATATAAACTCAGACATAGGTAGTATGTCGAAGTCTTGTGTTATTAACACCACAATGATTAGTAATAGTACTAATAATATGGTGGTGAGCCTGAATAAATGTAGCTCAAATGCTATAAATATTTATACAGATTGTACGAAGGAGGTTCCATGTCCCTCACTCACTATGAGCTCACTGCCTGGTGATGACATTGAGGTCATGGGGTCAACTCCGGATAGTCATTTAAACTAGTTTGTAAGACAACAGAAGGTACAAGTAAGAATATTCTAATAACTAACAACAACAAGGTATCTTCTGGCTCTAAAATAAATATTTGCCAGAAAGGAGATCAGCAGAATGCCTTGAAATTATTTCATCAAAATATTAAAGGTATTTTTCTTCCAAATTATTAGAAATTGAAATGTTTTTAGAAAAAACAAAGTTTGACAATGGTGCCGATTCTCTTGTCACAAATGCCTCTAAACTAGACTAAAAATCACTAAAATTTAGTTTATTCCTGTTAAACGATGATTTCTCATTCTGAAATAGACTAAAGTGACACAACTTAACTATATTTTAGTTTGACAGCACTAAGATGGCACTGATATTTTAATGTAGTGAAAATGCCAATTTTGCTATTCTGAATTTGACGTTTTTCACCTAAAATTTTAATTGTCTGCCTAAATCTGACCATTTTTAATCGCGATAAAATATGGTGTGGAGTACTATTAGTTGTCATGAACTAAAATTCACACGAACACCTCGACTTCAGATGCAAAAACAGTACTGTATACCTATATATTTTTTTCTTTTCTTTTGCTTATAACTCAAAAATGGTGTGTCCTATCGCAAAAATAATGAAAATTTCGACCCCCTTTATGAAACCCTTATACCCCTAATTATCAACACGTAGGTAATTTTTTTTTTTATTTTCCATGCAAAACGTGAAAAATTCCATATAATAAAACACGCCCTGCGCACCTCCGGCTCTAAAAAATTCACGGGGTAGGGCACAAACAAGTGTGTGCCACATGGAGTCGCGATTGTCAAATTCGATTTAGTTGTGTCAAAATAATTTTTAAGTTTAGAGACTTTTTATTGCAGAATAGCGTTAAGATTCTCATAGAAAAAAGTAAGGAATTTTAGTGATAGTTTAGTTAGTTTAGTTCGGTGTACAAGAGAATCGGCACCATTGTTTGTTTCACTGAACATTGGTTAAAGGATTACCAAATGCTAATTAATTATGAGAACTATAGTATGGGCAGTTGTTTTAACCGTAAATCTATGCTGCGTGGAGGTTCTCTAATCTTGATTAAAAATTGTTTAAAAACGAAGGAACGTAATGACATAGTTGGTTTATCTGTTGAACATTGCATCGAACTGTCCTGTGTTGAGCTGGATAAGCATGTTGTAGTATGCGTGTACAGACCCCCTAATTATGAGAACTTTTCTTTATTTGAGTCAATAATGGAAGATGTCCTAGCGAAACTTGCATCCAGTAACAAAACCGCAATTATTTGTGGTGATTTTAATATTAATATTCTGGAAAACACTTTAAATAGCAGTCGATTATTAAGCCTTTTTAAATCGTTCAATATATCTAATATTTTTACAGAACCAACTAGAGTAACTTCAACTTCTGCTACTTGTATCGATAATGTCTTCTGCGATTGTGATTATTTAGCTAAAGCCATCGTAAATTATATGCCGTCAGATCATAGTGGACAAACTGTAACTTTTAAGTTTAAAACACCTTTGCAAAAAGTGAAAATACAATTTAGACCAATAACAAATGGCAAATTAAATAGATTCAATAGTATCCTAATGAGTTAAATTTAATGTTCTGGGCCATAATATGGACGATGCAAATAAATTGTATGAGGATTTCTTTTCAGTAGTGCACACTGAATTCAATAAAACTTTTGAAAAGAAAACAAAGTATATTTGCCCTAATTTTATATTTAGTGACTGGGTAACTAGAGGTATTAGGATAAGTAGGGAAAGGCTTTTCGAGCTGTATTGCCTTAAGCCTTACATTAACACTGAAACTTTCAACAAGTATGTTGCTACATATTCCAAATTTTTTAGAAATACCTGCAAGATAGCTAAAGCCCACGTTAGCTGTTAGCTGTACATTAGCAATAAGATCAAATCAGCAGAAGATAAAATAAAAACAGTTTGGAAAGTTATAAATAATGAAACGAACAGGAAAAAAGTACGAAACACTGATTACACATTGGAGACTTCACGTGGTGCAATAAGCTCTAACTTAGAAGTAGCTCAAGAATTTGTACATTTCTTTACTAATATACCATCTAAAACGACGGAAACTATAAATTCTTCACCCGTTGTCTCAATTCATTTATTAAGAGCGAATGTCCCAGGCTGTCCGGTTGAATTTCAATTTAAACATATAAATCCTATGATAGTTATTAAAGCTTTTCGGCAAATTAAAATCAAATTTACCGAAGATCTATGGGGATTATCTATCAAAGTTTGTACATCCATAATGGAGACTATAGCACCATACTTACCTTTAATATTTAATTTGTGTGTGGATCAAGGAGTCTTCCCGGATTTAATGAAATACAGTAAGGTTATACCACTTTTTAAATCTGGGGACAGTAAAGACGCCAACAATTTTATTATAGACCAGTATCCGTACTGCCGGTATTCAGCAAAGTATTCAAAAAGGTAATGCTCAATCAAATGCTTAATCATTTTAACACCAACCAAATCTTACACGATCAGCAATATGGTTTCACCAAAGGACGTTGTACGACTGACGCCGGTGTCACCTTATTAAAACACATATTTACAGCGTGGGAGGAGGCTCAAGATGCCATAGGAATCTTTTGCGACCTCTCGAAGGCATTTGACTGCTTAAATCATGAAACCTTACTCTTGAAACTTGAGCATTACGGACTAGGTAAACTTGCGCTCAGTTTAGTAAAATCTTATTTAAATGATAAACAACAGCAAGTTCAAATTAATGGTGTCAATTCACTGGGTCTAAAAGTAAAAATGGGTGTTCCACAAGGCTCGATTTTGGGTCCTTTCCTCTTTTTAGTTTATATTAATGATCTACCCCATTTATTAAAAAACCAACCACAAATGGTGTTATTTGCTGACGATACTTCCCTAATTTTTAAGATAAATAGACGTGCATCAAATCTTGACGACGTAAATAACGCCCTACTGCAGGTCCAAAATTGGTTTACTGCAAATAATTTAGTATTAAATGGGAAAAAAACGAAATGCATAAGATTTGCTTTACCGAATGTTAAAAGTAGTGATTGTGATATAGTATTGAATAGGGAGAAACTAGAATTCGTTGATAAAACTGTTTTCCTGGGGATCACGCTCGACTCAAGGCTGCAATGGGGTCCGCATTTAACATCTCTTGCAGGACGGCTAAGTTCAGCAGCATATGCTGTAAGAAAAATCCGTCAATTTACTGATATAGATACCGCAAGGCTAGTCTATTTCAGTTACTTTCATAGTATCATGTCTTACGGTATTTTACTATGGGGACGAGCTGCAGATATCAACTCTATTTTTATTCTGCAGAAAAGAGCCATTAGAGCAATATATTGCCTCCGCAGGCGCGATTCTCTAAGGCAGTCTTTCCCAACGTGGGCGATAACGCCCCCTTGTGGGCGCTGCAGGCCTAAAGGGGGGCGGTAAGAGACCCAGAAAAAAAAGGGGGCATTGTGTAGGGCAGTGATGTCAAACCCCCGTCCCATGGGGCCCTTAGGGCCCCACGTGAGATATTTCTTGGCCCCACTTATCAGTTAAGAATCCCCACTTTTTTGTGTAAAAGGTTAAAACCAGTCGTTTGAAATTCCCTCTTTTTTGTGTAAAGGGGCCCCACCAGTCAGTTTAAAATTCCTATTTTCCAGTAAAAATGCCCCACCTTCCCCTCGAACTCTGACATCACTGGTGTAGGGCTTTGGGGTCGATTTATAATTTCATCTACCTAGCTAGGAAGACTCTTAGACACCGACTGAGCTCTATATCTTGTGAACATCAACTAATATTAATTAAGATATAGCTCAAACTCGGTTCGATATAAAAGACCGCGGGCAATCATGTTTTAACAAGTTTTTGTTAAATAATCCGAATTGTACATTCCTATACCAATCGGCTGGTTCTATAATACTTGTTCTTGCTTGTCGAGTACGATTGGGCGTCGAATGAGATAAACGAGTTTATGCACGTTTGTCTTATTCCTGTTGGTGCGTGCTGCTTATGCAATCCTATATAAACGACGTAAATTTATTTTATTTTCATTTGCGGTTTCGCGCATAATAGATAAGCAGTACTTGATTTCAACACTTACGTATTTCTTAAAACAAAACAATGTCGGAAGTAAAAAAGAAGAGACGGCAATACTCTGCGGAATATATTAAATTCGGATTTATTGAAAATCTCACAAACCCGTCGTCGCCTTTGTGTCTTCTATGTCTAAAAACATTTTCGAACGAAGCAATGAAGCCTTCAAGACTGCAAGATCATTTGAATAAAATGCATCCAGATAAGACAGAAAAGAATGTAGCATATTTTCAAGACCTAGAGAAGAAGCATAATACTCAGCCAAGTGTATCAAAACTATTTTCGGCGGCTGCTAAGCAAGATGACGACGGACTTCGAGCTTCGTACAATATCTCTTTGTTAATTGCTCAAAAAGGCAAACCACACAACATCGGAGAAGAGTTAATTTTGCCAGCAATAAAGGAAGTAATAACTACTGTGCTTCATAAACCGGCCGCAGATATTATCCGAAAAATTCCTTTGAGTAATAATTCTGTGCAAAGACGAATTGATGAAATGGCTGAAAACATTGAAGAATCATTGTGCAATCATCTGAGGACTAGTCAATTCTCAATTCAGCTCGATGAGTCCACTTTACCAACTAATGAAGCGTTGTTGCTATCTTACGTGAGGTTTATTAAAGATGAGAAAATACGTGAAGAACTATTGTTTGCCAGAAATTTGGAGACAGATACAAAAGGCGAAACCATATTCAATACATTGGAAAAGTTTTGTGAAGAGAAAGAGATTCCTTTGAAAAATATTATATCAGTTGCTACGGATGGCGCTCCGGCTATGACAGGGCGCCATAAAGGCTTCATAGCATACTTAAAGAATAAAATTCCAGATGTCCTTGCTATACATTGCGTTATTCATAGACAACATTTGGTTGCTAGAAACTTAAGTGAACGACTATTTCAATCACTGCAATATGTCATCAAAGCAGTCAATAAAATCCGTAGCAGCTCTTTGAATGATAGATTATTTCATCAGCTTTGTGTTACTAATGACGAAGATTTCAACCGTTTGTTGCTTCATACTGAAGTTCGTTGGCTGTCAAGAGGCAATTGTCTGATTCGATTTTACAACCTGTTTGACTCTATGATAGAGTTCTTGGAAACTAAAGATACAGAACTGCGCAACAAGCTCATAACATCAAAGAATGATATAGCTTACATGACAGACCTGTATAAAATGTTCAACGACATGAACCTCCAACTGCAAGGCGATGAACTAAATTTAATTAAAACAAAAAATGTCGTTGCTGCTTTCGCAGCCAAACTGCTTCTGCACAAAAAGAATATGGGCAGACGTGAGTTTCACAATTTTCCGAATTTATCAGTATACTGCAGTAACGACGACTTGTTTGCCTACTGCCAACATTTGGAAAACCTCCACATTGACTTCACCGAACGATACCAGGACATTTTAAACTTGGAAATACCAGACTGGGTGTTGGATCCGTTTTCAAATGTCAACACAGCAATGTCACCTCAGCTGGAAGAAGAACTTATAGAATTGACAACAAACGAAGAAATAAAAATCAAGTTCAAAAATGGATATCAAGAATTTTGGCTACAAAAACCGATCCCGCAATTGTACCCTGGATTGTGGTCAATTGTTCAACGATTTTTGATAGCATTCCCATCGTCATATTTGTGTGAACGTGGATTTAGTGCTGTGGCAACGCTGCTTACTAAAAAGAGAAATCGTTTGCGTGTTACCGAACGTGGCGACTTGCGGCTGTTTTTGAGTAAATTGGAACCTGATATCAACAAACTTATTGAACAGCATCAGATTCAACCTTCACATTAGTTTTTATATAAGAATTGATTATGTTTGTTTTATTTTCAATAAAAGATACTCTGTCCGAATACTATAAATTTGCGTTTCAATAATCAGTTATAAGTACTTAGCGGTTTTTAAGTATGTTTAAAAAGGGGGGCGTTAAAAAATAATTTATTCTTAAAGTGGGCAGTAGACAAAAAAGGGTTGGGAACCCCTGCTCTAAGGGAACTGTTTAAAAACATTAACATCATGACGGTACCTTATCAATGAAAACATCATGTACGCCAGGAAAAATCTTAATCTTTTCAGTAAAAGAGGTGAAAGACACAATTATAGTACTGGAAATAGGGATCAATTAGTTCAACCGGGTTTCAGACTGGCGAAAGTAGACTCATCTTTCATGGGGTACTGTTTAAAATGTTACAATAAAATACCTCCCCACATACTACCACTAAATGAAACTAAATTTAAATCTTGTATAAAACGCACACTATGCTGCCAAGCATATTATAAGCTAGGGGATTATATCGGTGACAAAAATGCTTGGCTCAACGCTGGTCCAGCTCCACAAGGGCGCATAAACTAATTTAATTTTAGCATTCGGAAATATTGTCGGAGCTGCTGAAGATTGCATAAATTATCTTTGAATTGTATAACTTCAATCTCGTAGTATTGTATAATTGCATAGCACATGTGTGACACCTTCTATGAAGCTACCATTTACTGAGTACGTCTTTCATTGACTTGAATGTGCCCTGGTGGCTGAGAGTATGTCATGCTCACTCAAATGTCTCGCTGGTGGTGGCGTGTGTGTTGGATCGTTAAGTTCCCTTCAAAATGGTTGAGCTAAACGGTGCTGATCAATGCGTCATGTTCGTGATCGGGCGCCGTCAGTAGGGACTGGTCATCTCTTATCTGCCACGGCTTATTTTAATTTTTGAATTGTTTTTATCTTTTTATAACGGACGCTTTTTACGTGCACATCTTTCTACATTGGTCTCACATGTATAATTTCAACATGAATGATGTAACCAATATTTTGTAACAACATTATGATTTAAAACAGTGTCCGTGGAGTTTCTTGCCCGTTCTTCTCCATAGGAACCTACGCTTTGGAATGGGCAACTAGCTTCATATTTCTGACTGACTGACCCCTTGACAATTCAAAAGTGCCTGTAAATGGTTTAATTGAAATAAATGCTTAGAGTTTGAGTTTTACAAAATTGAAAATAATATAAGCTTAGACAGCATAAATCAGATAGTTTTAATAAGTATGAAATGGAAAAAAATTTAGTAAATTACAAAAAATTAATTGAGAGAGCATGTGACGAAGCTATCCCTAAAATAAGTAACAAATCAAAAATTACCATTGCGTGGTGGTCCGAAGTGCTCGTCGTTACGAAGAAGAACCGTATCCGTAACGCCGCACCGGTCCGTAGTTGACGAGTACCTGAAAGCCAAAGAAGAGTGTGAGTGTCAAGCCAAGAAAGCGCTAGTGGCCAGCTGGAAGAAGTTTTGCGAGAAATAAGACAGAGAGGGTTTGTGGGAGGGCATTTATAGTCATCAGAGGGACCACCAGAAGACAAGAAGATGTGACCCTGATGAGCAATGGCACATTTTTGAACCCGAAGGAATCGGCAGCCTTGCTCGCCGACATTTTCTACCCAGAAGATAGGGCGGAAAAGGACAACGCAGACTACAGGCTGACTAGAGAAGCAGCCACACGGGTAAATGAATGGCAGCATGGTGAATACCATGACCCACCATTTACACCTCTGGAGCTAAAGACAGCCGTGGGACATTTTAATCCGAAGAAAGCCCCCGGAGTAGATGGATTTACGTCGGACATCTGCGGTCGAGCGATCTGCCAGGACCCGGACGCTTTCCTTGCTCTATACAATAAATGCCTAGAACTAGCGCACTTTCCGGGTATCTGGAAAGAGGCAACGGTGGTGGTCCTCAGAAAACCGGGCAAGGAAGACTTCATGAACCCCAAATCATATAGACCGATAGGTCTCTTGCCGGTCCTGGGGAAAGTCCTGGAGAGGATGGTAGTGGCGAGGATCAAGTGGCAGCTTGTGCCGCGGCTTAGTACTCGTCAGTTTGGATTTATGCCACAGAGGAGCACCGAGGACGCCCTCTATACGCTAATAAAGCATCTGCAGGACAAGTTGAGGCTGAAGAAGCTAATTGTCCTGGTGTCGTTGGATATAGAGGGCGCCTTCGGTAGCGCCTGGTGGCCAGCAATCAGGGCCAGGCTGGCTGAGCAAAAGTGCCCGGTGAACACCAGGAGGTTACTTGACAGTTACCTCGATGGCAGAAAAGTAAGGATAAGGTATGCTGGGCAGGAATGCACGACAGAGACCAACAAGGGATGTGTCCCGGGGTCAAGTGGTCCCATTCTGTGGAACCTTCTACTGGAACCGCTATTGCAGGACTTGGATAAAAAGGGGCACTTCGTTCAGGCTTTTGCAGACGATATAGTTTTGGCCGTGGATGGTGACACAGCGACTGAAGTCTCCAGAACTACCAATGCAGCCCTCGCCCATGTTCAGAGCTGGGGCGTCAGAAATAAGCTTAAGTTCGCACCGCACAAAACCTGTGCGATGCTAATAACTAACATGCTTAAGTACGACACTCCAATTCTGAGCATGGCTGGGGTCGACATTGGTATGGTCAGGAGCATGAAGTTGCTAGGGCTGACTATAGATGATAAATTAACGTTCAACGAACACACCAA
This sequence comes from Xanthia icteritia, assembly GCA_949128155.2. Lineage (NCBI taxonomy): Eukaryota > Metazoa > Arthropoda > Insecta > Lepidoptera > Noctuidae > Xanthia > Xanthia icteritia. Next base: position 48,292 of record OX421955.2, on the reverse strand, counting down.
GAACGTCTGCAAGAAGGTGGCTGTGGTGGATTTATAAGAGACTGGCACGTGCGGCAAAAGTCAGTTGGGGTCTAAATAGGGAAGTTATCCAGGTTATTTACAATGCCACGATTGAACCGATAGTCACGTACGTGGCTGGAGCCTGGGCTCCCGCTACGAAAAAGCTGGGTATATGGAGGAAGCTAGGCTCTCTCCAACGAGGATTCGCCCAAAAGCTCTGTAAGTCTTACCGTACAGTCTCACTAAACTCGGCACTGGTGCTGGCTGGGATACTACCTCTAGACCTTCGCATACAAGAGGCAGCCGCCCTGTATATGGCAAGGGGAGAGGGTCGTCCGAGTTTGTACCGGGAGATAGAGAGATCGAAAGTATGGTGAGATTTGCAGAAACATCTCACCCAGCCAAACAAATGGCCTTGGAGTTTATGTGCCTGGCAGACCAACAGCTTGTAGACAGCCATAACGTGCAGGCAGTGCGAATATTCACGGACGGTAGTAAGATTGAGGAGAAGGTCGGAGCCGCATTATTCTTGTGGGATAATGAAGGCGAAGTCCAGAACCTCAAGCTCAGTCTCGCCGCGTACTGCACTGTCTACCAGGCGGAACTACTAGCCATTTGCAAGGCAACGGATGTAATCCTCAAGCGCAAAGAGACAAGCTACGGCTTGTACAGTGACTTGCGCTTGCAAGCCATGGCTCTCTGCACCCTCTGGCGGTCCGTGCACGAGCCAATTTGGCTGAGGCATTGGACCAGAACAAAGCTGTGTCTCTCTTCTGGGTCAAAGCCCATGCGGGCCTACCGGGGAATGATCGCGCGGATGAGCTTGCAAAGGAGGCAGCGTTGTCGTCACGGAAGAGACCGGACTATGCCCGGTGTCCGGTTTCATACATCAAGCGCCAAATCCGTTTGGGTTTGCTTGATGAGTGGAATGGGAGATACGTGTCTGGAGAAACGGCCTCGGTGACGAAAATATTCCTTCCGGATGCCGTGGATGCCTACCGTATTATAAAACAGGTGAGGCCAATAGGCGTGCTCACACAAGTCTTGACAGGGCACGGTGGGTTCTCGGAATACTTAAATCGCTTTAAGTGTAAAGACCCATCGTGCGCCTGTGACCCCAATGTAGCGGAATCAGTTCCACACCTTATAACAGATTGCCCAATTTACGCAAGGGAACGCTACAATTTGGAGCAATAGATAGGTAAAAGACTGCAGACAGAAAGCGTGGGGGAAATATAATGCTGGGCAAAAATAAAAATAAACTTATAGCCTACTGTGAGAATATAGCACTAAAAGTAATAGAAATAAACAAAACTAGGTAAAACAACTATGTTTCATTGTTGCGGACGGCCTAGGTACTTACAGCACCGCAATCGCCCTGGGACAATCTCCCACTGATTTTGATGTGTGCTCCGTACTTACCTGAGCCTGGACGGCTCTGCTGGCTACACACACCACCACGTACCCCTGAATACGTACCTGGTTTTGGGTATCACTACCCAGAGACCACGACACAGACTGTTTTGTTAAAGAAATAAGACACCTTGTTTTTGACTTAATTCTGAGACTCCAGCTTGCTTAGTTGATTCCTTGTTGATGGTTGATTTACGACTACATTTTATAAAAAAATTGCACGCCTTTTATACTAAAATCCTTAAGGATGTTTTGGGTGCAAGCCGTATTCTCAGAATTTTGCATTTATTTTGCCTTTTTTCAAAAAACCTTATAAAACTTAGTACATTATATCCTTACATAACTAATATCTATATAAAACACAATTACAAGTCATTTACTTAGGTAATTTAAACATTTTAGAACAAACAATTTTACTTCACGGCGATCTGAAATATAATTGTTAACAAAGTAGTATTCCTACTCACACCATCTAACATCGCGTATTTTTAGAGATAAAATATTGTAAATATTTTTTTAGATAGAAATTATCCCCGTCGTTGGCAACCCATCACTGTCACTTTTCTTTTCGCGCGCATTCTGACATCGCAAGGAAAATTTTCTCTCGTCACACAACAGGCAAAATGGTAACAAACAGTAAGAAGAAGAGACCTGTGCGAGGCCACAAAGGGAAATCAGACAAATTAACCAATTAAATGGTGCTTGCAAAACTTAAAATCGATCAAATTCAAAGCTCATTCTGTGCTTGAACTCGTAGCAAACGTGTAAGCTAAAGCTGCAAAAACTCCCTACCAGGTCGTTGAATCTAAAAGAAGATGATAATTAGTTAGATAATTACCCATGCATAGACCATGCGGGGGGGATTGACATTGCATTCCTGAAGGTGGCATAATCGTATTGGTGTAGAGGTGTAAGATACATAAGGATTCCTACCGATTCTGATAGATGCTATCTTAGTGACTAATGCCTGGTTACTATAAACAAAATTGAATCCTTTTGCCTACCAATGGTAGCATTTTATATACCAAACAAACAAATAAATAAATAGATAAATACATTCTAACAAATAGATTCTGTGATAGGTACCTCCGTATGGGAGGGCCTCCTATGTGAAGCTATGGGGTTTTTTGCTCCATAATCGGTAAAGATACAAGGGCCTTAACCCTAACCGATGAGCCAACGTCCATACTATGTTGAAAACACCGGTTTTCGTCCGATCACCGAAGTTTAGCAACATCTGCGTGATCAGTACTTGAGTGACCGCCTGGGAACACTACGTGACGCGGCCTACAAATTATAAGAATCGGCCATAAATACAAAATATAATTATAGAGCTTACGAGCTCCTCGTAAACTCACGCATTCAGTTCCACGCTGCATCTGAAATAAGTGAACGTTTACATTTACGGAGATATCTACGACTGATACCTTTTCTCTGCCATGGAAACCTTTAAAAGTATGCAATCCAACAAATGTCTTCCTGACCTGAACACAAATACAGAACAAACTTAAGGAAAACCTACAAAGAAGTTGGCTCTAATGTCGACTCTGTGGACTAATAAAACAAATACTGTTTTAAAGTTACCCTAAAGTTTATAACTAAGTATAATAAAAGTGAGAGTGATTTAATTCTTCCTTTCACAGGACATACAACAGCTCAACTTAGAACTGGCATCAATCGAGACAGGCACAATGTGGGGTTCCTCGTAGTTGATTATGCTTTTATGCTGATTAACAATAGCTTATCATTCCTTAATAACCAATGATAATGAAGGAAAATAAAAGTAATACCTATTCAATAAACCAGAATATTCATAATCAGACAATTTATTAACTAACTGAATTATTGCAGACAACTCTAAACATCTACTTTGTTAACAATTATATTTCAGATCGCCGTGAAGTAAAATTGGGAATCAAACGAGCTTACCTGTTAAGCGAAGTCTTGATTCTAATTTTATGAACGGCGATCTGAAATATAATTACCCACCCGCCACTAGCTAACAGCCCCAAAGCTGCAATAATTAATCTACCTAATTCACTTATCCTTTCAGGAAAACCTAGTGAATGTAAGTATGCGGAACTACTCTGTACAGAAAACAGAGCTTGTTCCTTACCTTAAGGATCTCTAAAATAAGTGACAGTGACGTGTTGCCAACGACGGGGATAATTTCTATCTAAAAAAATATTTACAATATTTTATCTCTAAAAATACGCGATGTTAGATGGTGTGAGTAGGAATACTACTTTGTTAACAATTATATTTCAGATCGCCGTTCATAAAATTAGAATCAAGACTTCGCTTAACAGGTAAGCTCGTTTGATTCCCAATTTTACTTCACGGCGATCTGAAATATAATAATATTCACAAAGTAGTATTCCTACTCACACCATCTAACATCGCGTATTTTTAGAGATAAAATATTGTAAATATTTTTTTAGATAGAATTATCCCCGTCGTTGGCAACCCATCACTGTCACTTTTCTTTTCGCGCGCATTCTGACATCGCAAGGAAAATTCTCTCTCGTCAAAAAATATTAATTTAAAATAAGTTTATGATACTCTTTACTAATATAACAAAACGTTAACTATGCTATGTGATAGAAAGTGTATTAAGTGCATCGTTACGGGAAACCTGAGACTTATTAAGTCTATCTTTAGTGGAAACCTGAGACGGCCGCGGCGCTCATCAATAACATCAACAAATACATCAGAAGCACCCTCAGTCCTGACCAACATTGGATGTACTTAGATTCTGAGGCCTCCCACAACTTTAATGTGCGAGAGTGCCTGGCTCTAACTGACCACCTCGTACGTGATACTGACAGTGCCTTATACATAATATAAGCACTATGGTGGATATTAAAACTGCTTATTGCATGTGTGCTGCAAACTTGCTAAAGCATTATCTCTCCAGTCGACACGAGATGTCCTTAGCAACGTTACCTCCACGTTACTAGCTGGATGAGAAGCTGCCAGAGAGGCACGTGATGCCCTTAGTAATGTTACTGTACATAGCTAGCTGGTATGCGCTTGACATCATTACCCCTCCAGTCGACACGAGATGTCCTCAGCAACGCTAATTCCACGTTACTAGCTGGATGAGAAACTACCAATGTGGCACGTGATGCACTTAGCAATGTTACTCTACATAGCTAACGCTGGTACGTACTCGTCGTAAGAGGTAAGTCCCATTTCTATGATCTAGGCTATGAAATTGTAAAAAGGTGGTTCTATATGCTTTAATTCACGAGCATGAAGGCTGCGAGACAGCTTTACTCAACCCTGAACATTATCTGTGTATTATATAAACTTGCAAAAGCATTATACCATATAGTGAGGGATTCTACCCCGCTAACTGGATTGTTATCAGTGAGTACGGGATACTCTTAACAACATTGATTCTATGTTGTTAGCTGGTACATACTTGACATGGTGTGCACATGCTTAGCACGAGATGCTCATAGCATACTAAACCAAGACCATGCGTGATCTAGCTTCACATCAAGGATGATAATATTACGGAAGCACATGCCCGTTACTGATATAAACACCAGCCCATTAAAATGCTATTATATATATATTCATAGCTATACAGCTGAGTTGCTATTCTTAACAAACAAATATACCTAACTAAAAGAAATCATTGTGTACAAGATACTCAGTGACTTACCTAAACACTAGGTGACTTAATTATCCTGTTACAAATTGATAAATGATATCTATTTGGCAAACTAAAACAACAAAACAAAATCGTGTAATTTTACACTCATACATTCAAATACTAGTACAAGATACTATGTCAATATGATCCTGTGATAAAATGGCCGATGACAAATGATTCACGGACCAAACCCCTACAAAGTATTATTCCATGCTCATATTTACCTATAAGGCACATGCCTTACCCCCAGATTCCTCTAAACTAAGGGAACAAGGGATCGAGATACTCCAGAAACAAATTGCACTGGCTACCTCTATCATAGGGAAAACAATGACTGATCCTATGCTTATAAAGAACATAAGACATACACAAACTGTTGACTGACTTGGCCGAAGAAACAAAATACCTGACAATATCAATGCTAACTTCCACCAAAATAAAACCAGATCAAAAGCAATATCATCTCTAACTGACATGAACCTCAATTTACCCTATTCGATAAACAAACAGATACATTTAACAAACTCGAGCATACCACTTTATAGCTACAAACAATAACAATTAATCAATCCAAATTCAAATTTCAAAATATCCTTATTTCATATAAACCTACATGGGCACTTATGAAACGTCAGAAGCCAGGTGCACGGTCCCAATTGGTTGTTTCCTATGGAGAAGAGCCGGCAAGAAACTCCACAGTTACTCTTCTAAAAATAATGGGCTTTTACAATATTTTCAAATAACAGTGTTATTAGGCATGGGAGGACAGCGTAGGTCTTTCAACAAGTACCAGGCACTTAACAGAATAATGATGGTCAAAAAATAAAAATAAACATTAAAACCACAAGACACTCACTCAAGACTGATACTGGAATGCACCAACCAAATGCTGACAAAATATTTACGTGCCACTGATCTTGTCATTAGTTGTGGGTACAAAGATACAATAAACTACATACTTGATACCTATCAAACTCAATACCCGTAACTTCTCAACCCCATTACAAGTAAATACTGAGATGAACTAAAATTCACAAATAACTTAATTATATATTTCGGTATCAAACAAAATAGAAAATTCAGTTTCTCTCTGAATCTAAAACCATTACTTAACTCCTTCTAGGGCAGTGAGAATCCCACCATTTTATCGGCACAAAAGATTCCCACAATGAGACAAAAAGAGAGTTTGTTGGAAAGAAAATTTTCATCAGTTTATGGCTCTCGTAGATCACACTAATAACAGATTTTTATCAGCCAAGGAAGTGGCTTATTGTTCCTAGAACAGATTGCCATGTGGCAGATACAACAAGAAAGAAAATCACAAATAAAATTCCCAGTACTAACTCTAGTACTCTATACTGACAATTTGTACACTATCCAATCATTATCGTTCAACATACCAAAACAGATAGATGTAAGATTTCATCCTACAGGTACCTTTATCACTTAAGGCTACCTGCAAGATTTTTCCCATCATTACTTACTTACTTACTGAAACAATATTTTCTATCAACCTAACCTGATCCGCCAAATAATACCTAATGATACTAAATGTACCTAAATGTTGGGGATGGAGACCTAACACCTGACAAACTTATGTGAATTGCCAGGCTCTATTGTTAAGCCAATTTTACACAAAACATGTGCCTTGAAATACCTATGTCAAAACAAAAGTTAAAGTATTAGCGATCCTAGTCGCATTACATAACATCAGGCCTGTATTTCCCAAAGGGCTGGGCAGAGATGTGTGACCTTACTCAAAGGTTATAAAACCAAACATCTAATTAAACATTCAACCATTCCAACTACTAGCCCAAATACTTATACAAGATTTCAGTGATAATTACATCACTAAAATGAAACTGTCGAAAAAAACAAAGAGGGGGGGGGGGGCGCATTGTGATGTGAGGATAAAGTATTGATGGATTGTGATTAGAACATGAACAAGATTAGGTACCATATAATCAATGTAGGCAACATGAATTAATTAACTACAAATTATTGTACACTATAACCACTGCTCACCAAGTGCACACTATAGCTAATTATAAAACTCCCTCACTTAAACTAGGTATATAACTCATTCATTCTGGATATATTATGAGGTCAGAGAAAAAAGTTTCATTCTTTTATGCTTCTAAAATGAACCCACTTTTTTCGATTTGCACTACGCATGACAATTATAAATCTGAAACAGACACTTTCACTTTATGTAAATCATGAAAGAAAAATACCTTATTTCGGACACACAACAGGCAAAATGGTAACAAACAGCAAGAAGAAGAGACCTGTGCGAGGCCACAAAGGCAAATCAGACAAATTAACCAATTAAATGGTGCTTGCAAAACTTAAAATCGACCAAATTCAAAGCTCATTCTGTGCTTGAAACTCGCAGCAAACGCGTAAGCTAAAGCTGCAAAAACTCCATACCAGGTCGTTGAATCTAAAAGAAGATGATAATTAGATAATTATTTAGATAATTACCCATGCATAGACCATGCGGGGGGGATTGACATTGCATTCCTGAAGGTGGCATAATCGTATTGGTGTAGAGGTGTAAAATACATAAGGATTCCTACCGATTCTGATAGATGCTATCTTAGTGACTAATGCCTGGTTACTATAAACAAAAATGAATCCTTTTGCCTACCAATGGTAGCATTTTATATACCAAACAAATAAATAAATAAATAAATTCTAACAAACAGATTCTGTGATAGGTACCTCCGTATGGGAGGGCCTCCTATGTGAAGCTATGGGGTTTTTTGCTCCATAATCGGTAAAGATACAAGGGCCTTAACTCTGACCGATGAGCCAACGCCCATACTACGTTGAATACACCGGTTCTCGTCCGATCACCGAAGTTTAGCAACATCGGCGTGATCAGTACTTGGGTGACCGCCTGGGAACACCACGTGACGCGGCCTACAAATTATAAGAATCGGCCATAAATACAAAATATAATTATAGAGCTTACGAGCTCGTCGTAAACTCACGCATTCAGTTCCACGCTGCATCTGAAATAAGTGAACGCTTACATTTACGGAGATATCTACGACTGGTACCTTTTCTCTGCCATGGAAACCTTCAAAAGTATGCAATCCAAGAAATGTCTTCCTGACCTGAGTATCTACAATTACAGAACAAACTTAAGGAAAACCTACAAAGAAGTTGGCTCTAATGTCGACTCTGTGGACTAATAAAACAAATACTGTTTTAAAGTTACCCTAAAGTTTATAACTAAGTATAACAAAAGTGAGAGTGATTTAATTCTTCCTTTCACAGGACATACAACAGCTCAACTTAGAATTGGCATCAATCGAGACAGGCACAATGTGGGGTTCCTTGTAGTTGATTACGCTTTTATGCTGATTAACAATAGCTTATCATTCCTTAATAACCAATGATAATGAAGGAAAATAAAAGTAATACCTATTCAATAAACCAGAATATTCATAATCAGACAATTTATTAACTAATTGAATTATTGCAGACAACTCTAAACATCTACTTTGTGAATATTATTATATTTCAGATCGCCGTGAAGTAAAATTGGGAATCAAACGAGCTTACCTGTTAAGCGAAGTCTTGATTCTAATTTTATGAACGGCGATCTGAAATATAATTACCCACCCGCCACTAGCTAACAGCCCCAAAGCTGCAATAATTAATCTACCTAATTCACTCATCCTTTCAGAAAAACCTAGTGAATGTAAGTATGCGGAACTACTCTGTACAGAAAACAGAGCTTGTTCCTTACCTTAAGGATCTCTAAAATAAGTGACAGTGATGGGTTGCCAACGACGGGGATAATTCTATCTAAAAAAATATTTACAATATTTTATCTCTAAAAATACGCGATGTTAGATGGTGTGAGTAGGAATACTACTTTGTGAATATTATTATATTTCAGATCGCCGTTCATAAAATTAGAATCAAGACTTCGCTTAACAGGTAAGCTCGTTTGATTCCCAATTATACATTTCTAGTCAAGTAAAATTTTCTTACATAAAAGTGACTATATCTTTTTATTGCACAGACCGATTTTTACAAACTAAACATACAAATTAGTTTTAAGCCTACACCTTTCATTTGAGACCAAAATTAGCAAAATATCTCCATAAACAAAAAAGTATGTTTTCAAGTTACGTAATTATCTATGACAATTTTTCCTTACAAAAATTTCCTTTCAAATTTAGTTTTAATGCTCTTAATGGCTCAAGATAAGAATTCTAACACAAATCTAATATGAATCTAACATGAATATACCTAAACAATAGCACAATAATCAATTCTAGTTGGAATCTAATTTGACATACAATAAATGTTCCTAATCTACTATTTAGCATAAAAATATTACAAGATTTCCGTCGCGATCTACCCGCTACTTGTACCCTAGTGCACGGATATGGTCCTATTGCTAAAAATAACATTATAATATACAAATTCTAATAAAAAACAAGTTAAAACTTTAAAATTTGCAATCTATCGCGCTAATATTCGTTAGTAGACTACCTGCTACTTGTGCCCTGGTGCATAGATAGGGTCCCGTCGCCAACATTCTCCCCCTCGTGCGTCGCACCATTCTCCAGACTCGGCGACACTCCCGGCACCAACAGCACCACTCTCGAACTGGGTCTTCGCAGCACTCCACCTCCACTTGTCTCGACGTCGACGATGCGGATTCGCCCATCTGGTCCTGGATACACTTGCTGGATTCTGCCGCGTGGCCAAGTGCATCTCGGCAGGCTGTGGTCGACGATCATCACGATGTCCCCGACGTGTAGGTCTGTGGCGCTGGTTCTTCCTGGAGTCTTCCTCGGCAGCAGGGTGGGCAGGTATTCTCGCAGCCAACGTTGCCAAAAGTGGTCGGCAAGTCGCTGCGTAGCCTTCCAAGTGTGCCTGCCCACGAGCTCGTTGTCTCCGAAGTGGCCGACTCTCGTAGCGCCGCATGACCGCCCGAGGAGGAAGTGATTTGGAGTGAGTGCTTCCTCCTCAAGGCTCTCGGAGAGATGGGTGAGAGGCCGAGAGTTGACTATGTGCTCGGCCTCCAGCAGGAGGGTGTGGAGTACCTCTTCTCGTGGATGCTTCTCGTTGAGTCTGGCGTCCAGTGCGGTTTTAATAGATCGCACCAGACGCTCCCATGCACCGCCCATGTTGGGTGCACCCGGAGGGATGAATTTCCACTGCACGCCGATCTTCTCTGCTTCAGAAGTGAAGTCTTCTTGTTTCATGGCTTCCAATGCTTCTTTCAGTTCTTTGTTTGCGCCGACGAAGTTGGTCCCGTTGTCTGTGTAGATTGTCTTCGGCATCCCTCTTCTTGCGGCGAATCTTCGTAGCGCCATGACCATGCTGTCGGTAGATAGTGACGGCGTAAGCTCAATATGCACAGCCCTTGTGGTTAAGCATGTGAACAGAGCTCCCCATCTCTTTTCATGACGTCTTGCTACGGTGATTGTCATCGGGCCGAAGTAATCTATGCCGGTGCACGTAAAAGGAGGGTTACTGTGCATCAGCCGTTCGACAGGCAAGTTACCCGTCGGTAGTTCTTGAGGTTTCGCCTTCTTCGTCTTGCACCACTGACATTGATGCTGAACTGTCTTGATTGCCGATCGTAGTCCCAGCACCCAGAAGCGTTGTCTTATCTCGTTCATGACCGTTGCATGATTCCCATGATTGAAACGGCAGTGGAACTCTTCTAAGATGAGTCGTGTTGTCCTTTCCTTGCTGTCGAGCACGACGGGTCGCTTGTAGTCTCTGGTTACGCCCTGTATTGCGTCGATTCTTCCTTTCAGCCGCAGGAGACCGTCTTCCGACACTACGTCGAGCTTCTTCAATTTGCTGCTGCCCTCTACTTGCTTTCCTTGCTGTAGACACCTGATGTCTTCTTTGAAGCTTCTTTCTTGACTTCTTTTCAGCAGTAGAGTTTCAGCTTGCTCCAGTAGTTCGGCGTCCAGCGGCTTGTAGTTCCTTTCTGTTACTTTTGAAGACTGTCGTCGCTTCTCAACTGTCTACTTTTTTCCTTGTGTCGCTTTCCAGGCGGGATCTTTCTTGCTAACGTTGACCTTTTCCTTGCGTCTGCAGAGTTGTATGAACTGCAGTACTCTTGCTGTGGCTCGCCATAGTCTCTTCCATGATGAAAACCTTTCAGGATCTGGTGATGGGTGGGTGATGCTTACTGCCGCTGCGATGTCTGTTGTCTTCTCTTCGCCGGTGGTTTCTTTTTTGAAGGTTCTTGCCGCAGGCCAATGAACTTCCTTTCTTTTTAAGAAGTCTGGTCCGGTGTACCATCGGTGATCACAGTTGAAGTTTTCTGGCACGTCGCGTGTTGCATCATCTGCAGGGTTCTGTGCTGTGGGTACCCATCTCCATTCTTGAGGTTTGGTGAGATCTTCTATCTCAGCCAAGCGATGAGCCACAAACGTCTTGAATGTTCTCGGGTCCGTCTTGATCCAAGAAAGTACGATGCTGGAGTCTGTCCAATATGTCTTCTTTTCCACCTTCAGATCCATTTCTTCCTCAACAGAGTGTGCCAATCTGCTTCCTAGGAGGGCCGCTTGCAGCTCGAGTCTTGGAATCGATACCGGTTTCAACGGAGTGACTCGTACCTTTGCTGCCACCAAGCTGACGTGGTAAGTTCCATCTTGATCTTCTGTTCTCCAGTAGACCGTCGCTGCATACGCCGTCTCGCTGGCATCCGTGAACGTGTGCAGCTCCCCCTCGGTGCGACGTGGCGCCAGGCATCTTGGAATCTGCAGGTCTTGGAGTAGCTTCATCTTCTCCAGATATGTTCTCCATGTTTCGTACTCCTTTTCTTCTATTTCTTCATCCCAACCGACGCCGCTTCGCCATGTGTTTTGAAGCAGCTTCTTGCCTTGGACGAGAACCGGTGATGCTAATCCCAACGGATCGAAGGTCGACATCACTGCGCTGGTGACTTCTCTCTTCGTCGGCACCTGAAGTCCTTTCGCAATCTCTTCTGGCGTATTCCTGAGGTTCGCCCTGAAGCCGATAGAGTCCTTTTCTGTGAACCAGCGTAGCCCCAATGTCTTCTCTTCCTTCTCGCCAAGGTCAACTTCCGTCTTCTCGGTGGTTTCAGTCTTCACGTCTCGCAGCAGCTCAGGTTGATTTGATGCCCATCCCCTGAGTTCGAAGCCCGCCTTCTTATGTATGAAGTTTACTTGCTCTGTCACTCTTCTGAAATCCTCTTCTGAATGGAAGCTGTGCAGATAGTCGTCCATGTAGTGATTCAGCTCGATTGCCTTGACTGCCTCTGGATACTGTTCCTTGTAGTCCGCTGCGTTTCGATTCTTGACGTAGATTGCTGTGCTCGGAGATGCTGTTGCACCGAAGATAACTGATGTCATCCTATACTTCTTCGGTGACACGTCGCGTTGATCTCCACGCCACAGGAACCTCAGGCTGTCTCGATCTTCTGGTCTGATGCGAACTTGCAGGAACATTTCTTTGATGTCAGCCGCCACTGCTAGGGGTCCTTGTCTGAATCTCAGCAATACTCCAAACAGCGACTGCAGTAGATCTGGTCCCGGCAACAGAGCATCGTTGAGGCTTCTTCCTTTTGACTTGGCTGCAGCGTCGAAGACGATCCTAATCTTCTTCTTCAACGGATGAACCACGGAGAAGTGAGGGAGGTACCATGTTTTCTTGGAGTCTTCTTGTCCAGCGGGTGCTTCTTCTGCATACTTGCTGTCGATTAGATGCTGTATCTGCTTGCAGTACTCTGCCTTCAACTGGGAATCCTTATCCATCTTCTTTTCGATGTTGGTCAGTCGATTCTTGGCAGAAATGTAGCTCTCTGGCATCCGTTCCTCTTCGTTCTTCCACAGAAGTCCAGCTTCGAATCGACCATCTTCAAGTCTCCTGCAGGTCTTCTCCAGGATGGTGAGTGCTCTTCCTTCTGAGTCCGTAGTGGGTCTTCTCGGTTGCACGCCGAGTGCTTCGATGGCGAAGTGATCCTTGATCGCTTGATGCATTTCTTCTTCTGGCGTGTTGACATGCAGACATGTGTTCATGAAGTGTACCGGTCTTGCACCTCCGATGTCTGACCCGTGGAGCACCCATCCAAGTCCCGTTCGCGAAGCCACTGGTTCCCCTGGTTTCCCTCTTCTTATCTCTTGAGTCACGATCAGCTCCCAGTTGTCTTGCCCGATGAGCAGCTGTGGTGACTCTCCTTCGTAGTACAGAGAATCGGCAATCTTCTTCAAGTGTTGACAGTCTTGAATCCTCTTCTTGTCCAGGAACTGCGGCGTAAGCTTCAACTCGTCAACGGTCCGGACTCTCTTCAGTGTCTTCTTGGCTTCTTGATGAACCCCCTTCACTGTCAGGTCCAGCACTTGAGAATCCTTCTTCCTTATCAGCTTGCCGCCCACTGTTTCGATGACAAGTTCTTCATTGTTTCCTTGAGCGCCGATTTCTTCTGCTACCTTCTTGTTCAGAAGTGATACTGTTGACCCTTCATCCATAAGAGCTAATATCTTCTGTGATCCTTGTGACCCGAAGACTTCCACCGGAACTATCTTCAGGTATGCTCTTGCATTGTTGACTGCATTCACTGATGCAGTGACGCTTGCCACCTCCTGCGGTGTCTCCTTCTTCTTGTCTTCAGAAGTGTTATCTTCTGACTGGACGTGCAGGAAATGATGATGCCACCTTTTGCATTCCTTGCACGGTGGTTTCTTGCAGCTCTCCTTCCTGTGTCTCCCTTGAAGACATTTGAAACAGACGTGACTCTTCTTTACAGCTGCCCAGCGATCTTGCACCGATGCCTTCTGGAACTTCTGACATTCAACCAGGAAGTGTTCACCCTCACATACAGGGCAAGTCTTCTCTGATTTTAAAGAAAGAAAGAAAGAAAGAAAATACGTTTATTTGCGGTAAATATGACGCAAAGAGAAAAAAAAACAAAAAAAAAACACGAGAATAACAAATTGGGGGAGAATATGCGTCACATCCACGCAAAACGGCCATCGCTCAGCATAATGCTGCGACCCTATGCGAGACAGAGCCCCAGCGCTGGTTTTCAGCGACAGCCGGCGTTGACGTGATGACGTCAACTGGTGCAGCATATAGTGAAATAACAAAATAACAAAATCAGAAATAAAAATAAAATAAATAAAATAAAACAAATACAATAGAATACTTCCTAAATTATATAATATTTAAAATGGCAACATTTTGTTCCGTCAGCGACTCAAGCGCCGCGTTTTCTTGAATCCTTTTCTTTGAAGTCCTTTTCTTTGGTCGAATGTGCCGCTTGCCGCTGGATTCTCTTGAAGCCGCTCTTCTCTTCTGAAGTCGCGAAGGCTCCACACTTGTCTGCTTCTGCGTTCAGGAATCTGGATATCAACGTCAGGTCGGAGAACTCGCCTTCTTCTGATGCTGCAGTGAAGTCGTACCAACGGAACTTGAGAACTGTAGGTATCTTCTCCACTATTTGTTTCACCATCTCAGGTGAATGTAGGTACTGTGGTTTCTTCAGTCCCTTGATCGCTGCTACGCTGTTGTTATTCTGGCTTGCGAAGATGCAGATGTCTCTTGGGTTTTCTGAAATCTTCGGTAGTGCCTTGACCTTGTCTAGTTCAGCCAGCACCAGCGCATCAGGTCTTCCATATCTTCTCCTGAGGGCTTGCATTACTTCCAACGGAGAAGCTTCGGAGTACAGCAGACTCTTGATTGCTTCTCTTGCGTTGCCTTTCAGCGCTCTTCTGAGTCGCGCCATGTTTTGAACTTCGTTGAACATCGGTGCTGTATCTTCGTAGACGACCTTGAACGCCAACCACTCGCTGCTGCTGCCGTCGAAGTAGGGTAACTCGTGTATGTACTTCGGCTGCGCTGCTGGTCCGCCTCTTGAAGTGAAAGCTTCTCTTAACGCTGTCATCAATGCTTGAATCTCGATCGAAGCTCCTTTCGTTGCAGTATTCACTTCAGGCTTGACCTTCTGAGGCTCTTCTGACGTTTGGTTTCGTTGCTCTGGTTGCTCCATGTTGCCATCTTCCAATACTGATGACTGGATCCAGTTCTGCACCTGTGCTGTTCTATCTTCTTGTTCTGCCAGGTCTTCATCCACAGAGTCCCCATCTTCACACTGTGCCAGCTCCAATCTGACACGGGCTAGCTTTGCCGCAGCCTGTGCTTGCTTCAACTCCAGGCGTGCTACTTCTTCTCTGGCTTCTAACTCGCGTCTTCTGGCTGTAGAACTCGTGGTCTTCGTGGACCTGGCTCGACGAACGACCCCCTTCGGCTTCAGGGTCGTGGCGGAGCCATGGCCTCCCTGTTCCGGAGTATCTTCTGGGATCTTCTCGTTCGTCTTCTTCTGGGCGGCACCTTGCTTCTTCTGTCCGTTCTTCTCGGACGCCGCCGTGTTCGCAGTCGTAATCGTAGCTTCTGATGTCGTGGTTTCTTCCGTAGTCGTGGTACCCGAAGAAGTGTTCGATGTAGCTTCAGTCTCCGATGACCCTGACGCGGACGTGACCCCTTCTGACCCTGCCGTTTCTTCTGTCGCGTCCTTTTCCGTTGGACGGGACGCAGAGCGTGAGGGGGCATCCTTCTGCGATCTGGTAACCGGCATCTTGAAGTCTTCTTATGTTCTGAACTCTTCTATCTTCTTGCAGGGAATCCGGAACTCGAAGGACCAACTGTTGCGGACGGCCTAGGTACTTACAGCACCGCAATCGCCCTGGGACAATCTCCCACTGATTTTGATGTGTGCTCCGTACTTACCTGAGCCTGGACGGCTCTGCTGGCTACACACACCACCACGTACCCCTGAATACGTACCTGGTTTTGGGTATCACTACCCAGAGACCACGACACAGACTGTTTTGTTAAAGAAATAAGACACCTTGTTTTTGACTTAATTCTGAGACTCCAGCTTGCTTAGTTGATTCCTTGTTGATGGTTGATTTACGACTACATTTTATAAAAAAATTGCACGCCTTTTATACTAAAATCCTTAAGGATTTTTGGGTGCAAGCCGTATTCTCAGAATTTTGCATTTATTTTGCCTTTTTTCAAAAAACCTTATAAAACTTAGTACATTATATCCTTACATAACTAATATCTATATAAAACACAATTACAAGTCATTTACTTAGGTAATTTAAACATTTTAGAACAAACAATTATACATTTCTAGTCAAGTAAAATTTTCTTACATAAAAGTGACTATATCTTTTTATTGCACAGACCGATTTTTACAAACTAAACATACAAATTAGTTTTAAGCCTACACCTTTCATTTGAGACCAAAATTAGCAAAATATCTCCATAAACAAAAAAGTATGTTTTCAAGTTACGTAATTATCTATGACAATTTTTCCTTACAAAAATTTCCTTTCAAATTTAGTTTTAATGCTCTTAATGGCTCAAGATAAGAATTCTAACACAAATCTAATATGAATCTAACATGAATATACCTAAACAATAGCACAATAATCAATTCTAGTTGGAATCTAATTTGACATAAGTACAATAAATGTTCCTAATCTACTATTTAGCATAAAAATATTACAAGATTTCCGTCGCGATCTACCCGCTACTTGTACCCTAGTGCACGGATATGGTCCTATTGCTAAAAATAACATTATAATATACAAATTCTAATAAAAAACAAGTTAAAACTTTAAAATTTGCAATCTATCGCGCTAATATTCGTTAGTAGACTACCTGCTACTTGTGCCCTGGTGCATAGATAGGGTCCCGTCGCCAACATTCATATTATATTGTACATATAGTTATTCTAAACATAGGGCATTAGCGCAATAAATTGTAATTTGTATTGTTGTAATTGTATATTTAATGTAATGTTTTAGTGAATAAGTCGTTGGTGTGTCAATAAATAAATAAATAAATAAATTGTAAAATAGGATAAGCAGTAGGTTAAGAGCGATGACTATGTTAATTAAGCTATAATTAGTTTGTTAAAATTAGTTTGTTAAAAATAAGTTATGTTAAAACGATGTTTAATAAAACCAAACCTGATCAATTTATTTTCCCTAAAGATAAGTAGAAATGTAAGTAAATAAATAAATAAAATAGGAGAATAAGAAGTAACTCATAAGTGGGAATCCCACCCACAGGATAAATGGTGAAGGATAATAGAAAGGTAAAGTATGAAGCGTGGAAGTAGGTACGAGAAGCATGTACGCGAGAACCAGTTCTCGCGTACATGCTTAGGATTAGGATGCATGGAAATGTATTAGATACAGAATATGCGCCAATAATGCTGGCGGAACTAGCCGGAAAAAAAAAACCTAACCGCTAGACAAAACTACCAGCCAGAAAGCCAGAAAAAAGAGAAAAGCGTTTTTAAATTATTGTAGCAAAATTTCTGACTAGCAGAGGAAACTCTTCGTTGTAAAATAATACACACATCAACACGGTCTAGGGATATTTCATACTCAATTAAATAACTAGAAAAGTACTGGCCGCATTGTAATCTTTCATACACCGATTTGTTTGTAATTTATCTCAGACTAATTCCAAATTCAAATTTTTGAAAATTCTTTTGTTTCGGTGGCATAAAAATGTCTTGATGTGTAGGAGAGGGAATTTTCATTTGTGCGAAATTTAGAAAACAATACGAATTACGTTTAGTTACAGTTTTTTTTCATTTTTAAACGAAATATAAAGTTAAAATTGAGGTATTGTAGCCATGCAACGCCAACATTTGACGAGGGCGGAGATGTTACGAGCTGTGGGAATGCTGGAAGCTGGGTCTGTTCAGCGTAATGTTGCTGAGGCCATAGGGACCCACCAAAATGTAATTTCAAGATTGTGGACACGCTATCGTGCCACAGGTGAAGTAGCAGAGAGGCACCGGGGGCCAAGTCGCATCACTACCCCCAGACAAGATCGATTTTTGCAAATTACTGCGCGAGCTCAACCAAATGCAACGGCGACTCAATTGGTCCAAAGGCTGCGAGTGGAACACCAAGTGCTTGTGAGTGACCAAACTGTAAGAAGGCGACTGCATGAAAGCAATCTACGCTCTCGTAGACCTCCCTCCGGGTCCCACCTTTACGGAGAGGCAATCGTGGACGACGATTAGAATGGGTTCGGAACCAGTGGACTGGGGCCGTGAGCAATGGTCCAATGTGCTGTTCACGGATGAATCCAGGTTCGGCTTCCATCCAGATTCACGAAGGACGCGTGTTTGGCGAGTTCCTGGACGATGGAGCAGTCTTCAGAACCCTCAGGAAGTTCACCCATACCAAGGAGGAACAATGGTTTGGGCAGGAATTCGTCTTGAAGGACGGACGGATCTCGTTTGGGTGCGGGGCAATATGACGGCAGAACGATACGTCCAACAGGTGCTGGGGCCCGTAATCTTGCCCCACAGAACACAAATGGGGCAAGATTTCCTGCTCATGCACGACAATGCCCGGGCACACACGGCGAGAACGGTAGCAGCTTGGTTACATACACACAATGTTAGGGCCTTAGACTGGCCTGCTCAATCGCCAGATCTAAATCCCATTGAGCATGCGTGGGATATGCTGCAAAGAAGAGCTCTGAAGGAAGTTCCTGAAAATCTGGCTACAGAAGATCAACTTTTTGCGCACCTCAGAAGGACATGGGACAATATTCCGCAGCAAGACATTGACAACCTTGTTCTGAGCATGCCGAATCGTTGCCGATGTGTTATGAACATCATGGGCGCTTTCTCAGACTACTAACTTCAAGTTTATAAACACAAATTAAATGATTTTTCTACTTTTTTCAGTTTTTACTCATAAATTAAAAGTTAATTCATATACGGTTTCCGTCTATGCTTCATTTTTTTCCCATAAAATCCTGAAATTTTAATCGAAGTACCTTAACCATTATTAAAAAATGGTAGAATATTAAATAACATATCTTTTAAATATATACATGTCATATAAATAATTAACACATTGATAGTAATTCGCTTTTTTTAAAATATCCCTAGACCGTGTTGATGTGTGTATTTATTGTGAAATTAGCAACTTTAAAAAGCAGAACAAGGGCTCTGATCATGTTAGAGAGAAGGGAGGGGCTCACCAGTGAGGCAGTCTGGGAGTCCATGAGGATATCCCACACCGGACAAAAACCTGAGCGAACTTAGTTTCAGGTTTAATTTTGGATAGTATTAAGCGTCATTGGTTATAGTTATTGTAGGTATTTGGTAGTTGACGTAGGATATTTCAAGGGATTTTTTACAGAACGTGATTAATATATTGATAAATGTATTGAGTATTGAGTATTGATTAATGAAATATGGGTACATTGTTGTGAGAGCCCAGTGGTGAGGCCGTACGACTGCCGAGTCACAGGCGTCGAGTTCACACCTAAAGCACGCACCACTGACTTTTCGAATTCATGTGCGTATTGTATAATTATCACTTACTTTACTTAGAAACTCTGACACCAGGTTAGTTAAAGTTAAACATGTATGTAAACTGTTAATGATTAATAAACAATAAAAAAAAAAAAAAAAAAAAAAAAAGTTACTAACCTCACGCAGAAGAAGAAGGCACATTGTAGAACAGATCTGTGCCTAAGTGATTGATTGCTTGAAAGGTAGACAATGCACAGCCTAGACCAGTTATAATCAGTGATTGGAGTGGGTAGAGACCAGAGTTAGATCTTATTTTCGTCGTTTGAGGATTTCCGTACCTGCAGCTGCCTTTTCGGAATACCAGAAATATGAGATAACGCAAGGGTGTCGACACATGTTGCAGCTCAAACCAAGGACCTGCCTAACTTACAAGGCATTATGGTCATTGCCTCTGGTCTCTTCCCATCGTCTTGTGCCAAGCCGCCGTTCTAAAACAGCTGGCACCCCGGTGCCGGTGGTGACAAAAGCACGACGCATGATGTCAATAATGCTAGCGTGGCGTGCTGTCCGTCCTGCGTTCTTACTGCAAAATAAGCTGAGGCATTCGACAGTTTCACCGCACTGGCAGCGAAGCGGAGCCCTGGAAGGTGGTTTTACCCAGCTTAGTGTCTATGTTGGTTGGTAGTGCTTGAAGCCAGAGACCCAACTCCCACTCACTCGAATCAACAGGCGGCCACGCTCAGCAGTATTGTTGGACGTATTGCTAAGATTATCCCTTAACAACCTGCAGAGCGGCTTATCTCACTGTCTCTGGGAAGATGGGTTTACGTGCTGATTTATGTCCGGGCAAGCCGCTATCCATATATTATATGTGTAAACATTAAAAGTGGATGTTACGGACTAGGTCCGCTGAGTGTTTAACGTGTAACCAACACTTAACTGACGAGATAGGTGCGACTGCACACACGGTACTTAGACCACAGATAAATAAGTAAACCACGTGCTTCGAAATTTCAGTGTATACCAGTACGCAACAGTATCGAGTGCACGGCAGTTACGCATTGACGCGGAAGGTTTATCTACCGAGCGGCCGAAGGGAATTATTTCAAGGTCACTGCCCAGACGTAATACTGTTATCTACTTTATTATACTGAACATAGACTTTCTTAGTAGTAATGAGTTCGGTATCATTTATGGCAAAGGCCAGCACTAGCTCAAGTACTTCTCATAGCATCGTTTATATTCCACGTCGTTCTCCAGTGTTCCACAAAGGCCCACCGTGTCCCGTTAAGCGGTACCCAGTTTTCTGTCGCGTCGATACCTACTTTCCTATGTACCGTCTAGAACAAAAGGCTTTTTTCAGTCTCGGCTCATCCAAATCCTAACTTTCAATTTAAATGTAAATGTCGAGTTCATAAAACTGTCATCAGTGAGTTCACAGTCAGTATCCGCCGCCGCGGAGCCACCGGCCTACCCGCAGGGGGGGTCCCCCTCACTCCCACACAGAGCCTTCTCGACGCCAATTTCCACGGAATATAAAACAATTTGTTCTGCTCACAAAAGGGCTCGGCGGGACTTCTGTTCACTATCCACTCGCATTAGCATAATAACTCGCCGGACGTAGATTTCATAATAATAATATTCCAAACTTAGCGGACGTGTTCTGCGACCGTTCACCCTCCACAAGCATACTACTACAGAACATTACAGATGCAACTCGTTTATTTTGTTAAATGTTTTTAAGTAGTACATAAGTAAACGTTTTAACGCATTTTAAAACTTCTTGTCACTTGTGTACACTATCAGTACCGAGTATGTAACGAGCGCTGAACTCGCACTTACTTTGTGTAACGTCATCATCAGTCGCTGTGAAAGAGAACTCATTGTAACGAGCGTGAAGCCCGCGCGGCTCGACGGTGGAGGCGCGCGGGTCATTAAGTTCTCGTGGCTTTCTCGCGGATCCCGCGGGATCACAATTATATAGAGACTCATCTTAATTTATTTAAAACGTCTTCGTTCGTGGACACTGTGTCATTCACCCACAGAACAATGTACCTTCGAGTACGTACAATCACGTGAAAAAAATGTAAGAGGCAGACTCGCTCAGGGAACGTGTACGGATAGCGCCGATTCTAATTCATTTGTGTAAGCAACACTATGATATCAATAAGACAAGTACGTACCTACGTACTTAAATATTTTTATGAAGAGCATATCAGTTAGAAGGGTAGCCAACCAACTAGCCAGGATAAAGTTTTTGCAAGATCGTTTCTTCTGGTCTTATGTTCTTGCGTCAGATATCAGACGTCTTGGGTCAGACAGAGACGCGCACTCGGCGGCTGGTGCTCAGAGTGCTCGGTATGGTGGCTGCACGCTGCGGTGCGTGTATTTGCGTGTGTGTGTCAGCTGCGCGCGGTCGAGCGCTCCGTAAAGCACTCGGAGCAAGTTTTTATTGGCAAAGTTTAGCGGAAGAAGGCGCCCGCCGTGGAAAACTAAAAAGAGATGCGTTGATGAAGTTTTTTAATCAACGCCGCTTACCGAACCGTTTGAAACTGTGCGAACCACGCCACACCAACGCTACGCCAGCGCCGCGGCACCACCGCACCACCGCCACATCATCGGCATGCCACACAGCTCTGCCGTGAAACATTGCCATGCTTACAACAGTACAAATAAATGCTACACGAATGTTCTCTTCGTTGTTTTAAGAACGGTGACCCATCTTACCACTGTATTCAGCACTGGAACGATTGTTTAACATCTTCGTTTAAAGAGCTATTAGCTGCACTGCGGGTACTTTGCAAAAATAGCATTGTTATATACAGGAAGAGAATTCCTAGCTTCATGGTTTATCGCAATATCAGAACATCTTTGGCCACTTTTGAAACCGCTCCTCAGACAATTAAGTCGCGTGTAAACGCCAGTATCAGAACACATCACATCAGGCGGTCGGTATGTTGTTGACGTCACATCAACACTTGACTGATTGGTTCAGCCATTTGTGCTGACGAGTGTCGATATAGAGCGAGTGTTTATCTGTCGTGTGTCGTGCGATCGACACCGATGTTTGTTGCTACTTTGTTGGAGATATTTTTTTCCAGGCGTAGTAAGAGTAAGAGGTAATTCTGTCTGTTGCAGTAACTATGATGGTTCCCGGACTATGAAGAGACTGGCATCGACAGCGCCGGCCATCACTGGCTCGCTGGACGGTGCTGATATTATGCCACTTGTCTGTAACATACAGGGACACTTAACCTTGTATTGTTGTTGTCACTCACAATACTATTTACTAGCAGCAATTACTTGCCGTCGCGGATACAGCGCCGATGTGTTTGTTGTGTGGTACCGCGCTACACCACATTCTGTGCTCAATAAGGATGCTCGTCCCTTCAGCACTTTATCTTCTATGATTTATGTGTGTTAAGTCGAAGTTTTATTGTAATGTTAGTTTTAAGATGCATTTTTTTTTTTTTTTTTTATCTACGCTTACTGGCAGATAACTTTGTTTTAAACCTATTTATGTTTTCTCTGTAAGTGAATTGTAATTCTTTTGAGAAAATAAATATCTTTAACCGTAACACTTTATCTTCTGGATTCAAAACGTCACAAACTTTTTGCGAGATAGTAAAATGAAACGCGTCGGGCAGCGCGCCACTGACCGCCAGAGATTCAGATACCAGTCAGAGAGCCAGCGAGACTGAACCACTGGATCAGCAACAAATGTAACTCATCGGGTAGCGCGCCACTGACCGCCAGAGATTCAGATACCAGTCAGAGAGCCAGCGAGACTGAACCACTAGATCAGCAACAAAAATGTAACTCATCGGGCAGCGCCCCACTGAGCGCCAGAGAGTTAGATACCAGTCAGAGAGCCAGCGAGACTGGACCACTGGACCAGTAACAAATGTTGTACTACCCTGTATACACCCTATTGCATTGGCATTGTGTTTGATTTATTGTGTTGCTATCAAATCTTGCTAAGAATGTTAGAAATCAAAGGACATGTTCAGTTGCGGTTGTTCAATTTCTCGTAACGCTCCTTGTCCGCGGGCGGCGTGGCTCCGCATCGCGCAGCAACTTTTAATTGTAAAACTTGAACCATTGGGTGGACTTTTCACGTTTTATCTCGTCGTCGCCGTAGTTATATTATCTGCGTCGTCGCTAATTGTCCCCCCTCTCCGTCCCGGGCACCCCTCGTCTTCCTCACGCAGGTCGCAACCTCTCAGTGGTCACAAATCACTTTTTTCAGTTACTCTGTGGCGTGATGTTTAGTGATCAACATAATGCGTACTGATTGCTACATATACTCATTGCCTAAAATACAAGTATTACATTGCTGCATTGTTAGCGCGCTGAAATCCAGTTTTGTACTACGTACTACGAGCACATGAACAATAACTGATCGTATGTGTTTCATTACCCATTACTAAGTAGGTATTCTATTGGTATAATGGCACAGAAAGCACATCGTCACAGTGAATAATACTTGTCAGCGAGGCCGAGTGTCGACACGCGACACAGTTTCGCGGATCATTTGAACAGATTCTAATAAGTGTGTGATCGCCGAGATGCGGGCGCCGGGGAAGGGGAGTGCGGGACGCGGTGGGGCGGGGAGGGTACAGGAGTACATACGGTGTTCGTGTTTGAGCTCAATCAGGGGCCGGCGCGGCGCCCCTATTTGCATATCTTTTGTCGCATCGTTCTGCTGACGCAGCTCGTCCCGTACGGTGCGCGGGGGCTCGTGTGAACCGCTGTCTGTCTGTCTGTCTGTGAATCGCTCGATACAACTACAACACACTGATCAGTCCGATACAGCTGATAGTTCACACCTTCTGGCTGTTGTAGCGACATCTATCATGGCATACTCGTAAATCGGAGTTTCCTATAATGTGGACTTTCGTTACAGTGTTACGTTATTGCGATTGAGGACCGAGGTAGTTTGTTCAGCATCAAATTAGTGATTTTATTTTGCTTAAGTAGATATTATGTATGTCACAATTGGTTTTGAATAACCATCCAGTTGCACTGTCTTTATACCACTGGTATGAGAGAAGTAAGGACACTTCTCTCATATCAGTGGTATATCGAATTAAGTGAGCTAAGCTCGTCCAATGGTAAAAATGTTAGCCAATCAGCTCGCTGGTAGTGAGGATGACCGTCCTCACTGACGCACAATATAACCCCGAGTTATGGCCCCAGTAAGTACAGAGCGATGCTCGCGAGCCCCCTGGAACAACACTCATTACCATACAGTTGAGTCGAGCTAATTGAATCAAATCATTTATTCAGCAAATGCCACCGCGCAGTTTTCTTTTATGTAGTCAATAAGTCTTATTATTCAAATCCACGGGGAGCTAAACAAGATGCCATTTACCGAGTTACGAGTCGCAACGCGACGCGACGCCAAACAGACTAACTAACGAAGCTGGACGGCGCTAAATTGAATACGCAAACTGAAAAATTTCTGCCGTCCGCAGTACCGCGTCATGCCAAGCCGTCCGCAGTACCGTGCCGTACCTACCTAGCCGTGCCGCAGGTTGCCGCGTCGTGCTCTGCCGTGCCGCACCGTACTGAGCTGTGTCGTTTCGCGCCGATACCAGCCTGTGTGATGTGTTGGCGTGCATCTGGCCGCCAGCCGCCTGGGCGTCCGTCAACTGGTCACGAGTAGTTCACATTCCATGCCTGCACCACGCCCGCGCCACGCCAGCTCCAAGCCACGCCCGCGCTGACTGCGCGCACGCTGTCCTTGCTCCCACGGATGTAATTATTGGTCTCCCCCACTTCTTTTTGAAGACGCTTTTTTGTGGAAATCTTATTGGACGAGATAAGGTTGACAACGTTTCTATTGTTTCATGTACTTAATGGGTAGTAAGAGTGATCCCTCTAATTATAGACCTATATCTGTGCTACCAGCTTTGAGTAAAATATATGAAAAAATCATGCTGGACCAGATGTTGTCACATTTTAACTCTAATGGGATTTTACATAGTCACCAGTTTGGTTTCACGAAAGGTAGATCGACGACTGACGCAGGAGTGAAACTCATCAGTCACATTTTGGAATCCTGGGAGAAGTCCCAGGATGCAATTGGCATTTTCTGTGACCTCTCAAAAGCGTTTGACTGCGTTGACCACAATACACTGATCTGTAAATTACACCACTACGGAATTCGTGGACAAGCTGCTGACCTTGTTCTTGCCTATCTATCAAACAGGCAACAAAAAGTAAATGTTAATGGGGCGACGTCCTCGGGGTCTCTAGTTAAAATGGGCGTGCCTCAAGGTTCAATTCTTGGCCCTTTCTTATTTCTAGTCTATATAAATGACCTTCCGTACATGATGGCTAACTTATCGGATATAATTCTATTTGCTGACGACACTTCTCTAATTTTTAAAATAGATAGAAAAGATACAGATGTCTTACATGTCAACGATAGTCTAGCTGTTCTTTCGAAATGGTTCGCAGCTAATAATCTTTTACTAAATGCGAACAAAACTAAATGTATTAGGTTCTCATTACCAAATGTACCTCAAGTCGGTCTAAATCTAAAACTTGATGGCAAAAAATTAGATGCAATAACAGAAACTATATTTTTAGGTATTACTTTAGATTCAAAATTGCAATGGGGCGCCCACATTAGAACTCTTTCAGGTAGATTAAGTTCAGCTGCATATGCAGTAAGAAAAATAAGGCAGTTGACTGATATAGCCACAGCTAGGTTAGTTTACTTTACTTATTTCCACAGTATTATGTCTTATGGAGTTTTGCTGTGGGGATCGGCAGCTGATGTAGATTCAGTTTTCATTTTACAAAAGAGGGCTATCCGCGCTATATATAAAATGGGTCCTCGCGAGTCCCTTAGAAACAAATTCAAAGAAGTTGATATACTGACTCTGCCTTCTCTTTATATCTTAGAAAGTATTTTGTATGTTCGCAAAAACTTAGGACTTTTCAAAATAAGAAGCGATTTTCATAATATAAATACACGTAATAGACATGAAATTGTGATACCCAAATTTAGATTAACTAAAACAAGCAAGTCATTTCTTATAAACAGTATCCGCTTTTATAACAAGTTGCCTAAGTCGGTTACAGAACTTAGCGATGGGAAGTTCAAAACCCACATCAAACGCGTCCTTATTAAGAAAGCATATTATAAAATTAAAGACTATGTTGAAGACAAGGAAGCTTGGCAATAATTCCTTCTGCACATGTGGCTTCCCTGGTACCTGATTAACGGCAAATTATGTAAGAATCTATTAACTGCTCCCAAATTACCATGTATACATTTTTTATTTTTATGTTTACATTCTTCTTTGACATAATCACCCTATTATTTGACATTATATACCTAAAATTTTATTTCAACTCTTTATTAGTGGCTTTTGTGGACATGATAATTATTGAGATTTGATACAGCCGTAATAGCAATCACGTCATTTCGTTTAAAATACGTTTTTATTTTTATTAATTAATTTATCTTTATATAGATTCTTCTCAATTTTGTGAATGTGAGAACGCTGTAGGCCTAGTGGACTGTAGATTTGTTCACCATCATTATTCTGTTAAGTACCTGGTACTTGTTGAAAGACCTACACTGTCCTCCCATACCTAATAACACTGTTATTTGTAAATATTGTAAAAGCCCATTATTTTTAAAAGAGTAACCGTGGAGTTTCTTGCCGGCTCTTCTCCATAGGAAACAACCAATTGGAACCGTGCACCTAGCTTCTGACGTTTCATAAGTGCCCATGTAGGTTTATATGAAATAAAAATATTTTGAATTGAATTGAATGAATTTAAAGCAGCTTAACACGGTGGTACAGTGCCGTGCAGTGTGGTGCAGTGCAGTGCGGAGCGGTGCGGTGAGGCGATATAATTAATTCGCGCTATTTTTACTTAATTATTCGTCGTGAGCGATGCAGCCTGGGGTTGCGACAATCGTAGACAGAATCCGGCAATTGGGACTCCAGGTGGCCCTGCACAAGTCCGAGGCCATGTGTTTTCATGGTCCTCGGAACGCGCCACCGTTGGGGTCCCAAATAACGGTAGGAGGAGTTCACATCGGCATCGAGTCGACGATGAAGTACCTTGGACTCGTCCTCGACAGCCGGTGGAACTTCGTGAAGCATTTCCGACGTTTGGCTCCCAGACTGGAGCGGGCCGGGGCTGCTTTGAAGCGGCTCCTGCCCAATCTAGGGAGTCCAAACGCCTCCTGCCGGAGGCTATACGCGGGGGTCGTGCGGTCCATGGCCCTTTACGGGGCACCGGTTTGGGCGCGTTCATTGAGGCGGCGGCCAGCCCGCCGGTTGAACGCGTCCCAGAGGGTCATGGCCACCCGGCTGGTCCGGGGATACCGCACGATCTCCGGTGAGGCGGCGAGCTTCCTTGCCGGATTACCGCCATGGGATCTGGAGGCAAAAGTCCTCGCGCACATTTGGGAGTGGCGCGTGGAGGCGAAACGCCGGGGCGTAACTCCGCTGCCGCGAGAAATCGCGGCACAGCGGACAGAGCTCCGGCGGGATCTCATGGCGTCATGGAGAGTGCGATTGTCGCAACCCAGTGCTGGGCACGCCACTATTGCGGCGATAAGTCCCCTCTTTGAGGAGAGGCTAGAGAGGCGCCACGGC
Organism: Xanthia icteritia; assembly: GCA_949128155.2. Classification (NCBI taxonomy): domain Eukaryota; kingdom Metazoa; phylum Arthropoda; class Insecta; order Lepidoptera; family Noctuidae; genus Xanthia; species Xanthia icteritia. The sequence continues at coordinate 20,265 of OX421955.2, read as the reverse complement.
GTCCTCACCTTCCGCCTGACGCAAGTCCTCACCGGACATGGTTGTTTCGGGAGGTTACTGTTTCGTATCAGGCGGGAGGAAACGCCCGGGTGTCATCACTGCGTGGATCGCCCGGAGGACACGGTTGAGATTGAGCATACGGTGGAGGTCTGTCCGGCTTGGGCAGAGCATCGCCGTGTCCTCGTGGAGGCGATCGGCGGCGGGGATCTCTCGCGTCCGGCCATGCCATGGTACGGAGCGAGAGGGCATGGGAGGCCGTCACCTCCTTCTGCGAAGCAGTAATGCTCGCGAAGGAGGAGGCAGAACGCGTGAGGGAGAGGCAAATTTCGCGCCCTCACGCCCCTAGCCGCCGCAGGAGACGCCCCGGGCGTCGGGAATCGCAGGCCGGTTCCCGCCCACCGTAGGCGCGGGCTTGCGGACGGTGAGCAATGGGTAGCTCGCCGTCCGATAAGGACCAGGCCCGGGTCGACGGCGCGTTGTGTTCCACGCGCGCCTCAAAGAGATAAGGGATACCGTGGCCCCTGGCAACGTAACAGGCAACGGAAGGAACACGGGTGGGTTTTAGTCAGTAAGAGTCTGACACGCCCTCCCGCTCCACCCGGAGCGGGAGAAGTTATTTGATAATTTCCAACCCAAAAAAAAAAAAAGCGATGCAGCCTCGTTGCTACTGAGAATTTTTAACGGAATTTAATATTATCAAACGACTCGCAATTATTCCAAATTGCCGAGATACGCTCTCGACTCTTGGGTTCTATTTAACCCCATTACATAATGTATCTGCGGCGGCGCTACGTTGTGGTTTTTTTTTTGACATAAACCTACAAGGGCACTTATGAAACGTCAGAAGCTAGGTGCACGGTTCCAATTGGTCGTTTCCTATGGAGAAGAGCCGGCAAAAAACTCCACGGTTACTCTTTTAAAAGTAAATGGTGTTTACAATGTTTTCAGATTACAGTGTTAATAGGTATGAGAGCACAGTGTAGGCCTATCAACAAGGACCAGGTACTTAGCAAGATAGAAAATGGTCGACAGATCTACAAGTCTGTTATGCCTACAACGTTCTCACATTCACAAAATCTAAAAGAAAAGAATCTATATAATAGCAAAATAAAATAATAAAAATAAAAACCTATTTAAACAAAATGACATGATTGCCACACGAGGACGAGGCTTGCGCGAGGACGAGGTGAGTTCATATAACACATTTATATTTGTACATTTTTTCTAGTCGTTAATTCGTCATTAGTATGCAGCGCCACGCAACGCTATTCGCGCCCGCTTTTCGCCGCCGACACGCTGACATAGTGCAACACACGCGCACTGTATATATTATGTTTTATTTTTTATTGTATTTCATACATCTATTAAATGTTTTATTTATTTTTATTTAGTATTTATTTCTCTATCTTTCCGTGACATCACTGCGGGAACTATCAGAATACCAGCGCTGCGACATTTATTATTAAATGTCGCAGCATCATGCTGAGATAGGAGCCTTTGGGCCTCGCACAGGATTTTCTGCTTTTATTTTAATTTTATTTTATTTTTAATGAGTGTGTGTTTAGTTTAATTGAGATCTCCTATGCTTGTCCCAATAAATACTTTTTCTTTCTTTCGACACAAGGCGGCGCGGGCGGCGTGTGCTGCGCGGGGAGTTGTTATTTATTTCGCGGAGCGGGCGACTGTCGGCGAGTAAATTGGATTTCAATATTGCGTCTGTATAATGCGGAGGAAGATCCATTTCATGATAAAGCCTTTGGTAAGTTTTCGCTTGTAGCCGCCTCAGCCGCGTCGCGTCGAGCGCATAGTTCAAGCAGATGCCGTTTTGTGAGTAGGGGGAAATAAAAAACGGCGTAACACAAAAAGTCGTCCATAACGCCAGATTCAGTACAGATTTTGCAGTGATGGCGGGTCTCCCTTGTTTTACCGAAAAGAAATTGCCAAATTATCACTTCCCAAACAAATTTTCGCATAATTTCATTTGCCAAATTATTACTTACCAAAAAATCTCTTTACAAATAATTGTTACGAAAACCTATGTTTGGCAAGTGAACGTTTGAACAATAACTTGTTCACCTACTAGTACTTTTACCATTTTTTATCTAGTCAAATATTTCAGTTGGTATAACATATTTTACGCAAAATTAAATAAGCCAAATATTTGGTGTCGTCAATTTTAAACTTACCATTTCTGTTTAGTCGATTGCGTAGCCAATGACAAAAATTTTGCATCTATATGTTAGTTGCACAGATTATACAAATTAAATTACAATGTGTAAATAAGTGGGTAGATGGTAAATCATAAATGTCGCGCGATGTGGGTAAAGGCTCGTACAGACCAGCGCGACGCGACAGCGCGACGCGACTCGAACAATACAATTTCTAAAAAAACTTCACAGTATAACAATAACCGGTGTCGCGTCGCGCTGTCGCGTCGCGCTAGTCTGTACGAAGCTTAAGTCATGCAAAACACTATCACTGTGTTTTGTAGCGGAAGTTTATTGAGATTGTTTCGATATATTATTTTGTAGATAATTGTTGTTAAAAGTATAACGTAAATAAAGTTTACGATGAGTGAATGTAGTGATGAGTGTGAAATTTTTAAATCTACACGAGGTTGTGTAAAGTTGTTTCGAAACGGATTTACATAATATGAAAATAATAACAAAGTGAATGATACCTATTATTGGTACTGTGAGTACAGGAAAAATAAATTGTTTAAATGTAGGTACTGCATCCCAACAAACTACACTAAAAGATGGGATTCATAAGGTATTAAAGAGCAATGAAATTCACAATCATGAACCAAATCCTGGGAGAAAAATAACCAGTGACCTTATAGAAAAGATCAAAAGTGAGGTTTCATCTGGAACAAAAATATGCAAAATAACAAAGCAAATGCTCCTTTGGACGTTGTAGATAACTTGCCTTCAACTTCGGCTCTAAAGCAGAGGATGTATCGACTACGAAAAAAACAAGAAGTAACAATAGAACCAACTGATGTACATTTCCAGCTAAATTTATCACAAACATCTATCAAGGGTGTAAATTTCATAATAAAAGATAAAACTTATGATGAAAATAGAAGAATATTGGTAATATCAACACTAAGTTTAATGACCACTTTAAGTCACAGTTCATACTGGATTTTAGACGGAACCTTTAAAGTGGCACCAAATATCTTTAAACAATTATACACTATACATGGCAATGTAAATATTATCTGATAACAATAAAACATTTCCACTTTGTTTTTGTATGTGTACCAACAAGGATAAACGTACGTATGACGTAATGTTCGAATTAATAATGCAATACGGAAATGAAAATAATATTGACATGACGCCAAAAGTCTGTATATTAGATTTCGAAAAGGCAGCCATTTCAAGCATAAGATCTGACTTTGAAGACGTTTTATTACAAGGGTGCTTTTTCCACTTGGGACAAATTCTAAACAGGTAATAATAATGTCATTATAATTAATATTATTTCTCTCGATAGCCTCCTAAAAATAATCTCTTTTTTCCATATTTTTTTCTATATAATCTAGTCGTTTCTGGCACTCGCCGGCCGCTGCTGCGGCACCGCTCGCTTCGCTCGCTCGGCTCGTGCGTAGGTGGTCACAGTTTTAACCTAACCTAACCTAACCATTTTTTTTTAATTAATAACCTACTGTAACTAGTTCCATAAATAACCTAATGTCTAGTAACCATAAATTTGACTTGTTTCAGACAAATTCAAGCACATAAGCTTACAAAGAAATACGCAAATGACATCAAATTTAACAAACAAGTAAAATGTTTATTGGCTTTAAGTTATTTGCCAGAAAATGAAATCATTCTATATTTTAACAAGCTAATAGAAGGTATAGAAGATTCTGATTGGAAGCAAATCGCGAATTGGTTTGAAGAAAATTATGTTAGCGGATCATGGAACACGCAACCGAAGTATCCACCAAGCTTTTGGAGTTGCCATGTTGTAAACGAAAGACAAATACCTAGAACTTCAAACTCAGCTGAGGCGTGGCATCGTAGAATAAACATTCTCATTGATAAACACCACCCTGGAGTGTATCGCTTAATTAAAGAATTAATAAATGAAGTTTCTTCAAATTTTGCTGACATTGAGATTATACTATCAGGTGAACCGCCACAAAAAGAGAAAAAAAAAATATGGATAAAGACGACAGAATTAATCGAGTTCTGCAACACAAGTCTGAATACTCCGAAATAAATCTGCTAATGTCCATTGCAAAAAATTTAAAATTGTAAGTTACAAATATTTTGTACTAGCTTTTGCTATTTTGTACTCGCGTTAATACTTAAATGATTACCTATATTAAAATAAAATTGCATTTTTAATTATACAATTCCCAAAAAAATCTTATTTTTGCCTTTATATTTTTTGTCATCATTTGACTAAACGTTTATTGTCTAAATATTGTTTGCTGTAATAAATCATTTGATTAAAGACCAAAAGCCTTAATGACATTATCCTTGATAACAATCTGCCAAGTAAACATTTGACCAAATGAAAATGTGCGTACTAAAATTATTCCAAATATTACCTACATTGGTATAAAAAAAGGTTGCTAAAATTTGTTTGGGTAATGAAAATTTGGCAAAATCTTTTCGGCAAAACGGCAGGATCCCAGTGATGGCAGCATTGTTAAGACCGCTATTTTGTTACGTCACACACCTCAGTCACATGCACACACACACACCTCAGTGAGTAGTTTGTGTGAAAAATGCAAATGTCTGCGCAGCAACTTTTACGCAAGTTAATCGAGTATTTTAATGTTACCCCGTGTCCTGTAACTATACTTACATGATAGGTACGAGTGTTTTACTGGTATATCTACTAATTGTTTGTAATTCTTAGATGTGTTATTATTACATCTAGTTATGACTATTTTCCGTCTTTACCGTCTTTATCAATATTTGACGAGGTAAGATGAACATACATGGTGGCAGGAACATCAACGCAAAAACTGTCAACATAGATTCAGTACATGATTTTGAGCCCCCTTTTTTTTGTTTTTTTGGATGGGAAATTATCAAATAACTTCTCCCGCTCTGGGTGGAGCGGGAGGGCGTTTCAGACTGTTACTGACTAAAACCCACCCGTGTTCCTTCCGTTGACTGTACGTTGCCAGGGGCCACGGTATCCCTTTCGGACTTTCCCGCAACCTCGGCAGGCATCGGTCCTATCGGACCCCTTCATTTGCTGACATCTCTCTGAGGCGCGCGTGGAACACAACGCGCCGTCGCGCGTTCCAACCAACCCGGTGTGACCCGGGCCTGGTCCTTATCGGACGGCGAGCTACCCATTGTTCACCGTCTGCAAGCCCGCGCCTACGGTGGCCGGGAATCGGCGATTCCCGACGCCCAGGGCGTCTCCTGTGGCGGCTAGGGGCGTGAGGGCGCGAAGTTTGCCTCTCCCTCACGCGTCCTGCCTCCTCCTTCGCGAGCATTACTGCTTCGCAGAAGGAGGTGACGGCCTCCCATGCAATTTTTGATCCCCCTGCGATGATGACCGGTTGATGTCCCTGCCACCCTGTATAAAAGACTAAGATAAAAGAAACATGCAACATTTTGTTTTGTAATATCTCGATATTAGAATAAAGTAAAGGTAAAGGGTTTATTTGATTGATAGTCATGTTTCATTGCCAGTATATTCTATGCAATTAAAGTGGAAAAATTGAGAACTTCTTTCACTTTACTTTCAATGTTCCCCCTGTGGGATAAGATTGAAATATTAAAAAAAAAATGTTTTATGATTCTTAACTAAGGGTATTTTGACACTACAGACAGTTGAAAGTTTTTAGGGCACTTCAAACTATAGACTGGTGACCATCAACGACGGCTAATATTCGTTTGAACGATTTTAGAAACTATTACGATCTTTCCCTATCCCTCTTTCGTCTTCCCCCTGTTTCATTCTCGTGATAAAAACATGTTTTTGTTTTCTGTTCTTGACTCACTACAAATATAATTTTAGCACAGCTATGTATTTTTCTAGAATACTTCAAATACAACACTGTTCATCTCATCAAAAAACCGTTCGACCTCCCCCCAGTCACCTTACAGATTGCACTTCTTGCGATGTTCTTCACATGCTATCATTGCTCGTAGTACTGATGGAAGTTGATTTTTAAATGCCTGTGACCGAAGTGGCGCTACATTGCTGTCCAGTGACAACTCGGGGAGAAGCTCGTGGAGTTCCAAATGTAATTTAATTCGTAATCCCGTCCACTCTTTAACACGAAAACATTTTCAGTGGCTTCGTCTGAAATGAATAAGTGCGGAACTTTGTGCGGCTGATAATAAACCGCCGCAACTTTTAATTGTGAAACTGCTATCTGTTTGAGGCGCGTCGCTAATTGCGAACACTCATCGAGTTCCCGCGCCGCACCGCCCCACCGTTGCACCGCATTATGGGAAAATTGGGAATCAAACGAGCTTACCTGTTAAGCGAAGTCTTGATTCTAATTTTATGAACGGCGATCTGAAATATAATTATTAACAAAGTAGATGTTTAGAGTTGTCTGCAATAATTCAGTTAGTTAATAAATTAGTGTATTTTAAAAAAAGTGTATTTTTATATTTTTATGAAATATTTTGTAATACGAGTATATGGTCAGCTAGCGACCTCGAAAATTGATCATACTAATCTTGTCTGAGCAACCGGCAGCAAGTGTGCGTTGTGTTGCGTAAAGTAAATTATTACTATTGTATAGAATCATGTTCTTCTAACTATTCAGACAGCTGTGCTGCTGGGGAGTTTGTTGCGCCACTTCTTCTTCCCAGCTAAAGCACTAGGAAGTGGTGAAGGGTGGGCGTTTTTGGGGGACTGTCTTATGTAATTTTGACGTTCGAAAAGTGCTGATTTTCAGCCTAGTTTGAATAAATGACTTTTGAATTTGAATTTGAATTTATCTGATTATAAATATTCTGGTTTATTGAATAGGTACTTTTATTTTCCTTCATTAGCATTGATTTTAAGGAATAATAAGTTATTGTTAATCAGCATAAAAGCATAATCAACATCAAGGAACCCCACATTGTGCCTGTCTCGTTTGATGCCAGCTCTAAGCGTGGCTTCTTCGTCAGGGACCCGACGACGTCTCCTCCGGTATCGGATGTCTGCCGCCACGCACTCGACACGTAGTCGCGCGATCTCGGCAGACCAAAAGTACACCTGGCGTCTTCCTGAATGCATGTGGACGCGGGGCATGGACGCGTCGCTGATTTGCGTCATCGCCCCGCGGAACCACAGCGCCTCCTCTTCGACGTCGATGGGTCCGAACGTCGCCGACTCCCGGATCCAGGCCTGGACAACAGCGGCCTCCTCGAGAACCTCCCTGTCGATGCGCTTACGCGCCCAGCGCAGGCCGTCTGTTCGCGGGGCCGATGGGCTGCCAGTGGTCTGGGTGGTGACGTCGAAGCGGATATATCTGTGATCCGACAACGTCTCCACCTCCACGGCGACACGCCAGTCGCGGACACGGCTCGCGACAGCAGGGCTAGCGAACGGTACGTCAACTATCGAACCGCCCCACTGCCGCACGCGCGTGTGTACCGAGCCCCGGTTTAAGACGACCAGGCCAGTCGTGACCGCCCACTCCTCCAGCGCCCTACCCCTAGCATCGGTCACCGGGGATCCCCATGCCGAAGACTTGGCGTTGAGATCCCCTAGTAACAGCACGGGGCGAGTTTGGAGTCGGCCCACGACGGCACCCAACTCGACAAGGAAGTTCTCGAAGTCGGCGAGGCTCTTGTTGGGCGAGAAGTACGCCCAAACCGTGCCAATACCGTCCGCGAAGGCGGCTACCCAGCCGTGACCTCGCGACGGACTGACGAGAGCCCCGCCAATGATGGCCACCGAGCCATCCAGGTCTCCCACCCAGTTATCTCTGGGGGGGACAAAGTACGGCTCAGTGACCACAGCCACGTCAATCGACCACTCTGCCATGCTCTGGATCAAGAGATCCTGAGCTCTGGCAGCGTGGTTGATGTTGCCCTGGAGAAAATGGTAAGGCGCCATTATGCGCAGTCCATTCCCTCCGTCGCACCATCCGTAGGCCGGGAGTCGGCCGTAGAGCACCTGCGGCTGCGGGGGGGGGTAAAGAGCCCCCGGCAGTTTTGGCACCCCTTTTCTTTTTCTGGGCGGGTGCGCCACAGGCCTTTCCACCTGCCCTGTGCCCAGCGGGCCTCCCTGCAGCTGTACAGAGGCTGCAGTTTGGCACTGCAAAGCACTGGGCAGACTTGTGGCCGGGCTGACCGCAACGAAAACATTGCTCGCTGCGGTCTATTGCAGCGGTGCACCTCGCCCGGACATGCCCAATGTCCAGGCACCGGTGACCAGGTGTTTTAACTGCCAGCAATTTGGACACGCAGCCAAATTTTGCAGAGAAACGAGCCCTACTTGCAACCTTTGTGGCGAAATAGGACATTCTTTCAAGGAATGCAATAATAATGGATCTCCGGCTCAATGTGCGACCTGCAAACGCTTTAAGAGGAAGAATGATCATCCAACTGGTGATGCCAATTGGCCAGCACGTAAATATGCAGAAGACAATTATAATATAAATTCCATTGACTATGAAGGCGCCTAGGAGCGCCGCCAACTACCTAGTTAATTAAGCACATAGATAGTAGGTTAACTTCTACATATCATATTTCTTATGGCCAATCAGCTTATCTGTGATCTAGATGGGTTTTCCGTGTCTGAAGCTAAAATCTGTAATGTTGAGGAGTGCAAAAACATAGTCTATCCTGGGGATAAAACATTGACTCTCCTTACACAAAATATACGCAGCAACCCGAAATTTTAACGGTTTCCAAGTTTTGTTACAAAATCTTGATATTGGCTGCGATATTATCGTTCTAACAGAATGTTGGTTATCCAAACAAACTGCTAATATACCATCTCTTGATGGCTTTAATCTTCACAAGAGCGATAGAACATTCAACCAGAATGATGGCATAGTGGTTTATATTAAAAATAATTTAAGAACATTAGTAGATGAACCCCCTTTTCTAGACTGCAACTGCTTAGTTATTAAAATTATTCCTGATACAGTAATTATGGCTATTTATAGCCCTTCATCCCAAAGTATTGATGGGTTCTAGGATTCGCTTTACAGTAACTTAGGAAAATTATCTTCGTTTAAAAATATCGTACTAGTAGGTGATATCAACATAAACATTGCTGCCGACAAGATCGATACTCATTCACATAATTATCTCAATATTTGCTCATTTCATGGATTATTACCAGCTCATTATCACCCAACCCACCAGAGCGGCTCTTGTCTAGACCATATCCTCATAAAATCGAAAAATCCATCCATAACATTGGCCACTAATTCGTCACTAACCGATCATCAAGCTGTTTTACTAACATTACAAATATCTTCACCTAGAAATAACTGCATGCGCAGCTATACTAAACTCAATATGACGAGTCTTGAAACTGACTTTCGCGGTATTAATTTTGACCCCGTTTACGATTCACATGATCCAAATGTTTCTCTACAATATTACAGTTACAATCTACGATAAGGAAAAATACATTTACTAAAGTAATACCTAGAAAGTACAGTAATATTAAACCATGGATTACGCCCGGACTTGTTCGCTGTATCAGACATAGAAATAAACTGTACCAAAAATCGAAAAATGCCCCGGCTAATAAACTACTATTAATTACTTACAAACGATATAGGAAATTCTGTAATAAACTGTTGAAAAAGCTAAAAAACCAATATGATCAAAGTCAACTACAGAAAGCAGGTAAAAACAGTAAAGTTATATGGAAATTCATAAAAACTAACACTTTTAGGGCAAAAAATCCCGAACCTGCGCTCGATCTTTTGTCTTCTGAGCTAAGCCCTACCGAAGCAGTAAATAAAGCTAACAACTTCTTCATTAACGTAGGAAAAAACTTAGCAGAAAAAACCTTATTATCTAATAGATGTTTTTCCATTCAAAGCCAAACTGAGACATATGCAACACGAAACTCTTTTGTGTTATTAGATACTGATGTTAATGAGGTAGTAAGTTTAATAGATGGATTAAAGGAAATTTGTGCCGTAGGATGTGACGACATACCTAATAGCATACTCAAAAGATTTAAATACGTCATTGCCCCTCCCTTGACTCACATTTTTCAGTTATGTTTAACAAAAGGAATATTTCCTAAATTGCTTAAAAAAGCCGTAGTCACCCCTGTCTTTAAAGCTGGAAACAAAAATTGTGTAAATAACTACAGGCCATTTCAGTTTTAACAGGCCTCTCAAAGATTTTGGAAAAAATTATAAACAGTAGATTAGTAAATTATCTTGAAAGTAATAAATTACTCTCTGATCATCAATTTGGTTTTAGGCCTAAAAGATCAACAAGCCAAGCTATTCACCTTCTGACAAACTTTATAAACACAAACCTGAACAAACCTTTTGACACAATTTCTTGTACTTTGCTTGTGCATAAGCTGGAATTGCTGGGAATACGGGGAGTACAGTTGCAACTATTATCTGATTACCTTAGCGACCGCCATCGGAGTGTAAAAATAGGTCAATGCATGAGTTCTGAACTTAAGAATAGCTGTTATGGAATCCCACAAGGCAGTATTTTGGGTCCTACTTTGTTTTTAATTTATATAAATGACCTATGCAATCTGACACTCCAAAAGGGTGTAGTTATGTCATATGCTGATGACACAGCTCTACTGTTTGCAGCTAAATCAAAAGCCGAGGTCTATGAACTAGCACAAAATGGTTTTAATACTGTGTCTAATTGGTTTCATAAAAATCTCTTAACATTAAATACAGATAAAACCAAGTACCTATTATTTGCAATGAGAAACACTAATCCAACGCTTACTAATCTAAACATTCAAGCGCATAACAATTGTAATTTTCATTATGCTGACATTGCATGCACTTGTCCCACTTTAACTAAAACTGATCATATCAAATATCTAGGCGTCACGATTGATACAAACCTGAATTTCCGCAAACACATTGATTTATTATGCACCAGAGTGCGTAAACCAATATACATTTTTAAAAATCTACGTAACATTGCCAACTTTAAATTAATTAGACAGGTTTATTTGGCTTTGTGTCAATCTATTATTACCTACTGCATAACGTCCTGGGGTGGTGCCGCTAAATCTATTTTACTGCACCTAGAACGCGCCCAAAGAGCAGTTTTAAATGTTGCTACTTTTCGTCCATTTAGATTTCCTACACATCAGCTTTATATGGCATGTAAGGTGCTAACAGTACGTCAATTATTTGTTTTGAATGTAGTTTTATTCCAACACACTGAACTTTATTTTAAGCCAGTGCCTTCAGATAGGAGAAGAAAAGATTTGGTTTGTGCTAACTCTCAGACTAAACATGCTTTTGCTAATCGATTTTATTTATTTTTAGGGCCCTACTTGTATAACCAGTTCAACAGAGTGCTAAAGATTTATAGTTTAAGTTATAATAGGTGTAACCTACTAGTGTAAAAGTGTAGTATTAGTGACGAGACTATGTTGTCTAGTTTTACAAACAACATAGTGAGTGATGTGACATGTTGTACGAAGGAGGATCCACCTACAATGCCAACATACTTGGAGGCCTCTACCAGTCAGACAGGGTATTCTCTTCCTGCTGGAACTCATATGGGCACTTTAGACTCTTCGCTTGTAGTTGTGGATGGTGCTCCGTATAACTCTTTAAACTAGGCAGTAAGACAACAGAAGTTACCCCTTCAATTAACCAATTATTATTAGAGAATAATAAAAAGGTATCTTCTGGCAATATAACTCATAATATTAAATCAAAGGGAGTGCAACATACTTTAAAATTATTTAATCAAAACATCCAAGGTTGCTCTTCCAAATTACTCGAAATAGAATTGTTTTTGGAAAATACCAAGTTTGATATCATTTGTTTAACAGAACATTGGTTAAAAGATCATCAAGTGATGTCAATTAATTATGAAAATTATTGTGTAGTCAGCCATTTCAGCCGAAAACGTATGATACATGGCGGGTCATTAATATTAATTAAAAATTCTATTAAATCGAAAGAAAGAAAAGACATCATCGAACTGTCTGTTGAACACAACATTGAATTGTCCTGTGTTGAGCTCGATAAGCATGTTGTAGTATGCGTATATAGACCTCCAAGTTACCAGAATCTATCTGTGTTTGATTCTGTAATGGAAGATGTATTAAAGAAACTTAGTACTAGTAGTAAGTCAATAATCATATGTGGTGACTTTAATATTAACTTGTTAGAAAATAACTCGAATACTGTCAGATTATTAAGTCTTTTTAGGTCATTTGATTTGTCAAATGTTTTTATTGAACCAACCCGAGTGACAGCTTCTTCTGCCACCTGTATAGATAATATTTTTTGTAATTGTGATTACTTACACAAACAAATTGTAAACAAGTTGCCATCAGATCACAGTGGACAAACAATAATATTTTGCTCCTACATACCTTTACAAAAAATTCAAATAAGGTTTAGGGCAATTACATGTAAAAGTTTAGAGAAATTGAATAATTCTTTGGCCAGTAGATTATGTGTTCAGAGTTTTAATAATATAGGTGACCCAAATGAGTTCTACGCCGAGTTCTTTTCACTATTAAACACGCAATTTAATGACACTTTTCCACTAAAGACTAAAAATATTTACACAAAGTTCTTATTTAGTGATTGGGCGACTGCAGGTATTCGTAAAAGCAGGGAAAAACTATTTGAACTTTATGGCCTAAAGCAACATACGAATAATACAAGCTTTCATAAGTATGTTGCAAAATATTCAAAAACTTTTAAAAGTGTGTGCAAAATAGCCAAAGCTCTTTATATTAGCAATAAAATAAAATCAGCTGATGATAAAATAAAAATTACCTGGCAAATAATAAATAATGAAACAGGTAGGAAAAAACAGCGAAATACTGAATTTAATTTGGCAAGTGAACGTTTGAACAATAACTTGTTCACCTACTAGTACTTTTACCATTTTTTATCTAGTCAAATATTTCAGTTGGTATAACATATTTTACGCAAAATTAAATAAGCCAAATATTTGGTGTCGTCAATTTTAAACTTACCATTTCTGTTTAGTCGATTGCGTAGCCAATGACAAAAATTTTGCATCTATATGTTAGTTGCACAGATTATACAAATTAAATTACAATGTGTAAATAAGTGGGTAGATGGTAAATCATAAATGTCGCGCGATGTGGGTAAAGGCTCGTACAGACCAGCGCGACGCGACAGCGCGACGCGACTCGAACAATACAATTTCTAAAAAAACTTCACAGTATAACAATAACCGGTGTCGCGTCGCGCTGTCGCGTCGCGCTAGTCTGTACGAAGCTTAAGTCATGCAAAACACTATCACTGTGTTTTGTAGCGGAAGTTTATTGAGATTGTTTCGATATATTATTTTGTAGATAATTGTTGTTAAAAGTATAACGTAAATAAAGTTTACGATGAGTGAATGTAGTGATGAGTGTGAAATTTTTAAATCTACACGAGGTTGTGTAAAGTTGTTTCGAAACGGATTTACATAATATGAAAATAATAACAAAGTGAATGATACCTATTATTGGTACTGTGAGTACAGGAAAAATAAATTGTTTAAATGTAGGTACTGCATCCCAACAAACTACACTAAAAGATGGGATTCATAAGGTATTAAAGAGCAATGAAATTCACAATCATGAACCAAATCCTGGGAGAAAAATAACCAGTGACCTTATAGAAAAGATCAAAAGTGAGGTTTCATCTGGAACAAAAATATGCAAAATAACAAAGCAAATGCTCCTTTGGACGTTGTAGATAACTTGCCTTCAACTTCGGCTCTAAAGCAGAGGATGTATCGACTACGAAAAAAACAAGAAGTAACAATAGAACCAACTGATGTACATTTCCAGCTAAATTTATCACAAACATCTATCAAGGGTGTAAATTTCATAATAAAAGATAAAACTTATGATGAAAATAGAAGAATATTGGTAATATCAACACTAAGTTTAATGACCACTTTAAGTCACAGTTCATACTGGATTTTAGACGGAACCTTTAAAGTGGCACCAAATATCTTTAAACAATTATACACTATACATGGCAATGTAAATATTATCTGATAACAATAAAACATTTCCACTTTGTTTTTGTATGTGTACCAACAAGGATAAACGTACGTATGACGTAATGTTCGAATTAATAATGCAATACGGAAATGAAAATAATATTGACATGACGCCAAAAGTCTGTATATTAGATTTCGAAAAGGCAGCCATTTCAAGCATAAGATCTGACTTTGAAGACGTTTTATTACAAGGGTGCTTTTTCCACTTGGGACAAATTCTAAACAGGTAATAATAATGTCATTATAATTAATATTATTTCTCTCGATAGCCTCCTAAAAATAATCTCTTTTTTCCATATTTTTTTCTATATAATCTAGTCGTTTCTGGCACTCGCCGGCCGCTGCTGCGGCACCGCTCGCTTCGCTCGCTCGGCTCGTGCGTAGGTGGTCACAGTTTTAACCTAACCTAACCTAACCATTTTTTTTTAATTAATAACCTACTGTAACTAGTTCCATAAATAACCTAATGTCTAGTAACCATAAATTTGACTTGTTTCAGACAAATTCAAGCACATAAGCTTACAAAGAAATACGCAAATGACATCAAATTTAACAAACAAGTAAAATGTTTATTGGCTTTAAGTTATTTGCCAGAAAATGAAATCATTCTATATTTTAACAAGCTAATAGAAGGTATAGAAGATTCTGATTGGAAGCAAATCGCGAATTGGTTTGAAGAAAATTATGTTAGCGGATCATGGAACACGCAACCGAAGTATCCACCAAGCTTTTGGAGTTGCCATGTTGTAAACGAAAGACAAATACCTAGAACTTCAAACTCAGCTGAGGCGTGGCATCGTAGAATAAACATTCTCATTGATAAACACCACCCTGGAGTGTATCGCTTAATTAAAGAATTAATAAATGAAGTTTCTTCAAATTTTGCTGACATTGAGATTATACTATCAGGTGAACCGCCACAAAAAGAGAAAAAAAAAATATGGATAAAGACGACAGAATTAATCGAGTTCTGCAACACAAGTCTGAATACTCCGAAATAAATCTGCTAATGTCCATTGCAAAAAATTTAAAATTGTAAGTTACAAATATTTTGTACTAGCTTTTGCTATTTTGTACTCGCGTTAATACTTAAATGATTACCTATATTAAAATAAAATTGCATTTTTAATTATACAATTCCCAAAAAAATCTTATTTTTGCCTTTATATTTTTTGTCATCATTTGACTAAACGTTTATTGTCTAAATATTGTTTGCTGTAATAAATCATTTGATTAAAGACCAAAAGCCTTAATGACATTATCCTTGATAACAATCTGCCAAGTAAACATTTGACCAAATGAAAATGTGCGTACTAAAATTATTCCAAATATTACCTACATTGGTATAAAAAAAGGTTGCTAAAATTTGTTTGGGTAATGAAAATTTGGCAAAATCTTTTCGGCAAAACGGCAGGATCCCAGTGATGGCAGCATTGTTAAGACCGCTATTTTGTTACGTCACACACCTCAGTCACATGCACACACACACACCTCAGTGAGTAGTTTGTGTGAAAAATGCAAATGTCTGCGCAGCAACTTTTACGCAAGTTAATCGAGTATTTTAATGTTACCCCGTGTCCTGTAACTATACTTACATGATAGGTACGAGTGTTTTACTGGTATATCTACTAATTGTTTGTAATTCTTAGATGTGTTATTATTACATCTAGTTATGACTATTTTCCGTCTTTACCGTCTTTATCAATATTTGACGAGGTAAGATGAACATACATGGTGGCAGGAACATCAACGCAAAAACTGTCAACATAGATTCAGTACATGATTTTGAGCCCCCTTTTTTTTGTTTTTTTGGATGGGAAATTATCAAATAACTTCTCCCGCACTGGGTGGAGCGGGAGGGCGTTTCAGACTGTTACTGACTAAAACCCACCCGTGTTCCTTCCGTTGACTGTACGTTGCCAGGGGCCACGGTATCCCTTTCGGACTTTCCCGCAACCTCGGCAGGCATCGGTCCTATCGGACCCCTTCATTTGCTGACATCTCTCTGAGGCGCGCGTGGAACACAACGCGCCGTCGCGCGTTCCAACCAACCCGGTGTGACCCGGGCCTGGTCCTTATCGGACGGCGAGCTACCCATTGTTCACCGTCTGCAAGCCCGCGCCTACGGTGGCCGGGAATCGGCGATTCCCGACGCCCAGGGCGTCTCCTGTGGCGGCTAGGGGCGTGAGGGCGCGAAGTTTGCCTCTCCCTCACGCGTCCTGCCTCCTCCTTCGCGAGCATTACTGCTTCGCAGAAGGAGGTGACGGCCTCCCATGCAATTTTTGATCCCCCTGCGATGATGACCGGTTGATGTCCCTGCCACCCTGTATAAAAGACTAAGATAAAAGAAACATGCCGCACCGCCCCACCGTTGCACCGCATTATGGGAAAATTGGGAATCAAACGAGCTTACCTGTTAAGCGAAGTCTTGATTCTAATTTTATGAACGGCGATCTGAAATATAATTATTAACAAAGTAGATGTTTAGAGTTGTCTGCAATAATTCAGTTAGTTAATAAATTAGTGTATTTTTAAAAAAGTGTATTTTTATATTTTTATGAAATATTTTGTAATACGAGTATATGGTCAGCTAGCGACCTCGAAAATTGATCATACTAATCTTGTCTGAGCAACCGGCAGCAAGTGTGCGTTGTGTTGCGTAAAGTAAATTATTACTATTGTATAGAATCATGTTCTTCTAACTATTCAGACAGCTGTGCTGCTGGGGAGTTTGTTGCGCCACTTCTTCTTCCCAGCTAAAGCACTAGGAAGTGGTGAAGGGTGGGCGTTTTTGGGGGACTGTCTTATGTAATTTTGACGTTCGAAAAGTGCTGATTTTCAGCCTAGTTTGAATAAATGACTTTTGAATTTGAATTTGAATTTATCTGATTATAAATATTCTGGTTTATTGAATAGGTACTTTTATTTTCCTTCATTAGCATTGATTTTAAGGAATAATAAGTTATTGTTAATCAGCATAAAAGCATAATCAACATCAAGGAACCCCACATTGTGCCTGTCTCGTTTGATGCCAGCTCTAAGCGTGGCTTCTTCGTCAGGGACCCGACGACGTCTCCTCCGGTATCGGATGTCTGCCGCCACGCACTCGACACGTAGTCGCGCGATCTCGGCAGACCAAAAGTACACCTGGCGTCTTCCTGAATGCATGTGGACGCGGGGCATGGACGCGTCGCTGATTTGCGTCATCGCCCCGCGGAACCACAGCGCCTCCTCTTCGACGTCGATGGGTCCGAACGTCGCCGACTCCCGGATCCAGGCCTGGACAACAGCGGCCTCCTCGAGAACCTCCCTGTCGATGCGCTTACGCGCCCAGCGCAGGCCGTCTGTTCGCGGGGCCGATGGGCTGCCAGTGGTCTGGGTGGTGACGTCGAAGCGGATATATCTGTGATCCGACAACGTCTCCACCTCCACGGCGACACGCCAGTCGCGGACACGGCTCGCGACAGCAGGGCTAGCGAACGGTACGTCAACTATCGAACCGCCCCACTGCCGCACGCGCGTGTGTACCGAGCCCCGGTTTAAGACGACCAGGCCAGTCGTGACCGCCCACTCCTCCAGCGCCCTACCCCTAGCATCGGTCACCGGGGATCCCCATGCCGAAGACTTGGCGTTGAGATCCCCTAGTAACAGCACGGGGCGAGTTTGGAGTCGGCCCACGACGGCACCCAACTCGACAAGGAAGTTCTCGAAGTCGGCGAGGCTCTTGTTGGGCGAGAAGTACGCCCAAACCGTGCCAATACCGTCCGCGAAGGCGGCTACCCAGCCGTGACCTCGCGACGGACTGACGAGAGCCCCGCCAATGATGGCCACCGAGCCATCCAGGTCTCCCACCCAGTTATCTCTGGGGGGGACAAAGTACGGCTCAGTGACCACAGCCACGTCAATCGACCACTCTGCCATGCTCTGGATCAAGAGATCCTGAGCTCTGGCAGCGTGGTTGATGTTGCCCTGGAGAAAATGGTAAGGCGCCATTATGCGCAGTCCATTCCCTCCGTCGCACCATCCGTAGGCCGGGAGTCGGCCGTAGAGCACCTGCGGCTGCGGGGGGGGGTAAAGAGCCCCCGGCAGTTTTGGCACCCCTTTTCTTTTTCTGGGCGGGTGCGCCACAGGCCTTTCCACCTGCCCTGTGCCCAGCGGGCCTCCCTGCAGCTGTACAGAGGCTGCAGTTTGGCACTGCAAAGCACTGGGCAGACTTGTGGCCGGGCTGACCGCAACGAAAACATTGCTCGCTGCGGTCTATTGCAGCGGTGCACCTCGCCCGGACATGCCCAATGTCCAGGCACCGGTGACCAGGTGTTTTAACTGCCAGCAATTTGGACACGCAGCCAAATTTTGCAGAGAAACGAGCCCTACTTGCAACCTTTGTGGCGAAATAGGACATTCTTTCAAGGAATGCAATAATAATGGATCTCCGGCTCAATGTGCGACCTGCAAACGCTTTAAGAGGAAGAATGATCATCCAACTGGTGATGCCAATTGGCCAGCACGTAAATATGCAGAAGACAATTATAATATAAATTCCATTGACTATGAAGGCGCCTAGGAGCGCCGCCAACTACCTAGTTAATTAAGCACATAGATAGTAGGTTAACTTCTACATATCATATTTCTTATGGCCAATCAGCTTATCTGTGATCTAGATGGGTTTTCCGTGTCTGAAGCTAAAATCTGTAATGTTGAGGAGTGCAAAAACATAGTCTATCCTGGGGATAAAACATTGACTCTCCTTACACAAAATATACGCAGCAACCCGAAATTTTAACGGTTTCCAAGTTTTGTTACAAAATCTTGATATTGGCTGCGATATTATCGTTCTAACAGAATGTTGGTTATCCAAACAAACTGCTAATATACCATCTCTTGATGGCTTTAATCTTCACAAGAGCGATAGAACATTCAACCAGAATGATGGCATAGTGGTTTATATTAAAAATAATTTAAGAACATTAGTAGATGAACCCCCTTTTCTAGACTGCAACTGCTTAGTTATTAAAATTATTCCTGATACAGTAATTATGGCTATTTATAGCCCTTCATCCCAAAGTATTGATGGGTTCTAGGATTCGCTTTACAGTAACTTAGGAAAATTATCTTCGTTTAAAAATATCGTACTAGTAGGTGATATCAACATAAACATTGCTGCCGACAAGATCGATACTCATTCACATAATTATCTCAATATTTGCTCATTTCATGGATTATTACCAGCTCATTATCACCCAACCCACCAGAGCGGCTCTTGTCTAGACCATATCCTCATAAAATCGAAAAATCCATCCATAACATTGGCCACTAATTCGTCACTAACCGATCATCAAGCTGTTTTACTAACATTACAAATATCTTCACCTAGAAATAACTGCATGCGCAGCTATACTAAACTCAATATGACGAGTCTTGAAACTGACTTTCGCGGTATTAATTTTGACCCCGTTTACGATTCACATGATCCAAATGTTTCTCTACAATATTACAGTTACAATCTACGATAAGGAAAAATACATTTACTAAAGTAATACCTAGAAAGTACAGTAATATTAAACCATGGATTACGCCCGGACTTGTTCGCTGTATCAGACATAGAAATAAACTGTACCAAAAATCGAAAAATGCCCCGGCTAATAAACTACTATTAATTACTTACAAACGATATAGGAAATTCTGTAATAAACTGTTGAAAAAGCTAAAAAACCAATATGATCAAAGTCAACTACAGAAAGCAGGTAAAAACAGTAAAGTTATATGGAAATTCATAAAAACTAACACTTTTAGGGCAAAAAATCCCGAACCTGCGCTCGATCTTTTGTCTTCTGAGCTAAGCCCTACCGAAGCAGTAAATAAAGCTAACAACTTCTTCATTAACGTAGGAAAAAACTTAGCAGAAAAAACCTTATTATCTAATAGATGTTTTTCCATTCAAAGCCAAACTGAGACATATGCAACACGAAACTCTTTTGTGTTATTAGATACTGATGTTAATGAGGTAGTAAGTTTAATAGATGGATTAAAGGAAATTTGTGCCGTAGGATGTGACGACATACCTAATAGCATACTCAAAAGATTTAAATACGTCATTGCC